>JASPKZ010001303.1:0-54027 GCA_030220185.1 Diploptera punctata | reverse complement strand
AGACTGTGATTTCCTTTTTTGGAGGTGTAATCAATGCTACAAATGTTTTTATATTAACTCCCGCATGCGGTATGTGTCGACATTCATGCACTATATATAGGGCCTACAATCTGTAGCCGTATTTCTTGGTGAGTCAGTCACTGCAAATAATGCTATGACCTATTCACAATGTTAAAAACGAGGTGCTACCTTTATTATGATAAACTTTAGTTAGTAAATTCTAGGCAAAACACGAATGTGATTGGTTGTAAATAAAAAATCACTGTAACGTGATTGGTCATTGATTCCCATTTGGGCCATGAGTTAAATAGTCCTATAAATTATTAACTTCGATGTTAAGTCATCTGATAATGAGAATAAAAATAAAATAAACTTTCCCAATTTATAACTTTGAAGGTTATTAATATAAATTAACGCTTCAGTTATTCTCGGAAAGATGTCTAAACTCAAATCGTGATAGATCTGCATGCTACGAGTTAGTTGTTAATCCAGAAAATTGGATAAAGGTGGGTAAATTTCTTTTTAGTTGACTTGCATGGAAACGGCTGTTTTCTTTATTACTATTAAAAAATTGGACTTCCTTGTATACGTAAAATAATATGAATTTTGCAGTACGCATACCGTAAAGTTACCATATGATACAATCAAACAGTTATTTTAGCTTGCAATATTATTTATTACACAACATCAACATTTTTACATAAGTAATAACTTCTAATAACAATGTAGTACCTCGAATATTACTTCGTAATAACTAACTAACTCACTGGCTCTATCGAACCAGTAGGTTCGTGGCCGCTCGGACATTAGCTCTTCATGCAACCCTATCCTCAGCTAATGTTTTGCAATCATCCCCTGCGTAATCTAATTCCCTAAAATCATGGATAATGTTACTCTTCTCTACGAACTAGGCGTTTCCCTCTGGTTTTCCTACCAGAAGCTTCCATGCACCTCTTTCATCTCCCATACGTGACACATAATCAACAGCCCACGAGACGTAACCGTACTTATTATATATTTGGCGTCCTATACATATCATGTACCTCACTACGAAGTAGTTTTCTCCATTCACCTGTCTGTCATCTCTTTTTGGCCCAAATATTTTCCTAAGAATTTTATTCTCAAATACTTAGTAATATTAAAATTAAATCGCGCAGCTAAGAACATTATAAATATTATGCAACTAGTCCCATATAAAACAAACATATCTTCTGATTAAAAAATGCAAGCATCAGCTCTTCCGATACGATGTAATTTGTTTTCCCAATCCAAAAAGATTGGTATTCCTTTAAGTATCTATCCCTACATTTCTCGGGAATTAAACGCAATTCAGCTTCTTTAACGTGTTTTGATATATCTACAGGAATAGCATTTTCTAAATTTAAATGTACTATTAATTACAACAATAGTTATTAATTTATTAAACAACAACAACATCTTAGATACAGAACTCGTGACGAAATCATGACGTCATCAAGCAACAATACCACAGCCAATTCTACTAGTACTAACTACTGTAGTATAGTGGGCCATGAACAATACTCACAAAATAAACTCGATGAATACTATTTATTTTCGTATTAAAATCTATTTTTAATTAATTTCCATATACGTCAACTAAAAGGTAAGGTACGTAACTAGTAGTGGAAGTGCTTCGCGTCCTCGTCTCGAAATTCTTGCCTCGGCTACGCCTTGGCAGTAAAGGTCTCACTCGTCCGCGAAACTGTCACTTCCGCTACTGATTTCATCTCTGTAATCAAGAACTAATATTTATAGGGATGACTATTACAAGACGCAGAAAATATGAACAACACGCACTCGTGAATAAGTAGGCATGTAAGCAAAATGTAATATTCTTCTTCTTCTTCTTCTTCTTCACTTCCTGATTTAGGCAAGAGTTGCCTGTTCCGTCTTCACTAATAGATCTAAGACCATCTCTTCCGAGGACGTCCGACATCTCTTCTTCCTCTTGGAGAATAATGGAAGATTTTACTTAATAACTATACGCGATTTAATTAAAAAACTAACTAACTAACTTACTGGCACTATCGAACCTATAGGTTCATGGCCGCGCGGACATACATCCATATTCTGAGCTAATGTTTTCCAGTCATTACCTGTATAATCTACTTCCCTCAAATCATAGTTAATATTATTCTCCCAACTCATTCTTGGACTACCAATTGGGCGTTTTCCATCTCGGTTTCCTACAAGAAGCTTCCATGCACGTCTTTCATTCCTCATTCGTGCCACGTGTCCTGCCCATCGCAGTCTACGAGACTTAACATTTCTTGTAATTTAATTAATGTATAATGTAATTGTATTGTTATCTATTGTGTTGCCTTTTACTTTGTTTTGTTTATATAAATACTAGACAATTTACTGACACGGACTGCTAACAGCACTTACGAATAGCTGCCCGTGCGATACACATTTGTAAATAACATTGTATGTATCCTATTTTAGTCTAATAAAGTCCTAATACTACTGCTGATTGAACTGAAAATCTTGGATTTATCTTACTTAATCACATGAATTATAGGTAAAACCTATTTGATAGTAAGAAATAAAAGGATATAGAACGGCACATATGTTAACCAGTAGCGTAACAAGCCATAGAGAAAACGAATAGAGGGAAAGCTGCGTACAGTGACATCTAAAAATTTACGGACGTTTACGATGAACTACAATGAGCAAACTACAATGGTAGCGCTGTTTCGTAGTAACAGAATATGTAACTAAATAAAACAAATGCAAGGCACACGGCGTGTTCACTCGGAATTATGGAAAATTAGCCATTTGTGAAATTGAAAATTTTAATTGTCATCCTTTCGTTCTATGTAGACGGTACTGTAAAAATTATATATTATCGAAAGTTAAAAATCATTACTTATATTTTATTTTACTCTAATTTGTAAGTAAATTCAAACTGGGTTACGTTTTAATGTGAATCTATTTTCAAAGATAAACCTACTAGAAGTGGTAAAATTCTACGATTTATTAGGTTAGGAAGAGTGATGTTAATGTACAGACATTTCTAATAAACTTTTAAAAAATGTGAGTGAATTTATAATGGATTTCAGATCTACGAGATGGCTAAGGTTCTTTATTAAATATTATATAACATATATATGTGAGGATAAAGGGGTAGGTCAATTGTACATATTTTAAAAAAAGCTCATATTGCACGTTTTTTAATTTTAATAAACGAAAGTAATCGATACTAGTAAAATTCATGGTAAGTTTCCGTTGAGGTATTAGTTCACAGTAATATAAAGTACGGTTAAAAACTATAAAATAGTTACCTTGTAGGTCCGTCTCCTCGACTTAAGTTGTTTTAAAACTCTGTAGGCCTTTCGGGACTAGTCCCATCATCAGCAGAATGCATTAGGTCCTTACTTGTGGACCCTTGTTGAAGCACTGACTTGGTTGCGAGAATTTTGTACAGAGGATTGTGTGAATTGGGTGTGTATTCATTGAGAATCAAGGTTGTTGATTTCTTTTAGGATTGCGATTTCCTCCAGTATATTTATCCTCGTTGGAATGTTTTCTCTATGTACTATTGTGAGGGTGTTATCGACGTTATGCATATGGTGCCCAGCCTGAATTACATGGAGGAAAATCAAGTTACGCAAAACATGTAATTCAGGCTGGACACCATATGCATAACATCGATAACACCTCACAATAGTACATAGAGAAAACATTCCAACGAGGATAAATATACTGGAGGAATCGCAATCCTAAAGAAATCAAGAACCTGATTCTCAATGAATACACACCCAGTCCCACACAATCCTCTGTACAAAATTCTCACAACCAACAAGGCACAGGGTCAACAAAGGCGGCCTAATGCATTCTGCTGATGATGGGACTAGTCCCGAAAGGCCTACAGAGTTTTTAAACAACTTAAGTTGAGGAGACGGACCTACAAGGTAACTATTTTATAGTTTCTAACCATACAGTATATTACTGTGAACGAAAGTAAATTAACATGTTTTATTTATTTCCATTCTCCCCTTCTGTTAATATTTTAAAAAATCTTTAGGTCTGAGAGGCTGGGTACAAATAATTCCATAATTATTTACCATATGGTGTTATATAATTATAATTAATAATTTTACCAACAAGCGGTGCTGAATTTCATATTAGTATCACAAAAATCGAGAAAAAAATTAGATGTCGTTACTTGTTCTACACTAGCGCCGCTTGTGCCATGTACGCGAAACTTATTCACTTTGTCCTCTGCTTCCTCAATGGGGCCGTAAAGGCCTATCTCCACCCCAAAATTGAGCATGGGTCTTTCTTTCTAGGATCTGCTCCAAATGATTGTGATATTACAATTATACTGTCTGAACATACCAGTATCCGCAGAAATTAGTTTCTTTTGCGTGCGTTGAATAAAAGTTACACCAGGACAACCAAGTGAAGCACAAGACTTCATAATCTAGCAATTCTGTCAAATCGTGAAGGAAAACTGGGATTTGTTGACGGAACCATCAACAGTTGATCGACAGATTCGTTGATAGGAAATCTTGACAGCTCCAATTCACTTTATGAAGTGTTTGTATTGGTATAGCTAACATGATCGTTTATCATAATTTTGCTGTGTTATCAAATACGATATCGTATAATGAGAGTTGACAGCAGCAGCGTTGCCAGGAGATGAGGCAGATACTTTCTTAAAGCTACGGCACACCCTAAATATATGTAATTATTCTCGCTACACACTGATCTTAATCTTAATTACAATATAACTTTTGAGTTGCGTTCACAAACACATCCGATACACGATTTTTAATCCCTACATCTCCCTTAATCATAAAAGTCGAACAGGAGTTTCTGATGCCGCGCTTAAAAGGACATTTTCAAAGCACGAGTCCGTTCATAGTTTCCAAATTTTGAAGTATTCATGTGACTCCAAATGTTAATTTAGAGTACAAATTTTGTTTTAAACCTTGGTAGCAAATAAAATGGATTACTTAACACGTTATTGCCTTGTCTGTATATTCTCAGTACTCAGGACCGTTGTTCTCCTCAACTTCCTTATTTCAACCAATCATCATCAAATTCCGTATTATTTGTACCCAATATGGAATCATGAGAAAAAAGTTGTCATATAGTAACCAAAAACAACAATGCTTATTCAATTGAATGCCTTCCAAAATTACAACTAAATCAGGTGATAAAGGGAAATCCCCTCCAAGCTGACTGGTAAGAGAACATTAAGTCATTAAGTCATTGAATTTTATCTCAAGCGCAGTATGACAGTATTGTTTTGCTGCCAAGATGTAGGCCTAATTACTTGAGTTATCAAATAGAAAATTATTACATATTTATTAAAAAGATTAAGAAAAAACGTGAAGAGGGTATATTTTATGATATAGTAAGTTTCAGTTATGTTTTCTAGATTTACTTTACAGAGCTGCAATCTAACGTTATAGATAGGAATAAAATAAAAATATAAGCATGAAGCACAAAAGGCCCAAGCGCAGAGAGACTCTAATTTGCTTAAATGTGCAAATTGCGGTCACCCCGCTTTCTACGTGGGGCTGCCTGTTTATAAGGCAGCACTTGAAGCTTATGACAGGGCAGCTAAATCCAAACCAAAACTTCCAGTAATTCCATCTCAACAAAGCCCTTCACCTCGGCGAGGGTCGATCCAACTACATCCTTCAAACAATTTTACAGACTGGTACTTCTTCCAGAACATTCAAAGCGAACACCACTGTTCAAGAACAGTACCGAACATTGCCAGCAGGAATTTTGAGTGAGCTTGCAGAGGAGATGCTCCGGGACATTTAGCCCTGCTGGCTGAATTATCAAGTCCTGTGGAGCGTTTTATCTTAATGCATCAATTGGTTAACCTATGTTTAACATAGATTAGCCGTTAAAGAGAACTATCAAATATAATAGTGCGAGGTTCACTCTCCTAAAAAAGTGAGGCTCATTCTGCACCGTCCGGCTTTCGGACTCTCTGCTTGCCGGCGGTGCAGTTTCTGACGCCCACTTCTAAGGTGAAAACGTCCACCAATTATTACAACCTGGATCTGCAAGCAAAACACTTGTCACCATAAGGCTAGGGTTATAATAATCCAGAACCCCTACTTGATAGCCAACAAGGAATTAGCTGCCAGGTAACGCTGTGGGTTTCAATGCGGCACAGCGGACGGTGCTAAGTCACAGTCTGAAAAAAAAAAAGTAACGTACCCGGTAACATCATTGCAATGATCTTGAGAGTGAGAAATACATTCAAACTCTCTTGCTTCATGTAGGATACAAGAGACTGAAGATGTTATCAGCTTTATCTAAGTTATTGCAGTATGTCTATAGAAAGGATACGTTCTAAATATTTGAAATATTTCAAATGTCAAGAGTAGCTGGAGAAGTCCAAAAGTGTTTGAATAATCAACTAAGATGAAAATTGCTGCTCAGTTTAGTTTAACAACATTCATGTTGTTTGCCAACCAAGTGTCGGGCAGCAGAAAAATTAATTCTATCCTATTTATTTTCTTACTTTTCTAAAATGGCCATGATGGAGACAGTATTAAATTCTAATATGAATTTTTAAATTAATTCTACCAGATTGCCATTACGAAATTTCTGGTATTCTCTCGTGCCATGTATTTGTAACCCAGTTCTGAGGTTGGAGCGCTAAAAGGCAGGGTTACGGCTGCCCCGATGATGTGAAAGGTGATGATATTAGTAATGATCGCTATGACTTAATCTATTGAGGCGAATATGTTATTAATAATGATGGCCAGATGGTGTACAAGGACCGTTTGGGCCTTAGAGTTTCCTGATATTTGTCTTACAGCTGAGGAAATACCCTGAAAAAAAACACACCCAAGAAACTTGTCCCGACCGATGATCGAACTCGAGCCCACTGTGTTACAAGGCACACGCTACATCGAGACTTCAGCGGTGAACATATGAATTCTGAATTTGTGGATATATATATTATATATATTATATATATATATATATACATATATATAGCGAAAAAAATAATCATTTTTCATGCTTCGATACGTCATAATGTAAGTGAAGAAAGAGTATATTTTCGCAGCCTTATAGACTTAGTAGCTAAAGTTATATTCTGTTCACTTGTAACAGTCTTCCTCTTCCTAAAGTATGTGTTAAATTATGTAGATTTAATGGATTATATTGTTATTAACAATTGGAGAAATTACTTTTTTTTACATCTATTTATTCTTCATAAAAAATATTATATTTTAAGTAAAAAAAACTCCATGGCACGACAAGTCTAGAAGGACCTTTAACGTAACAACCGGATGCTGGTATCACATCCACATGTGTTAATTACTTATATGGATGATCATTAGCAAGTTTAGAGGTGAGATGTGGTCACCAAATCGGGCCACCCAGCGGTTATAACTGGTTTCTCAATCTGGAACCTTTACAATTGTAGCTCTCCAAATTCTTTACAATTCCTCACCGGTCTCATACTGACCGAAATGCCATGAGAACATATTCTTCTCCAAGGGGACTCGAACTAGCGAATGTCCTATAGCTCTACACCAATAATGATCCCTTAAACCGCTCTGCTATGGCGCGGAAAACATTCTAAATATGAAACAGTTAATTACGTTAAAAGCTTTGAAGTTGATGTTCTACTGATGAGTTTGGTTAACTGACGCCGGAATCTTGAATCGAACTCGCAAATCACTTCAATATTTTATGTGCATAATTATATTAATATATCTAATACCTGGCACGCGCTGCTATGCCTAAATAAATTAAATACTAACAGTTAATTAAATTATATAGTACCGTTATGTTCTTCGAGGAACTAAACATGGCGGTTGCTAGAATGTTTTTTTTTAATTTCTAATTTCAGGTAGACCTCCATTTCTAAAATCCGGATTTCGCTGATTTTTTGGTAATACATATCCCAGTTTATTTTAATAGTTATAATCAGTTTCGTAGTGAAAAATCTAAAATTGCGACAGCTAGAGCCATTTTTAAATTTTCGTTTCAGGTGAACAACTTCTAGTGCTTTAGAAAATAATAACGGGTAAGTACTCGCCGTACTAGAGAACCTGTAGTGTACAAATTTTGGGTGCAAAGATTAGAAGTCATTAAAGCACAAACAAACGCAAACTGAATATATATAAACGAATGTATGTCTGCTTGTCCTTTATAGACGCCTAAACCGTTCAAACCGATCTTCGTGAAAATTTGTATATACAGGTTTCAGATGCGGCGAGTGTTCAGCGTTTTCTATTATGTTCTAAAATAATTAGGTGCAGGAATTCACCTGAAGGAAAATTTAAAAATCGCTCTAGCGATCGCAATTTTCGATGTTTCACAACAAAACTCGGAACACCCTATTAAATAAACAGAGGTATTTATTATCCGAAAATCAGCGAACTCTGACCGTTACCTCAAATTTGAAATAAAAATTTACTCTACCAACTGCCATGTTTGGTTCGTCGCAGTATATCATATAACACTGAGCAAAAAAACAGAATTTTTTTTTGTCTCAGAAAGAAAAATATGTGATTCTGATAGAATTTTGTCCCCTGAAATCAAATATGATATCGGGTTTTCTCCACCACGTAAGGTTTCCGAGAGACAGGCATTTATAATTTCAAACACTTTAATATTTTCTACAGTCGTAACTACACAATATTCGAACATTCGGACTCACCTAGAAATTATGAAATGACGATTTTCTGCTATATTTCGCCTGTGGAGTATCCCTTTTGATGGGCCAACAATAATCGGCCAGCATAATAGAATTCAATTCGCTTTGATATCTCTTTTCCATAGCTGAAATCTTCCTATGAAAGTGTTCCCCGTGCTCATCGCTCACTGCGTCTAGATTTTTCGGGAAGAAATCTAGGTTCATTAAATAAATAATTATTTAAATCCATTAATAGAAATTGAAATAAAAAACTGTGGGTGATGGAGAAATTCCGAATGCATATCTGAAAACACGATAAAAAAAACTGCATTAAGTACAACTATTGGTTCTCATGAGACAAAAGTCATGTTGACCAGTGTAATTAAACAACCCTCAATATTTAATGTATGTAGGCGTAGCACCGCACGTCGGGTATTTCCTAATTTTTATATAATAAATATTATGTGGAATTTCACTATTTTAGTAAATAATTCATACTGATATGATGTATCGTATTGATAATATACAATGTAGATACATAAAGTAACCTCTAAGAATGACTGTTTCGTAAGTATTGTTCAAGTTAGTGCTGCTTAATGGTACAATATAAATAAAAGTAATATATCTGTCCTCCGCTATGTTCTCAAGATAGTGTCGCTACCATGCAACGGCTCCGGGTTCAATCCAAGGTCGGGATGAGTTTCTTGGACGAAGATTTACTTCGGTCATTTTCCTCACATGCAAGACAAATATGAGGAAACTTTAAGTGCCAAACGATCCCGATCATCATCTGCCCATCATAATCATCATTATCGTATTAGCCATATTTAGTATAAATGACCGAGTGAGAGGTGTGATTCATTTTAAATGTTCGTGTTGTCTTCGGGGAGATAATTGATTGAGCTGATTACCCGTTCAGAACAACTCCATGTACTTGTGTGGTTAAAACGTATATATGTGATCCAAAATTTAAATATCCTGTCCCAACTGGTCGTGCCACTGTAAGGCGCATGTGACGTGGGGAAAATAAACCTATCTGTAAGGTGTGATATTAAACTAAGATGGAGAAAAACGAGTAATATATTCAAAATACATGCTAATAAAATATTATCGTTGCATATATCCACAATTATCAATCTCCAATTGGCCTGTTATTGCAGCAGAGAACAAATCTAGGCCGAGTTACCACTACAAATCAGCACTACAAATTAACAAAATGAAAAGCAAATTGTAGACAAACCATAACTTTTACATATACAGGATGATTCACAATAAGTATTACAGGCTTCTAGGGGTTGAACGGTAGAGGAAACTTAGTAGATAAAGTTTGGCAAGGAACCCATGTCCGGAAACGTTCTATTTTTATGTAAAATAAGTTTGAAAATCGAAACACAATGGGCTGATATCGTGTGTCTTGTGTTTCAGAATGAGTATTACAGACTTATAGAGGTTATAGTACAAGTATCGAGTCGGTGAAAGATCTTCTTGCACGAATTTTGGCGGCAGCAGAAATTATTGAGCACACACCAGATCTTGTAGGGCGTGTTTATGAAAACGTATATATGTGATCCAAAATTTAAATATCCTGTCCCAACTGGTCGTGCCACTGTAAGGCACACTTTCTGCAACGAACAACAGGGTCGCCACATGGAACCATACTTGTAATACAACCCCTAAAAATATGTAATACTTATTCTGAAATACAAAACGTGATATCAGACCATTGTGTTCCGATCTTCAAACCAATTTTACACCGAAATGGTACGTTTCCGGACATGGGTTCCTCACCAAAACTTATCTACTAAGTCCCCTTTACAACCCCTAGAAGTATGTAATACTTATTGTGAATCACTCGTTTTTTTTTTTTCAAGGAGAAAACATCATTTGTAGTTCTTCTACTAGAAGGTTTAGGCTATGCAGCCTGTTCCAGTTATTTATAATTAAATAAGTAATGATGAAATTATTATTCATGAGCTTACAATTTGCATTGATTACACTTGATTATTTAATTTCAAGTAACTAACCCACATTATCGAATTCCGATTTATGGCAGCGCGAAAATAAGCCTTTTATACATTAATATCCTGAGCTAATATTTTACAATCATTCCCTCTATAAATCACCTCTACTCAAATCATGGTTATTATTATACCTATTCTTCATTCTTCACATATCCACTGGGTGCTTCCATCTGGTTTTCAAACAAGACGTTTCCGTCTCTTTCATTCTCCATTCCTCCCACATGTCCCGCCCATTGCAGTTATGAGACTTAACTGTTCTCATTACAATTGGTTTCCATCTGGCGTTACTTGTATAATTAGTATTGCTCTTTTTTTTTTTCCTTTGTAGGTCATAAGTTGCGTCTGATTTTGTGCTTTGTAATGTTCTATTTTATAGTCTTTTAAAGATCTTGCATTACTGAAATGGAACATAATATGAGTTAAAATAAACTATTCATGTTTTTAACTACAAGTTTGCCTTTTTATGACTGTGTTCCAATTAATACATTTTAATAGTTTTACATGTTATAGCTTCAATATACCCTAATAGTACTTTACCGAAGAAAATGTCAGAGTTTACAGCATTAAAAATGTCTTCTCGAGGAGGAAGTAAATTAATTGGACTGTAATTAACGTCAAGTTGCATTCATTAACTATCTCTGTGTCTAATTCAACTAATCTCTCCCTAAGTGCATGCATTACCAATGATGGAATTACATCGGTATGATTTTCAATTAAAAAAGTTAATGTCTTCTTTTATTTACTCATTTTACACTCATTTCATTTCACTTCCATTTGTAGTATATACAGAAACATGCTTTCGAGCGGAGCCTATAGGCAGAGAATTAGCGATCTCAACCATAACTCAGTTTAAAATGTATAGACGCACCCGAGTTTATATATATATATAATATACGTATATATCTATCCGTAGTAATTCTGCCCGAGGGCAAGGTCTTTCACTGCAATCATAACATTTTCATACTATGCTTTGCAGCTTTACTAGGGTTGCTTTCCACACCGGTGAAGGATGACGATGATAATTGTAAGGATGATGATGAGAGACGGATGATTTTCGGGGACCGTTGGGCCCTAAGCGTACTGACATTTGTCTTACAGGAGCCTATACCGACCGGGAATCGATCCCGGGCCCGTAGCGTGACAAGGCAGCACGCTGTCTGAAGACCACAATGGTGGACATATATATATATATATATATATATATATATATATGTGTATGTGTGTGTGTGTGTGTGTGTGTGTGTGTGTGTGTGTGTGTGTGTGTGTGTGTGTGTGTGTGTGTGTGTGTGTGAAGGCCGCGGTGGACTAGTGGTTATGCTCCTTGCCTCTAGTTCCGAGGGTCGCGGGTTCAAACAAGGCTGGGGTCGATGGATTATTTTAGGACGGAAAAATCGAAGGTGCAAGTCCTCCGGGAGGGACTTAAACCATGGCATTGGGTCCCGTGGCTGAAGATTTTCAGGCTCGTAAAATACCCCTAAGTCTAATAAGTCCTCTAGCAAAATTTACCGACTTCAACTTCCTAGTAATGCCATAGTTGCCTGTTAGATGTCTCATTAGGTCGGTGTGTTGACCTATGCCAACAATGACATCTATGAGCAAATAAGGTAACTAAACGTTAACTTTTTTTTAGCAACTCCTTACAAACGAGAGGCTATGGTTCAACAAAGGGCAATGCCATTATATATATATATATATATATATATATATATATATATTGTGGAAAGCAACGGGAAGCTACCACATCTATAATTCCCTAGTAAAGTTGCAAGCATAGCATGCAAGTGCTATGATTGCAGTGAAGGACCTGCCTTCGGACATAATTACTATGGATGGATATATATATAATATATATATTATTAATAATGAGAACTTCAATGTGGTATCAGTTTCCTGTCCCATCCTAACGCTTATGAAGCAATTTTAGGTTGTTCTCTTCAAAATATGATTTGAAAAAATTACAAATCTTTACCCCGATTTTATTTAGTAGACACCGAAAATGGACAATGACTGAATATATATATAGATAATATATATATTGTAGTAATGGACGAAGGAACAGGGGAGGTCTTAAGAATGACTAACATGTCTTGTTGCAAATAATTCATTACCATAGGACGAGACATGTACTTCATGCACTATGGAGCCTCCTTCCTCATTGCAGATTACTATTTATCGATTTCTGAATAGACGGTTTCCCGGTAAATGAATAGGAAGAGGTAGACTAATTACTTGGCCTCCGAGTTCTCCTGACTTAAACCCACTAGTTTTTTTTTAATTGTGGGGACATTTTAAATCTCTTGTTTATGCAACTCCAATTCAAGATGCAGAAACTCTTCGTGCTCGTATTCTGAAAAGCTGATAGACAATACGACATTCTAAAGATCTGCATTAGGGAGTCCATGCGACGGCGAGTTGACGCATGCATTGGAGCTAATGGAGGCCATTTTGAACATGTCTTGTGATTTCCTGCTTCCCCACGGTTCTGTTGTTGAGTTTTCTTGCATGGGGTTCAGCTATAGAAAAATTGCTCTAAAAAAAGAAATAAAGCATTTCCGGCGGACCTATGTCAATATAATACTATTTTTATGTCCTATATTCAAGAAATGTTTTCCCAAATTTTTGACACACCTTTTTGTTACACCCTGTAAGTATGTACATATATATATATATATATATGTGTGTGTGTGTGTGTGTGTGTGTGTGTGTGTGTGTGTGTGTTAATGCTCTAAATAACTCTAACAACTGGCAGTATGGAATCCATTGGCTCATCGCCGCGCGGACTTCCCTATCCTGAGCGAACATTTTCCAATAATCCCCAGTATAATTTACCTCCTTCAAATCATGCTTAACATTATTCTCTCATATATATTCTGGTTTAATCTACTAGGGGCTTTCCCTCTGGTTTCGCTAAAAGGAGTTTCCATCCCCCTTTCACTTTCCATTTATGCCACGTGTCCTGCTCATCGCAGTCTATGAGACTTTACTATTCTTATTTGCATCAGGTTGAATCCCCATAAATATTATATAGTTCATTACAAAATATCAGTTTTGCACGATAGTGCGGTTTGTTGTACTTACAGCAATGGCGACCATGATTGAAAGTTCAACTTCCTACATATCGGGGTTGTCAACCTAGATAACTATACTGTAATATTACATATTACAAACCCCGTGCGGGATTTAAAATCACTGCCCTTTATGTATAACTTACTACGTACAATGCATATACAAAAATGTATCTAAAGGTTGTATTAATATATATTATACGAAACAAATCACTGCATTTTAAATGAACTGAACTTTATTTGAAACAATATAAAACAATAAATATGTACTTGCCGCCATTTTATCATTAAATTGATCTCACGATCTTATGTTGTTTCAACTAATAAACATTGCCTACACTCTTAACGTTAGTCCGTTGTTTATAATGAACGCAAATATTTCCAACAAAGATGTTATGATTTTACTATTATTTATTATTTTGAAAACACTATCATACAAAAAATAATATACGACGAACTTTGTGAAGTATTTTACAGAATCTCGGATATTAAAAACCTCGCTATCGCTCGGTTTTTTAACATTTCCTCGCTTCTGTGAAAATCATTTCCCAATCTCGCATCGTAATATACTATTAATTAATCGTTGGTTAGATAATACTACGCATTTTATATGTAGTATTATACATTCAATTCGTCTATTCGCCTCTCTTTAGTACAAAAATGTCCCTAGGAACTTTATTACAAATATTGTTAATATTTTATCCTCCCTTGGTTTGTATCCATATGAAATAACTGTAAGAATAACAGTTTTATATATATTTCAGTTCAAACGAGTTTGATAGAAGTTGGGATGACCAAAGTAATAGGATGCATTTTCAGAATCAACCCTATTTTTAATTTCTTTTTGCACCTCATTCCTGTTCGTAATTATTGCTCCTAGTATTTTAATTCAGTAACTTCTTCAAACTTCCCTTCATTGTTAGTAAACTCGTAATTATTCAAATCCATTAGCAATTTTGATCTGGTATTATTTACGTAGTTTCATCATTTCTCAAGTTTTTTTTAATTTTAAAAAATTTCAGAATCATTTTTAGCGTTTGTTCTTTTTCATAAGCTATAACGCTTCAGTGATTTTCATCCTGACCTGATGATTCGAATTGCAGTATGTCTCTCTAACTGATCTGTCGTCGAATGTTACTACTTTGCCAGCGTTTATCCTACATGTACTCTCTGGTTACGTGTTACACCCGTTAACGCTTTAGCGCCGCATGTTTTCATGGAAACCAAACTAGGCATTTAGTAATTTATTAAAACTAGTAAGGTCGAGTTCGTTAACTCGCCAAATAAACCGAGGTGCAGGAGTTCACCTCAAACGAAAATATAAAATCGCTCTAGTGGTCGCAATTTAAATGTTTCACAATAAAACTCGTAGAGTCTCGTAGACTGCGATGGGCAGGACATGTGGCACGAATGGGGAATAAAAGACCTGCATGAAAGCTTCTTACAGGAAAACCAGAGGGAAAACGCCCACTTTTTAGACCAAGAATGTGGTGGGAGAATAACATTAACTATGATTTGAGGGAAGTAGATTACACAGGGAAATGATTGGAAAACATTAGCTCAGAATAGGAATGTATGGACAACTTATGTCCGGGCGTCCATGAACCTACGCGTTCGATTGTGCCAGTGAGTTAGATAGTTACAGTTAGTTAGTTAGGCCTATATGCTACTAAAATAAAACTAGGAAGAACATTCGCCAAAATCGGCGAAATCCGTCCGTAATAGTTGGGGGATTACCTGAAACTAAAATGAAAAATTGACTCTCGCCACCGCCATGTTCGCAAAAATAAGTTCGATTTTTCATTCTACGTCTGATATTTATTTACCGTTGAAAGAAGATTTTTTCCACACTTGAGAGAGCTTGTTTTTCTCAAAACAACATGCTTATAAATTAGAAGACTAGTTTCTTTGCGGCTAAAATTTGCCACCGGGCCTGTAGGCCTAACTGTGCTCATGGAATATTTTGTATATTATATGTTTTTAAATTATTATTCACTAAGAGTAATTAATAATATAATTACAAAGAAATAAATGTTATCTCAATCAAAGCATAATTTCATTACGTCGACGCTTCAATCTCCTTAGTGAGATCATTTTCAAGATTCACATAAGGAGATTGAAACGTCGACGTAATAACTTATGCTTTGACTGAGATAATGTTAGTTATTTGTAATTGAAATATTTTGTATACGCCAGAGGTGTATTTGTAATTTATTCCCTAGGATATTTCAACATTACATTAAATTGCGACACAGACTAAATATGAGTCATCCGAATACATAGTCCTCACAATATTTCCTTTCATAGGCTGTTTAAAATTAATACATTTCTGCTGCTAATGGAATAAGTTCCGAAAGCCTACATATTTAAATAAACTTTAAGGGTCATGTGGAAGAAAAGATACCTCATAATTGTATGCTTAAAATATTTAAATTTCAGAAATTATGAACAGAAAATATCAAAAATGTAATGTATGAATCATATTTATCAGATGTAATGATAAAATAACATAGTTTTTAATTAACAAACAAACTAGATAAAATTAGTTAGAAATATGATAAAATCTCATGAAATGCGCGAGATAAATTCTGATTTCAATAATTTGAGAAATTATGATGTATATAAAACAGAACCCAATGAATAGCCTGTAAATTTAATTCCATTATATTCATTTACGTAAATTTTACGTACTTAGGAAATTAGATGGTTTCATTTAATTAACGCATCGGACTAAACTTGTTGTTATGCAACAATATCATACACTTCAACATGATATTAATTAAAATACACTTTCGAAATGTTCTAACATTCATGTTATAAGTAATATGTCCCTAAATTCTGCTATTAATGTCGCCTCTGGAATAATCATCGTTCGGAGATTCGGAAGTAGGACTATTTTAATGAATGATGAATCTAAAATGCCATAAGAGGAATTACTTCCGATCGTAGTACGGTGAAGCTCATAGAGTGTTTTATTACGGGAGTAAGACCTAAAGCGCAGTTATGCAAAGTTACCTATAGCCTATTATTATCTGATATGGAAACATACAAATATATCTGTATTATTTAATATATTATTATGAAGTTTTATACAGTTTTCAAAAACTATCAGAATAATACAATTAACAGTTAGTCTAATAGTAATGCCATTACCTTAGACATAGCGGGTCAGGGTACATCTCCGAACGGAGGAAGTATCTTGGACCTGTTTTTAACTGGAGACTTTTCTTCAGCTGTAAGACAAATAAAAAATATGTTAAGAGTCACATATATACCAAGCATCATCTAGCCATCATAATCATCAATATTATATTCAAGTAGTTTAGTATCAATGTATGAGAGACAGTAAGCCTTTTTCTAATGTTTACTGCGTAAACTAAGCGAGTTCTACAGCAAGTCAAATTCATTGTCCGAATTTATTGGTTTACGGAATATATATTTATTTAGTTAATTAAATCAAAGTCCCGCGCCGTAGCCGAGCGGTTAAGGTAGGAAGCCTTGGCGCAGAGCTATGGGACTTGCGCTGGTTCGAGTCTCCACGGGGGAAGAATTTTTCTCATGGTATTTCGGCCAGTATGGGACCGGTGCCCACCCAGCATCGTCAGGCAATGTGGTAGCTACAATAAGTAGCGGCTCCAGGTTGAGAAACCAGCCATAACGGGTGGGGGACTCGACATACTAACCACATATGGGACGGTTTATGGTAGAGCAGAGAATGGAAATACAGAGATCAAGTACTTCAAAACGTGAAACATTTTGAATATCTTGGTACGACCGTTGAAAATGAACGGAAAGTGGAAAAAACATATTGATATAGCATTATTTAAAGGGAGGGGACAACTTAACAGTGTACGCTCGGTATTCTGGGTCGAGTGCCTGATATTCCAGTCACACCACATTAGAAAAAATGTAAGTGGAGCTATGGTCATGCCAGTAATGCACTATGGTAGTGTAGATTTGGGGGTTTCCAAAGAACGGAAATACTAAATAAGGTATATACGCATTTTCTAAAGTATATTACAGGACTTAGTAAGGCCGTTTCTAACTGTGGAATTTTATATGAATTCGGGTCATTCCAGGACGACATTAACTGTAAAATTCGTGTAATCAAATACCGGTTGCGAGTAATCCAAGGTGAACAAACAATGCTTAAGCAATTTGTTACGACCACCAAATTAAAAACATAGATGTTAAATTTTGGGCAGACGAGGTTAGGAGAGAACTCCAAAAGATTGGGATGGGCTGGATATGGGAAAAAGGGACTGAAAATCGCAAGAACGTGTGGAGAAAATAAGGAGGAGGTACTTAGATATAAACCAACAAGATACTTTCGCCGAATGTACAGGAAAACGCTCACTGTGTTTACAAAGAGACCTAAACACGTCTGGGGAAAAGAATCGTATATACTCAACCTAGGATTTAAGGAGAGATCAGGGCTTGCTTGGTTTAGGGCTAGGGGCATGGAAATTTCTAAAATTTAGCGACGATCACGATATGCGAATATGTCCAATGTGCGTGAACTTTGAAGATGAGATACATAAATTAGGAAAATGTAATGATTTAGAATATTGAGACGTCAGTTATTACCGAAAGATTTCTAAATTCAAATCGGGAAAGATTGGCATGCTACGAATTATTGGTAAATACAGAAAATTGGATAAACCTCGGTAAATTTCATGACAAAACGCGAAAAATAAGAACAACACTCATTCATGAATAAAATATGTTATCAAAATGCAATACCATTAATTATAACAATTATATATAAATATAAGTGTGTATATGCTGTTGTGTTATTATTTAATTGTAATATTAATATGTTTTCTTTATGTCATGTAATGTTAATGTTTTTTTCATGTATAATGCTATTGTGTTATTACTTAATTGTAATATTATTGTGTTTTTTTATGTAATTGTAATGTAATGTTTTTAGTGTATAATGCTAATTGTGTTATTATTTAATTGTAATATTATTATTATGTTTTTTTTTTATGTAATTGTAATGTTATTTGCTGTTTTGTTGTTTATTTTTCTTTCACTAGTACAATTATTACTTTATTGTACCGGACTGTCAACAGCACGTACGGCTACTGCCCGTGCGATCCCATATTTGTAAATAATAGTTGTAAATATCTTACTTTTGTCTAATAAAGTCCTACTACTACTACTACTAACCACATGTCAACCCTACACTGGCTGTTGATCATCTACCTCTGTGATTGACATATGTGCATGTGAAGGGCCAGCAGCCGGCTGGTAAAAGGGCAACCGCTGCAAAGTGGAAAGACCCTCAATCGGAATTAAATCAAATGCATTAGGAAAAAAAAAACAAAATGGCTACTGCTACAGCGATATTTACATTTCGGGTTTCAACTAAACTAGTCCCGCGCCGTAGCCGAGTGGTTAAGGCAGGAAGCCTTGGCGCAGAGCTACGGGACTTGCGCTGGTTCGAATCTCCATGGGGGGAAGACATTTTCTCATGGTATTTCGGCCAGTATGGGACCGGTGCCCACCCAGCATCGAGATGCATTTGGGTAGCTACAGTAAGTAGCAGCTCCAGGTTGAGAAAACCAGCTATGACGGCTGGGGGACTCGACATGCTGACCACATGTCACCCCTACACTGGCTGATTATCATCTACCTCTGTGATTGACACATGTGGATGTGAGGCCCGCAGCCGGCTGCTAGGCTAAGGGCCTGCTAGGCTAAGGGCCTGCTAGGCTAAGGGCCTTGTAGGCCTGTCGCGCCAGGAGTTTTTTTTGTTTCAAGTAAACAATTAGGCCTACTTCTAATGGTCAGATTTTGCTGAATTTTTGTTAATGCCAGTGTAGTTTTTTTTTTTTTCCTGAAGGAGTTCTGCACTAGCCAGACTCCTCGCTAGCTTCACAACAGCGGTAAGGCGCTTTACGAGTGATGGATGGGTCTAAGACAATTTATGGGGTCAAACATTCCGTGAGCAAGCACTGTTCTGCGCTGGATCCACAACAGTAGCAAGACACGTTGTCGTTGATAGGTATATGATCGGTGGACCTACTTGTCAGTTTTTCCGGTTAAGTCCGGAGCACTCGTGGACCATTTGTTGGGTCGTCTGGAAATAAGCGCTATGGCTCGCTCTTGAAGTTTGGGTTCATTCATGCTGTCGTCTCAGGAGTGATCAGGGGACGCCCGATGGAGCTACCTAATTTGCCTGCGCTGACTCCCAGCTAGTCTAAGGACTCGCAGACAATCTGTGAGGTCGCTAAGAGTTGAGCTCACACTATGGAGCCTGTTCTTCTGGCAGGCTCCTATCCATCCAACAACAGCGAGTCCTCCCGGCTAAGTCCGATAGACTCGTGTGGGTCGCCTTAAAGTGGACATACTGGCGTACTATTAGATCACCATATGAACGAAATAATTGCTGACCTCGGAACTTGAAAATATAATAAAGGCACGTGAACAGCGATCAAGATAATCCAGGGGGGTGATCTGGAAGGTCGATACATTTATTCAAAAGCATTTAGCTAATTAATTACGAAAAATGGAAGATTTCTGCTGCTAGAGTGAATTTTAATTTTTCGCATCAGATTAATCCAACTCCTATGGTCCGATTTTGCTGGTTAACAAACTTGATCTTAGAGTTGTAATTAACTGATTATGCCAAGTTTGGTCTTAAAACAATTGCTGGTACTTCATAATTAACACACACGCACACACACACACACACACACACAACACACACAACACACATATATATAGGCCTATATATATATATATATATATATATATATATATATATATCTATATATAAATCATGTTCCCCAACCGTTATAGCTATTGTTTCTCTATCTGCAGTTGGCACTTAACTTTTTTTCATGATGGCTAGATTGGCACCGGTCCCATACGT
Source organism: Diploptera punctata (assembly GCA_030220185.1). Classification (NCBI taxonomy): domain Eukaryota; kingdom Metazoa; phylum Arthropoda; class Insecta; order Blattodea; family Blaberidae; genus Diploptera; species Diploptera punctata. Next base: position 33,408 of record JASPKZ010001303.1, on the reverse strand, counting down.
GTTGTATATGTTATTCTTGGCATGGTCATTTTCGGTTCCTACTACGTAGTATCGATGAAGATACGTTTCTCTTTTCAAAAAGTTTTTTTTTGAGAACAACCTAAAAAAAACCTTAATTCTTTCGAAATTCACAAAAACATCTCAACTCATGTGTAAAAGCTCACTTTCAGTACTTGTAACGAAATATCTATTAAAATTTGAATAACTAGGAGAAACTTTATGAAGAAATTCTTCAATTCATTTCACACTCGACTAAGCTACGCATTCTGGCAGAACCACGAGTGCTTAATGAATCAGCCATGTGCTTTCGCTAATGAACACCCGTCAGCAACTCTTGAGGCGTTCTGGTCTGTATGAGACGTAAATTAATTTTAACGTATTCAGTACGTGTCTATACTGAGTCGAAATGAACTTTCACAACTTGTTCTCAGATGTTTGCTTAGTGTTTTGACATTAAGGAACCAAGTTCTCCGATAATTAAATTAATTACTTTTGTTTTGTTTTTTAATATTGAGAGAGAATTAAACATGAATACTAGTTACATTTTATTTTTCATCCAATTATATATTTAGGGTATACATTAATTATACCGCACAAATTAACTGCAAATAAAGGGGTATTATATAACAATTTGAGATAATAAACTAATGGTCTACGAATAAAAATGTCCATGTTATGATTCAATTTGTAAAATGGTTGGCACGCCACTGATTATTTCAAATTAAAATGCAAATAATATGATACAGAGGTGGTAACTAGCAATATGCATGCGCCTTAGCTCAGTGGTTATATCAATTTTACTACAATGTAACATTGATGCATGAAATTCGAAATTGCGTACAATATGCCGAACTTTTTTCTTCTTAATATATACGAACTGAAGATTAATTTTACGTACGTGATATACTTCTGGTTTAATTGTTTATTCATTATTTTACTGAATACGGTATTGGAATGTCGGCGCAGTACATAAGTTACAAAAAGTATTGTTTTGAATTGTTTGAAAGGGTTATAGTAATGCACATACTGTACAGTACAATATGTTTTGCAAATGAAATGTGCAATTGTAGGAGTACTGTACGTACTTATGTACTTAGATAACTGATAGTGCAGTTGATTACAAGAGTAATAACATGAAAAGGTATAGTGTATGTACACATGGTATACGTAATGTTATTGGGAAATGCGAAACAATACACTTGAGTTAAAATCAGAAAAAAAGTATCAGTGTTTCGAATCTAAAATCCATCGCTTTAAATTATTAAGGCACATATTAAATACGCAGATTCTGCGTGTTCCTTCTGAGCTAAGGCTCTCATAGTACCGATTCTACCGTAACTAGTGCAGTGGCGTGCAATCATCTGATAAGTATGACATTTAAGAAATTTATAATCTAATATTTCATAAACTGACCAAGCCTCTTATTTCAGAGAAATAAGAAGTTTTGTTGAGGATAAATAATTAATTAACTTGTAATTATTATCAGAAGTAGGGCATATTTATATTCAAATGATTGAATTAAAATAGGAATTCATAGGTAACAAAATCAAAATGATATAATAAAACAATTTCATATGCAATAAATAAAACACTATACCAAGTGATTAGCACTAGGTCATAGACCTGAACCTTTGCTATCGTGATGGACCTCATTAGTAAACAACATACAATGGAACGGTAAGCCCTTATACAATGGAAAAACGTTTGCCGTTTCCTTTGTAGAAGGGAATTACAAGATTGCGCTATTATTCACTTGCAAATACTATAGCTAAATCCCAAAACTACTTACAATAGGCGAACAAGGAACCGGGTTTCCCTAGGCAGCTGCGGAAAAAACCATCACAAACTAATTTAACTAAAACATGTGCGCTATCCACAGGTGTCTTCTTTGACGGCAGAAGGTAGATGCCGACAAACGAAATCCGCGCCCTAGTAAAAATTACTCTCATTTGGACAACCCTGAAAATTTGATATTAGTACGCATATAAAATAAAGGGAGGGGATAAGACCACAAACGCTTAAGTTTAACACCCCCGACAACGCCCTCAAGGTACAATTTACAAATCAAAATTGTTGTAACAGACGAAATTTTTGTGAGACGCTAAGACTTTTGGTGGAAGGGACGGATGCCGGCCCACTGAGAGAAAATAAATATTCATCCTTAGCTAAATTAAAGTCACTAGCGTGTGCGCCAGCCGCGAGCGCGCATTGTTTAAGTCAAAAGTCACTATTGAGTGTGCCAGTCAAGTAGGCTCATCGCTTCGCATAAGTTAAAGCTAATAGCGCGAGTGCAAGTAGAGGAGGCACATCGCTTTGTCTAAGTTTCAGCGCTATCAGTCAGAGTGCACTTTTTTAGTGTTATAAATATTACCAGTTTCGACCCGTTAATATCAAGTAGCTATAAATAATTGATAGCGCATTTATTTGACCCAAACGTTGGAGTTAGAATAATTATTTAAACACGTGCAGTATATAAAAGTATACGCTTCCGGCCACCAACAGCCTTTGTGTCAAGTCGTCATCAAATACGACAAGTGTAAAGCTTGGTGACAATAAAAGTGGATCATCCAGTTTGAATCAGCACAGGGAGTCTACTGTTTTCCCCAGTGGATATCCTTCACGGATTCCCGAGAATAAATCCTTGTTCTCCGAAAACCTGAACCCAACTAGTCCGGTGCAACCATTGTCCATGTACCTTATCCTGGACACATAATTAAACCATCCCTAGAGTACAATCGCGCTTCAAAACCTTGTTGGAAAATTATTAGCTATCAGGATTCCCTATACCTCGCCCATTTTCGCTCGAAGACTATTGGTTCCCTATCTCAAATTACTTGTACAGGGTGTCACCGAAATGAGTGCAGATGTTCGTGTGGTGGTAGGGAACATCCATACTAGTATTTTAACAAAATAAATCTTGGGCCGGAAATGTATTGTTGTGGGTCTACAGATAGTTCATTGCGTTAAAATACTTGTATTGATGTTCCCTACCACCACACGAAAAATCTGCACTCGTTTCGGTAACACCCTGTATAAATACCCTCAGTAAGCAGATAGATTTGTGCGGTATAATTCATTCACATTCTGTATAAAAGGTACTCAAGGACGTATGATTTTGGTCTACACTGGCTTTAAAACTTGGTTATGATTCTGAAAAGATATTATAATTTTGAATTTTAAAAGTTAAATCTTACGATTGTCAAGGTAAATACGAGTAATAATATAATAATAATAATAATAATAAAAATAATAATAATAAATAACAATAACAACAGTTATTATTATTATTATTATTAAAATAAATCATTGTCAATATGAAATCTGGAGGTTCGTGTCAAAATAAATAATAAGCTCTCCATACAACTCAATCCTCAACTAATATTTTCCAAACATTTCCTACATAATTCACCGCCCTCGAATCATGGTAACTATTAATATAGACAGATCATCCACATGAAGAAATTAAATGCCGGTTTTAAGATTGTAATTCAATTTACTACTCAGTCCAATGTCCCTATCAGATTGTCTGCTAACTGTCGAGCAATCATCTCTTAGTACAAAGGAGACATTCCATTCATCTTCTTGGTTTTAATAAAATTCTGTGTTTCGTTTGAGAATACGTATTATTTAAATAGCATGACTTTAATTCCATAACTATCTATCCACCTCATTTGCACTATCGAACTCGGACGTTCATATCCGCGTGGGCATAAGCGCTCCTTACTAAGTTCATGTTATTCAATTTTTTTAGGAATATTTCACAACACAGTGTTCCTCCTTCAATCCAAAGTGATTTGTCGCCAAAGATTCCTATCTAAAGTATCTACTTCCCTCAAATCTCCAGCTTCTATACTTCCCCTCACTCCATCTATCATCGTTCACTAAGTCTACTTCTTCCACTTCTTCCAGTAGCTTTCCAATCAATGATCTTCTTTGGTATATTATCTTCTACCATTCTTATGAGATGTCCATACCATTTGAAACGTTTTTCTTCAATTTTTTTTTCAAATATATTTTTTCAACTTGCATCATTTTCTTTATTGTGCTGTTTCTGACTTTATCCCTTCTTGAAATTTTTGTCGATCTCCTCCAAAAATCCATTTCTACTACTAACAGCTTGTTGGCTTGTTTTCTACTTGTTGTCCAGTTTTCGGACCCATAGGCCTATAATAAAATCCTTTATAACAGAACTTGATTATATCTTTCTTTGTTCTGTATATTATATTTAAATTCCAAAGCACTGAGTTCCACAACCAATGGTTTTTCTTCCATCAGTTATTCTTCTTTCAATTTCTCTAGTTGAATTGTTATTTTTATCTAAAGTAAATCCTAATATTTAAAACTTTAACATTACGTATTCTTCCAGAATTACGTTTTAACTCATATGTTGTATCCAATGAAAGATATTCTGTTTTATTTTAATTTATCTGCAATTCTATCCAATTATTACCTGTATAATTCATCCCCCTCATATAATTGTAAATGTTATTTTCCCACATCATTCTTTAGCTACTTAACGAGCGCTTTCCCTCTGATTTTCCTAAACGAAGTTTTCACCCCTCTCTTTCAATCCACATTCGGGCAACATGCCCTTTCCCTCCCAGTTATGCATTACTGTTACTGCATCTGGTTTCTCATAAAGATCATGTAATCACTGTTGTGTAGTCCTAAGCCATTCATCTGTTTGTTCGTCTCTTTTTGGTCCAAAAAGTTTCCTAGGAACTTTATTCACAAATATTCGTTTTTTTCTTCTCCTTAAGTAAGAGACAACGATTCTATTCATACATTACAATTTTAAGAATAATAGTTTTTTTATAATTTTATATTTTATTTTAGAGAAGTTGGGATGACCAGTCTCTGTAATGCATAAGCCTAATAGCATCCGTTTCCAGATTTCAGCCTATGTTTATTTTCTTTCAGCACCTCATTCCTATTTCAAATTATGGTTATTGAACGCCACCGTGTCACTATGGAATATTCGATCGGAGAACAAATTATTTCAAGCGTCGAATTGAGCAATATGATAACACATTGTTCCTGCTAGGAACAATTGTCAACATGCATTTCTTCACATATAAGGGGATTTTATCCCAAGAGACCATCTATATTAGTGGGAAGTTACGCTGAGAAAAAGGGCAAGTTAGTAATACATGGGCAATTAAACGTTAGTTTGGGCACGTTCTTCTTCTTGTAAGCCCATGTTTCCCTTTACAGAGATTTAGGCGCTCTCACCCTACAAGGAAGAATTTGAACCATACTAATTTAGTTATACTTGTTTTCGTATAGATGTCATTTGAGTGGTTCCTTGGTCAGCGTTCCGCCTCATACTGACATCTAGGAAACCAAGGTAGTACTAGGACGGGAAAAGTCGGTAAATTTTGCTTAGAGGCCTTTTCATTCCGGCTTAAGGATTTTTTACGAGCCTGAAAATCTTCAGATTCAGGGACTCAAGGCTTAAAGGTCCCTCCCGGAGGACTTGTTCCTTGGATTTTTCTGTCCTAAAAAAATCCATTGACCCCGGCCGGGTTTGAACCCGCGACCCTGGGGACAAGAGGCAAGGAGCATTTAAGGCGAGAAAATGAGCGAGTTAGTACACACAGACTAGTTTATCGTTCACTTGTTTGTCAGACGGTTTTTGTGATGTTTGCTACACTTTCTGAGCAATGTTTAATACACTTTTACATTGAAAAGCTGCTGATTTTAGGTTAGATTCAATCAACTTCTTACTTTATTTTAAGGTATTTTGACAATGTTTAAATCAACATATATACAGAATATATATGTATATATATATATATATATATAATATATAGGGTGTTCCAAAATGATCGACGGGGTTTCAAATGTATTTAATATCCCTTACATGATATACATAAAAAACAAAAGTTACATGAAATTAAAGATAAACTCTTGGAGTTTTTCATAACATACTTTATAAGTGTTCGATGTGAGCACTTTTCGTCACAAGGCACACTAATAGCCGATAGTCGGAATTCCCCCCCAATATATTTTGGATTCAACAGCAGCAACAATCCTCCTTCTCAAGTCTGGAAGGTCGACCGGAAGTGGTGGTACGTACACACGGTCCTTCACATACCCCCACAGGAAGAAATCACAAGGTGTGAGATCGGGAAACCGTGGACGGTATGGGAATGAATCACGTCATCCGGACCGACGCGTCATTTGGTTTTCGTGGACATCCTGGACTTTTCCTTTTACAGATATATCTAGTTGTTTCTAACTGTTTATACCATCGATGGATAGTTTTATCTGTCGGAGGATCAATTCCAAATTGCCGTCAGAAAGCTCGCTGCACTGCAACAATGGACCCAGACCTCGCAAATTGCAACACATAGAATGACTTCTGTATAGGTATCGCCATTTCACAAATTTAACGCTGACGACGTAATAATGACAAGAAACAATTTACTGCATACAGATATGAAACTTTCACAGTTTTTCTTTCATTATAGCAAATAATCACGCATCCAATTCCGTTTGTAAAGCTATACCTACTAGTTAAAACCCCGTCCATCATTTTGGAACACGTAAATATATATATATATATATATATATATATTTATTTATTTATTTATTTATTTCGGGTATTCACGTACTTCGAGAATAAGTTGTGTGTTTTTTTTTCGTTTTTTTATTTGAATTTATGTTGACGGCATGGTGGTATAGAATCCCCCAATTAATTATTGTTCCTAACTAACTCACTGGTAACATCGAACCATAGGTTTATAGTCGCGCGGACATAAGCTCTCCACACATCCCCATTCTGAGCTAATGTTTTCCATCATCCCTGCATAATATACTTCTCTCAAATCATGATTAATGTTATTCTCCCACCTTATTCTTGGTCTACCAACTGGGCGTTTTTGCTTTGATTTTCCTACAAGAAGCTACCATGCATCTTTTCATTCCCCATTCGAGCCACATGTTCTAGGTATTTTAATTCACCACACACACACACACATGTACCGGTATATAGTATATATATATATATATATATATATATATATATATATAGACTATATATACATCCATCGATAGTAATTATGCCTGAGGGCAGGTCCTTCACTGCAGTCATAGCATTTTCATGTTATGCTTGCAGCTTTACTAGGGAATTGTAAGTGTGGTAGCTTCCCGTTGCTTTCCACACCAGTGAAGGATGACGATGATGATGATAATAATAAGGATGATGGCCATATGATTTCGGGGACCGTTTGGGCCTTAAAGTTTTCCTGACATTTGTCTTACAGGTGAGGAAAAACCCCGATAAAAACCTCACCCAGAAAAACTGCCCCGACCGGGGATCAAACTCGGGCCTGCTGCGTAAAAAGGCAGCACGCTACTTCGAGACCACAACACGGTGGACCTTATATATATTATTTATTTATTCTGCTGGTATAATATGAAGTGTATGCATTTTATTACTCTTCTAACTAATTTAGATGTCAATTGTTTTTATCCTTGGTAAAGCAATTTAGGTAAACAAATTGTTTGTATTTTGAGAATTCTATGTCGCAGAGATTGGGATTAAAATTTGAAGATTTTTTTTAATTGTGCTATGAAGAATGGTTAGCAAGAGTGGAGAGGGTTAGCTGTTGTACGTTGTTTACAACGAATTGCGTTAGTCGATAAGTCCCGAGAGAGAGAGATTCGCAAAGATATTTATGACACCCTTCTCTGGTTTTACTGCTCTTTGCTAGAGCTCTTGCTATTGCAGTATAACAGAGAGCTTCTGCTGTCATAGCTTATAGAAGGATTCCAACTACAACTTCCATTAACAACTAAGCTTAAAATTCCCCTCGCTTGCTGGATAAGGATACGGTTGCTAGGTCAAGAGCAAGTAGGATTGCTTGTCTTCGCTGGATCAGTTTCTTCCCCAAAAAAAAAAGACGCCAGGATAGCAACAAGAATTGGGTTGTATTTACACTAAGATCTTGCTTAGTTCAAAGATATTGATCTTCAACCCTTCCTGCATTTCCTTTATCAGCCACTTAAGTAACAAGAAAAACAAACGTTTGTGAGACTTTTTGTATCACACTTGTGCCAACATTAACACAAATATCTTTTTGCACGATAGTGCGTTCTGTCGTACTTGCAGAAATAGCAACCATGATTGAAATTTCAATTTACTAGATTTCGGGATAGCCAACCTATACATAACGAAGTAACTATATTGTAATATTATAAATTACCTACCTAGGGCGGGAAGTAAAACCACTGCTCATTATGTATACTACGTACAATGTATAAACAAAAATATATCCAAAACGAAGTGTTAATATACATTATACGAAACAACTGCATTTTAAATGAACTTAATGTTATTAGAAACAATATAAAATAATACATTTCTACTTGCCGCCATTTTAGGTATCATTTGTGTCACGAACTCCTAACGTCTCAACCAGACTATTTCGGCATTTACCGTAGGCTACATAAATTGGCCACACTCCTAACGTCAGTCAGTTGTTTGTAATCAAAGCATACATTTAAAACAAATATGTTATTATTTTACTATTATTTATTTTTTTGAAAACACCAACGTGAAAAAGAAATGTACAATACACGTTTGTGAAATGTTTTACAGATCTCGGAAATTAAAAACTTTGCTATCGTTCGGTTTTTAATCTTTCCTCGCTTCTGTAAAATCCACTTCCCAAATTCGCATTGTGATACACTATTGACTTGTCGTAATCAATTACTTCTAGTGAATAATGTAATACACATTTATAATTTTGTCGGCCCCTTATTCCAAGATTAGTGAATACAAACGTTCCAGGGGTCGATGGATATTTGGGGTTGTACAAATCTTGAGTATGGGATCCTTCGGAATGGAACTAAAGTCATGGGTTGCGTGTCGTAGATAAAAAAAACTCTAAGCCTAAAAAAAATAAGACTCTGAGTGAAATTTCTCGGTCATTTCATCCCCAACTTAGAATTACGAGACGAATGATATTAGTTGTTAAAGACCGTCAGTAACTGAACAAATAACGATTTTTTTAAATTGCAGTCATCTTCTTAATTTTTTATGTATAAATTGTCCTTAACTAACTATTCATGAATACAAAATCACACAAAAAATTGAACTGACTAACTTACTGGCACTTTGGAACCCGGAGATTCATGCGTGCGCACACATAAGCTCTCCATATTTCCATATCCTCAGCTAATATTCTCCAATTATCCCCTTTTAATTCATCCTTCAAATCATACATAATTTTATTCTCCCATCTTATCCTTGGTCTACCTACTGGGAGCACTCTCAATGGTTTCCTACAACGAGTTTCCATATCCCTCTTTCATTCCCCTGCCCATCACAGTCTACAAAACATAATTTTTATTAACACATCTGGTTTCCCATAGATATCATGTAGCTCATTGTTATGACTTTTCTACATTCAGCTTTCAGTTCACTTTGGCCCAAACATTTTCGTAAGAATTTTATCCCCAAATACTCGTAATATTTCTATTCCCTTAAAGTCCATGTTTCGCATCCATATAACTGGAAGAATAACAGTTTTATATATTTTCAGTTTAACTTTTTGTAGAGAAGTTGGAACAACAAGAGTCGCTGTAATAATGCATAATAGTAGCATTTCCTGAATTGAGACTATTTTAAATTTATTTCTGTACCTCACACAGCGATAAATAGATGCCGATATTCGTGCTAGTAATAAATTGGGAAAAGTAAGAGGACGTTGAAGAAAAGTTGTTTTGGAAGATGCAGGTGAATTTATAGCATGCCAAGGGTATCAAGAATGAGATGAGTAGCTGAAAGAAGAAGAGGATGATTTCATTGACAAGATATTGCATTTACAAGAAAAAGATAATGTTGGTGACATGGATATTAAATGTACTATCTTTATGTGACAGAGAAATTTTATGATACAAAACGGGATAATATGAAAATTGATATTTTCTTGGACGCGAATAAAAAAATAAATTTGTAAACTCCTACAAATACCACCATCATCACCAGTATACTACGCCTAAAATTGTTAGTTTATGCTGATGATGTAGTACTATTTGGGTGATAGCGAGGAGGTACTAAAGGCCAACACGCACACACTATTGAGTAACACTAAGAAATTGGGATGAAAGTAAATATCAATAAAACTAAATATATGGTCACACATAAAAATACATTACGTATATCGTGGAAATGGACAGGTAATGATAAATGAAGGAAGCTTTGAGGAAGTGGCTAAATTAAATACCTAGGAAACACATAATCACACAATAGGAATAAGATTCACAAAGAAATTAAACATGGCTCAATTCTGTAAATGCGAGCTATTATGCATTATAGAGACTCTTGACGTCCCAACTCATTCCAAAAAACGTTAAATGAAAATATATAAAACTATTATTCTACCAGTTATATTATATGGATGCGAAACATGGACAGATACTTTAAGGGAGGAAAGGAGATTACGAGTATTTGAGAATAAAGTTCTTAGGAAATATTTTGGACCAAAGAGAGATGAACAGACAGGTGAATGGAGAAGACTACATAACAATGAACTACATCGTATTTATGGAAGCCGGATATAATAAGAACAGTTAAGTCTCGGAGACTGAGATGGGCAGGACATGTGGCACGAATATGGAATGAAAGACGTGCATGGAAGCTTATTATAGGAAAACCAGAGGGAAGACGCCCAGTTGGTAGATCAAGAATGAGATGGGCAATAATATTAACAATGATTTGAGGGAATCAGATTATACAGGGAATGATTGGAAAACATTAGCTCAGGACAGGGATGTATGGAAAGGTTATGTCCATGCGGCCATGAACCTACGGGTTCGATAGTGCGAGTGAGTGAATTCTATTTAAACTGGGAGGGCTAACTATCCTATTATTGCGACCTGTACGATACATTGCGCTTTCCCAACATTATGGAATGAATGGAAAGGAACTCTACTCTACGATGTTATGCAGATTGTTATGGGTGTTCCTCCTGGTTCGAAACATTAAGTTCTGCACACGTGACTCATACAGCCAATTTTAGGATTGGGCTCGTGGCTTCAAGGACGTACTACAACCTTCCCATTGGCTCCTAATGTGTCCCCTAGATTGTTACACAGACTCGGAGTCTTGAGTAACTACTTGGTGTGCCTCTCATTAGATTTCCACAGCCCCATAATTTCAATAACCAAGGTTCCCGAAACCAAACTCTATTTACCGATTATGAGCTGAAGGATGATTTGAAATCAATGAATGAACATGAAATGACGTGAAGGCGAAAGAATGGGGAAGTGGTGAGTGTTGGTGGGATGAAATTCAGGAACCACCAAATCTCCGAAAAAAACTCGAAAAAATCCTGCTGTGTCCTGCCATCTTCCGAAACCGCTAGGATTCGAACCTGAGATTTCAGTCGGAGCGGTAGCACGCGATATTCACGCATCCACAGAGATGGCTACGGCTTCAATTAATATTAGGCCCTGTTACTACTTTTACTGGGAAGGAAATTATTTGGGTGGAGATGATAGATGTTCAATTCCACGATTCCGCTTGGTGGGATAGACAGTGCATTAATTTAACAAGTGAGATGGTATGAAATCAAGTTCTCTATCCAATTAGCTATATATGATTATTTTAAAATGTCGAAACAAGTTAGAATACAGTTTCTTGCAGAGCAATTTTTCAAGTCGAGTTCTTGGGAAATTGGTGCGTTAGGTTTTTTAAACAGGGTCGAGCGCGAAAAAAAAATAAAATTCTTGGTTAAATAAGAATATTGAGAGATGGCAAAATTAGGGTTCAATGGAGAAATTTATATTATCATAAATGAAAACACCTGAGTTAACTTGCCATAGTCCTTATGTTGTATTTATTCTTTCATTTCTAGACAGAATTCCATTTGTAAAGGCTACATGACTCGTTCGCACTATAATATAAATATTGGTCTAAATAGGACGGGGATGAGAGAGAGAGAGAGAGAGGGAGGGGGAGAAAGGGGGTGGTGTGGAAGGTGTGTGTGTGTGAGAGAGAGAGGACTAGGAATGTGTTAGGCCTGTTTTTATTTATTAGTGTAGACGTTTACATATTGTTCTAGCATCCGCCATGTTTGTTTTCTCGCAGCAAAACCGGATACATACGATTAAATTAAAATATGTATGTATCGTAAACCAGCAAAAACTTTTAACTTTGCTGAGAAAATTTTGCTTAGTTTACGCAGTTTCCAAGCACCGGACTTTTTTTAACAACCGTTAATTAATTTCACTTGGCGTTATAGTTACTAATAACTAACTTGCTAATCTCTGGCATTATAAACCCGGAGGGTTATGGCAGAGTGACGTAAGCGCATCATACATCCCAATCCTGGGTTATATGTCTTTAAATCATTCCCTGTATTATTTACTTCCTCAAATCAAGGCTAGTATTATCTCTCCCGCCCTGTTCTCGACATGGGCTTCTTTCCCCTTGGTTTTCCTACCAATAAATAACATGTCCCTCATTTATTTCCCTTTCGTGGCAACTTTACAAAAATATAACTGACTAAGTATAACTGTAGACTTTCACAGCCGGCGTCTTGATCCCTGTTAGGTTCGTCTTCCGGGCATATAGGCCGTGGTCCAGTCGTTCTTTTTCTTCGACGTTTCGTCTACTGCTGCGGTAGACATAATCAGAAGATACTGCGTGCTCTCTGTGAACTCCTCAACAGTCGGCTGGCAGAAACAGTCGGCTGCAGTCTGCAGCCGACTGTTAGGAGTTCACAGAGAGCACGCAGTATCTCCTGATTTATGTCTACCGCAGCAGTAGACGAAACGTCGAGTAGAAGAATGACTGGACCACGGCCTATATGCCCGGAAGACGAACCTAACAGGGATCATAACTGACTAACCTTTTCAACCAGTGACTATTTTTAATCTCCTTAATTCAAAATTTATTTTCCTCTACATATCTAATTTATGTTTTTGCTATTATTATTATCATTATTATTTATTATTATTATTATTATTATCTCAGTAGCATTATCGAGCACGAAGGTTCGTGGTAGCGAAGAAATAAGCTCTCCATATATCCCATACCCTCCCTCAAAACATGGTTAAAATTATTCTCTCCCACCTAATTCTTGGCATGCCTACCATGCGCTTTCCTTTTGATTTTCTTATAAGGAGTTTAAATACAAGCCACATTCGACCCCCATTCATCTCACATATCCTGTCCTCGAAGACTTAAGTGTTCTTATGACACCTGGTTTCCATAAAACACCATGCAGCTCATTATTAAGTAGTCCCATTCACCTCACGTTCTCCTCTTTGGTTCAAAAAATTGCCTAAGTACTCTATTCTCAATATACTCGTAATCTTATCTTGTCCCTTTAAGTAAGAGTCTATATTTTGTATCCTGGAAGAATGAGTTGTTTTATATATTTTAATAACGTGAAATGTCGAAAAGATAAACTGTTGGCATTGAATATTTCTTAGCGTTCTTTTCAAGAAGTTTTGAAGACAGAGTCTCTATAATGTTTAATAGCATGGGTTTCTAGAATGAGGTTACATTTAATTTATTTTTACATCTCAATCCTATTTGTAATTATTGTTCCTAGTTATTTGAATTCACCCACTGCTTCTCAATTTTACCTTATTTTTTATTAACACTTCATCTCTATTACATAATGTACCTCTAGAATGTGACCATAAATTTATGGTTTTTAACTGATATTTATTTCCCATTCTTGTTTTCAGAGAGTTACTAACCAGAAAATGCATATTGTCCCTTACAATCTTCTCTCTATTGCTTAATAATACTAAAACGCCATCCTGCTTCTATACTATTTGTAACAACCTGTTATCTGGTTTCTGTAACTGTTTTGACGCTTTTAACGGGAGATAATTCATAAGCTATTGGCATTCCTTTGTTCCGCACATTGTATGAAATAATCTCTCCACATAATGCCTGCATTGTGTTTCTAGCTTTGTGTTAAGTAGTTTATGCCCTAATTCATTGTGCAAAAGCTTATCATTAAAAGCTCGCCAACGTTAAGTCCATTTAAAATGGAATGAACTGACTAGACACACTTGCTGTATGAATGAATGTATATAATTATCTTTTGAAAAGAAGCAATGCCGCATTGAAGGACACAATTACAACCCTGTCTAGCCAGAGAATTTGATGCAACACATTTTTATTGCTCGAGGCCCACTCTTTGTTTAGAAGCAGACACACAAGAAATCTTTGTTTTTATCTTGCACTGCATTCTGGGAGATGTTCTCCAGCATTACAATCTCCTTTATTCCAAGCTCGTATCAGCTCACAGAATGTACACGGTCTAAGGAATTCGTGTAAGTGAAGACTTTAATACTGCTAGAAATGTTTCTCCCATTTTAGCATTACATCTACGTTATCATGATCTGAAACTCATGTCATATACATTACGTTTTACTTAATGAATAATTACTATGTAGTGAAATATTCAACCAGGGACGGTTTCCCCATGGCGTGCAAGTACTTTTAAAACTTTTTATTTTGAGTTCGAGTAAGTAAATATAATTTAATATAGGTTTTGTGATTCAAATTAAGGTACTTTTTACTGTATCTCACAAATAGCATTTCTCGTGTTTTTTAGATTTTTTATCATATTTCTTCTAATTCCCATAATAAAGTCTATTTTACTAAGTTTCTCAGGCATTTTTTAAGTCGTAAGCCAATTAAAATAAACACATAATATAAGTAAGTCGCCATTTGATGGCCACATGTTCGAAGATCGCTTTTATTCTTGAAATTCCTTGGAAAGACCGGACCGTTACAAGGCTCCGATTACACTGTATGTTGAATAAGTGGAAAATTTATATGAACGAACGGTTTTTTTATAACTTTTTCATAGATATATTAAATTATAAAGCCATATTTTTTGGGAAATATTGTAATACTTCATAGGTCCTAACTATATGCCCATTTCTTTTTAGTTTCATAGACCACTCCCCCATTAATTATAACTAACTCCATGTCATGCTCTTGCCCGTGCGACCCATATTATTTGTAAATAATATTGTAAATATCTTACTTTTGTCTAATAAGTCCTACTACTACTTAAAAAAAACTAACTCACTGGCGCGATCAACTGACAGGTTCATGGCAATGATGACATATGCTCTCCAGTTATCCTTATCCAGTGCTAATGTTTCCAATAAATTACTTGATAATTCACCTCCCTCAAACCATGGTTAAAATTTCTTCTCCCACCTCCTCCTTGTCCTTCTTACAGGGAGTAGTTTTTTTCTAATCTTCGTACAAGGAGTTTTGCATGTCCTTCTTTCCATCCCCATTCATGTCATTATGTCCCTGCCCAACGTATTCTAACCACAGAACATAACTGTTCTTATTAGAATTGATGTTGCATTAAGAACGAGTAGTTCACTTGAATATAGTTGACTTACTTCAACCAAGTTTCTCGTCAATCTTTGGTTCAAACAATTTTCACAAGCAAACTTATCCTCAACTCGTCGGGGTAGTTTTTTTCCTCCCTTAGGTAAGAGACTATATTTTGTATGCATGTAACTTGAAGAATGACCGTTTATACATATTTAGTTTAAAATGTTTGTACAGAAGTTGGGCGAGGATAACAACAGTCCCTGTAATCCATAGTGGTTTTCATTTCCACAGTTGAGCCTATGTTTAATGTATTTTCTTTCGGCGCTTCATTACCGTTTGCAATTTATGTTCTTAGGTATTTGAATTATATTTAGCAGAGAGGTCAACGCAAGCAATAATGGCAATAAACAAGCTGTAAGCCTTGAATCAGCGATGAAACTATTCAATGCAAAGATCCTCCCAATAATAACCTACGGAATATAAATCATATGGCCACATCTTACAGAAGCTAACCTAAACACGCGGGGAAATTGAAACTACATATAAAAGAGCAATGGGAAGTATCAAAAACGACAAGAAACCGACTAGCGTACCTACTGGCAAGGGAGACTTTCCTTATCGAGGACTTGAAAACAGCCTGCCTACCTACTACCAACAACAAAAATCCTCAGAACATGCGCTACAAAGACTATGCTGGAAAAAAGAGGAAGTATGGCCGGAATTCTTCAGCACCAGAGCGATGTTAGGCAGGAACTGGACAGAAGCAAATTTCCGCATACGACACGTCATCACAAGATTAAGCGTACATGGATTCCAGCACCAAATGTATAGAGATAAAACATTCCATGGCCCGAAGACATCATGCATATGCGAAGTATATGAACAGAAATGCGAAAGATATCACATTGAAACATGTAAAAAAATAACATAAATAATTAGTGATTAAGCAAGACAAAGCTAAAGTGTTAGTGATTGTTAAAGTGCTGTGTTATCACCTTGGCACATTTGTGCGCAATACATTTATATACGTATAATTTAGGTTATACATGTGAGTACCACTTAGGTATTTGAATTCTGCCACTTCTTCAAAATGTCCCTCATTTCCTGCTAATTGTCCAATCCCATTCATTAATGCATCAGTTAAATTAAGTATGTGATCATATATTTATATTTGTCAATATTGACTTCCACCCCCCCTCAGCTTCTTCATGCTATTTAACAGAATATATACAATAAGGTTATAACTTTTTGGACTTTAACGAAATAAAATATTTCCTGTAAAATGAATAGGTGAACATTTGCTTAAAACCATTGAAAAAGACCTTCATTTCACTGAGCATCAAGAAAAGGTAACTCACAAATTAATATTAAATGAAGTGAAATGAAGGCCTTTTTTCAATGGTTTTAAATAAAATTTCACCCAGTCATTGCACAGGAAATATTTTACACCCATCCATTGCACAGGAAATATTTATTTCACAAAAGTCTAAAAAGCTATAACCCTAGAGGGATATAACTTTTTGGACTGTTTGTTGAAATAAAATATTTCCTGAGCAATGAATGGGTGAACTTCTAGTTAAAACTATTTAAAAAGGCCTTCATATCACTGAGATTCAAGAAAAGGTCACCCCCCAAATGAATATTAAATATTCTTCTTCGGCTTTTCCCCACTTATAGGTTTGCACTTATCTCTGTCATTCCAATCTCCCTCTTCCAAATTCCTATCATCCATTATAGTTCTGACGAAGGTTTTCCATTTCCATCTTGGTCTGCCACGTTTATTTCTTCCAGAGGGCTGACCATTTTTTGGCCATCTTTCATTTTCCATTCTTTGTACTTGATCATACCATTTAAGCGTTTGATTTTCAATCCTCTTAACAACAGATGTGGTGACATTAATTTCTCTCTAAAGGAATTAATTTATTATTTTATTCTGTCTTGTTTTTTTGGAGGCTTCTTCTAAATAATCAAATTCAACTGTTCTAATTGTATTCTTTTGTAATTCCGTCAAAGACCAAATTTCACTTCCATATGACAAAATATTCTGTATTATGCTCTTATAAGTTTTATTATTTTAGTTTCCTTTGTAATATTTTTATTCCTAATTATTCCATGTAATATCTTAGTTACATTTTTTGCCATGCAATTTTAGTCTGTACATCTTTCTCACAGGTACCTAAACTTGTAATTATTGACCCAAGACATTTAAAAAAATCACATTTTTTTATTTTCCCTGTTTCAAGTATGAGGTCATCCACATCCTTTCCCAAACACATATATTCTGTTTTCTGTAAATTTATATTCAGTCCCCATTTTTATATTCTTCTATTACTTTATTTATCACATATTTCACATCATCTTCATCCCCTGCAAAAATTATTTGATCATCTGCAAACAACAATGAATGCAGTACTTTTCCTCCTATAGGAATACCCATTTCAGAACATTTTTTATACCACAAGTTAAGAGCCTGGTCTAACTAATTGTTAAAAAGAATTGGTGACAAACTGCATCCTGCTTAATGCCTTTAGTCACTGTGAATCCCTCTGTTAAATTATTCTGTATTTTTACTTTAGCTTTTGTATTACTATAGATCCTCCTAACAGTATTAATCCATTTATCACAGATATTCATATTTCTCATTGCCGTCCATAACAATTGTAGAAGTACACTATCATATGCCATATCTAAATCAATAAAGGTCATATGTAGTTCTTTATTTTTGCTAGGATTTTCTCTTGTAATTGTCTAATACAGAAAATATTATCAATACATGATCTTCCACTCCGGAATCCACATTGTTCTTCTCTTAAGTTATCTTTTATCTCCTTAAGTTTAAAATTTATAATTTTACTAAAACTCCTAGCTGTTGAAGGTAAAACGCTTATACCTCTATAATTGGAACACAGTTTTTTTTATCACCTTTTTTAAAAATAGGAGTAATGTACGATAAATTCCAGTCTTCTGGGATATCGTCTACAATTTCAATTTTATTAAAAAGTTTTGTTAAAAATATACTAAAATATCTCCTCCATGTTTTAGGAGTTCCATCTGAATATTTCCTGGTTCTGGTGCTCTCCCATTTTTGCCTCTTTCAAAGCTCTTTTTACTTCATCTTCTGTTATCTCTGGAGTGTCAAATTTATATTCTATATCCGTATCTTGAAGTTGAAACTCCTTTCTATTTTCTTGAAGTAAACCTTTATAATGTTGCATCCATTCTGATGGTCTTATCAACTGAATATTTATCTTCTTTCTTTCTGATTTCCTGATATTTTGTAATGTTTTCCAAGCTTCTTTGGATCTAGCATATCCAATCGAATGATCTATATTCGAGCATATATTATCCCAGTATTAATTTTTGGCTCTTCTCACTTCCACCTTTGTTTTATGTTTTTTAAGTGATATATTTATTTCGAGATGTTGTTGAGTGATCTGAAAACCATTTCATCCGTGCTTTCTTTTTTTCTTCTACTATTTTTTTTAATATCGTGATTAAACCATTCATTATTTCTTTTTAATTCTAGATATTCTGTCCCAAGGTTTTCTAAAGCTGCTGAATGTATACTTACCTTTAGTTAATCATACAATTCTACTGCAGATTATTTAAATTTAAATTAAGTTTTTGTTTTAATATTGATTGAAAAAGATAATTTATACTCTCATCATAGAGTAAACTTAATAAGACAAAACGTAAGTGTGTTGATTCACAAGAAAAACTTAATTAAAAAAAACTCTCAAAATTACTTGGAATTAAGAAATCCAGTGAAATTACTAGTTTATCCAAACACAATTTTTTGATCGGTTTGTTAATGTTTCTGACACTAATTTTACTAAAAATTAAATTGATTTTGTTAAATAAGGGTTTTTAATTTAATTTTAATGTTGACAATAGTAATATTTTACTACAAAATTTAGGTGTGGAATGTGAATTGATTTTAAAAGATAATAACACATTATCTGAACCAGTTAATGTTGAGTCAGAAAAATATGCTCTCACAAAAATGATCAAGGATGGTCAGAAAACAATACCAAGGCATATATTCTATAATCAGATAGCTAAAGATATAAAAAAGAAAACTTTAAATGATGATATTGTTATTACACGAGCAGATAAAGGACAAACTATAATAGCTTTAAATAAGCATGATTATATTTCTAAAACTGTAGATTTTCTAAATTCAGATAATTTTCTAATTATTGATAAATAC
Source organism: Diploptera punctata (assembly GCA_030220185.1). Lineage (NCBI taxonomy): Eukaryota > Metazoa > Arthropoda > Insecta > Blattodea > Blaberidae > Diploptera > Diploptera punctata. The sequence continues at coordinate 13,861 of JASPKZ010001303.1, read as the reverse complement.
CCAACAGAGAAATATCAAAAAAGAAATTATAAATATTTATAAAAATAGTATAATTTTTAATAACTTTTTTGAATACTCTGTAATACAAATGAATCCCCAACAACCCAAACTGTACTCCCTATTTAAATTACATAAGGAAAAATATCCTATTAGACCAGTAGTATGCTTCATAAGTTCTCCATCATACAAAATGTCTAAAAAGCTAATAAATATAATTTCATCTAATACTAAGTTCAATCAAATTTACAGTATAAAAAAACTCTATTGAATTAATTGACAATATAAAGAACATTGATTTGCCTAAAAACTTAATTTTAGTTTCTTTTGATGTAAAGAATCTGTTTCCCAGTATACGTACTATTGATGTAATAGAGATTATTAATAGCATGTTATTAAAATTAATATAAAATTTTATATAAAATTATAGAATATTCACCTGAAGGTCCGTCTCCTCAACTTAATTATCATTTAATTAATTTTGAATAAACCTCAACGGAAAACATCATGAATCTTATAAAAAGCATGTTATTAACTAATAAAGTAAATGGTTTTGTAGTTGAAGAAATATTACACACTCTTAAAACATGCTTACATCAAATTATTTTGAATTTAATAACACATTGTACATAGCTTAAGATGGTTTGATTATGGGTGATCCGTTGAGCCCTCTTTTGGCAGAGATTTTTATGGATGACGTAGGACAAACCATACATAAAAATGTATTAGCTAAAAATGTTCTATTTTGGTATCTTTATGTAGATGATGTCATAGCAGGCTTCATAGGAACTAAAAGAAATTTGAATTCCTTTTTTTAAATGTTGGAACAAAATAAATGGATTAGATGGGATGTTGTGCGTTAGGAATTTGAGACAGGATTCCTCGTCTAATCGAGGACTTCGGGTAGCTCAGTGGGTTGCGGTAGGATGAGATGCTCTTGGTCCCGGGATACACAAGGATTGTGCGGACACGATTCTATCGCGTTGAGAAAAGACAAGTTGTAGATGCAATAATAACTTTATTTTCGTTGCACACACAATAAAACAAATCAAGGTATGTACGATTGGCGCTATCATATGACTACACTTTAAGTTGAGTAGACGGTTGAATTCTTAATTACACCGCGCCTATTTTATATTTCCGATGGTCGATAAACTACGAATATATGTGCTCGCATTAGCACGATGAATATGTCAAGTTTTACTCGTGCCAGTGACACCACGAGAAGAGACGTTTTACTCGTGCCAGCGGCACCACGACAAGCGAAGTACGAAGTTTTATTCGTGCCAGTAGCACCACGAGAAGAGAAGTTTTACTCGTGCCAGCGGCACCACGAGAAGAGAAGTTTTACTCGTGCCAGCGGCATCACGAGAAGCGAAGTACGAAGTTTCATTCGTGCCAGTGGCACCACGAGAACCGAAATTTTACTCATGCCAGCGGCACCACTAGAAGCGAAGTAAGAAGTGAATTTTAGTCTGTAAATTTTGTTATGTAATTTGCGACCATGTGATAACGCCCACCCTAAGATAAAATACATTAAACCAATTGGTGCATTTGTCTATAATTTCGGGTGGTAAGGTTCTGGACCCTTTGGTTCGTTGTGACGTCACCAAATGTTTGAGGACACTCCTACTTTTGAGGTTGGCTAAAATTAGGACATAAGTTTACACAAGTAGCCCGGGAATCCCGACTAATTTTGTAAAAAGCTTCTTGTATTTTCTGGAATGTTCTGGTGGCTTCGTTCGCCATTAATTGGTTGAATCATCTTATGTCAAAATGCCAGTTTACTTGATTTCCCAAAATTTCATCAATATTTTTTTTTGTATTGAATTTAGCTGTCTCGTGTACATTGTCAGTTCTAACCGGCTGAATAAGATGTATCTAAACCTGTGTACTGGAAATAATTCTTTTGATCTTTATATTGTTGAACGAATGTCTCGAGCCCATCAACATACAATAGGGTGCGTTACAGACATCAATCAGTCTTTTCCCTATATCACTCATAACTGATCATTCCTATTTCATATTCATTTCAAGGAATTATCCAATTCAAAAAAATAATTTTATAATTATATTCTATGTATTTTTCTGATTTGTTTAAAATATAAATAATGATTTATTCAATTAATTATTTATAAATTTATTTTCCCTCACCCGACTAATAATGATGGGCTGCTTATTTAGGGAGGAGGCTGAGTGAATGTCACGTCTCAATTTTATAAATAACATTCACTGAAGTATTAATTTCACAATGGAATTAGAAACAAATAATAGTATAAACTTCTTGGATTTATCAATAAAACACATTGATAATAAGTTTGAGTTTGGTATCTTTCACAAACCATCTCATACTGATACCACTATCCATAGTTCTTCTCTTCACCCATATACTTATAAGATGGTAGCCTTTATTAGTTACATTCATAGACTTTAAATATCCCTCTTTCACCCTTGGAATATAATAATGAATTGAATATTATTAACAATTAGCTATTAATAATAACTACGACCCTAAAATTATAGAATATTTAATTAAGAAAGTTCATACAAAAAAAAAATTAACAAAGTTTTTCCTTTACCCAAAGAAAACATTAAGAAATATGTCGTAATGTCATACATAGGCCCACTTTCAAATAAAATATCTAAACACTTTAAAAAGTTGTACATTAATGTGGCATTTAAAACTAGTAAAACTTTACACAAATATAATAAAAAACAACAAAACCAAAATAAAAAAAGGAAAATTATCAGGGGTATAAATAGAAGTGTGGCATGTGTCAATGTCTATATAGGACAAAACTGGTAGACCTTTTATCTCTCGGATAAAGGAACACATGAGAGCATATAACAGAAATTTAGAATATTGAAAATATGCTAACCACCTATTCTAATTTCGTCATTGTTTCTACCCAAATTTTGAAATTTTACATGTTTGTGATAAGGGTAAGAAGTTAGATTTTTGGAGGCTGTAGAGATAAATAAATTGAAGAGTAGTAACAGACTGTTAAATACTCAACTTGATTTGAATGAATCCCCTTTGTTAAATTAAAAAATTTAAATAAATATTGTTGTATTGTTGCTTAGATCAGTTGATATGTAATATAATAACACAATTCATAATTTGTTAACATGTCTGAAGAAGGTACAGTGTACCGAAACAGCTGTCATTGAATTATATAATAAATATAAAAATCAAATAAAACTACATTTTATTTTTATTTAATTAATAAGAGTAAACTTACTTTATATTTTTGTTCATTCAAAAGAGTTGTATTTATTCTGTCCTCCGTTACTTCAATATTTTGTTTTTTCCTACTTGTTAATATGAATTTTCCCAAAAGCACTTCCGCAATCTGGTTTTCTATACACTCTAATATCTTTCACTATCATCACGTTTTACTTTCACAATTATATAATCAATTATTGATTTGAGACTTTTTGTTGGCTGTTCCCATGTGTATTTATGCATTTCCCGATGTTGGAAGAAACTATTCATTATCATATAGCCATGTTGTTTACATAAACTTATCAATCTATCTCCATTGTCTTTTTCCACTTTTTCCCCAAATTGTCCAATCACTTCATCTTTCATTCTACTTCCTCCTGTTATTATTACTTCTTGGTGTTTTTTTATTTGTCCAACCTTTCTGACAGTTTGTCAAAAAATTAATTTTTCTCTATGATAATATTAAGTATTAATAAATAAATATATTTGGGGGTGACCTTTTCTTGAAACTCAGTGAAAGTATGACCTTTTTCAATGTTTTCAAGTAAAAGTTCATCCATCCATTGCAGAGGAAATATTTTATTTCACAAAAGCCCAAAAAGTTATAATTCTAATGTATATTGACTTTTAGTATTTCCTCACTGTCGCCTTGTAATACTACATCATCTGCGTATACCAATACTTGATAAATTCCATTGAGTTAACGCCATCTTTGCCATCTAAAGATTTGATGGCATGTTATAGTATATTTGAATAGTATAGGAGACAGTGCCACACATGTTTGCTTTAACCCATTTTAATTTGAAAAGTGTCTAAAGGCTGTTTGTTACTGCATCCTACTCATTGTTCTAAATGATACTAAGTCTATGTAACTTTTCAGGAATTACGAATTCTAGCTCTATTATAATTAAAGCTAGGAGTTTTATGTAATATTAACTTGCAAAATATGTATATATTTATGTAATAGCATTATGTAAAATATGTACGATTACATAAAAATTCCTTAAAATATGAAATATTAAATACATTAAAATTTAATTATATACAAATGTATATTAAATATTAACTTTAAGATAGATTACATTTGAAGGAATGGGACAGTTGAATACTTGGGTATTGTCATGTTTCTGTTATAACATTATCCCACTGATGATCTTAGGGATAAAGGGAGGTTAAGGCTTCCATGTTTGTATACAATAGGCATGCGATTTCAGCCTTGTGTGATAGTCGTCTTTACCCACACAACATAGTATGATATTAGTTTTAAATAGGCTGAGTCGACCCCGGGTCATGATGCCACCAGAAGATTAAGCAGTTTAAAAATCCTGAACACATCGGGTCTCGAACCTCGATTTTCCAGCTAGTAGGATATTGCCTTAACCAACTATACCACAGTGTGCCCCTTATATATTTTTACTATGTCATTCATAAACAGAGTACATCGTTCAGGTTTTAAAGAGACCATCCTATGTGGAACCCTATACTCAAGTTTTCAGAGTCTTGCTGTATCTACTGTATCTATGTTTATCGTGTTTAATAAACGGAATTCTTTTTTGACCCTTTCTCCGCAGCTTTCGTATATGTTGAAAAAAAAACAGTTTTAGTGTAAAATCATGTATCCGAGGTTTTTAATGCAAAAAAATATTGTCATAAATATTGTTTTAAATTATTTTCCGCTTATGAAAATATTTTTTTAAGTAAGAGGCATAATATAATAAATTTACATTAAAAAAATCTTTTACAAATATGTAAAAAATATGTAATGATGATTAATTAGTATAAAAAATATTGTAATGATAAATTTTCATATATGATAAATAAGTTTCTAATTCGTGGTTATTTATCAATCCCTAACCATTTGTAAAGACAAAGGAAAAGAATATGGAATTATATATAAACAATTAGCCTTCGTTATAAACACAGTTTGTGCCTCTTAATTTAATCTGTGCTTTTTAAGTACTATACATAAAGGTAATGAGTCTCCATCCATCATAATTTTGTCCGAAGGCAGGTCCTTCACTGCAATCATATCATTTTCATGCTTATTCTTGCAGCCTTTTTACTAGGGAAAGGTAAGTGTGGTAGCTTCCCGTTGCCTTTCCACACCTATGAAGAATGATGATGATAATTAGAATGATGATAGCCATAGAATTTCGGGGACCGTTAGGTCCTTAAAGTTTTCCTGACATTGTCTTACAGGTGGAGGGAAAACCCCGATAAAAAACCCACACAGACAAAACTGACCCCGACCGGGGATCGAACCCGAGCGGCGCTGCGTGACAAGGCAGCATGCTACCTCGAGACCAAAGCGGCGGTGGACTCATCTTGTATAATGATTAAATTATATTCATAAATACTTCAAAATAGAACAGGAAAATAATTTTTATTGAGATATTATAATCATTAGTCCACCGCTGTGGTCTCGAGGTAGCGTGCTGCCTGTCACGCAGCGGGCCCGGGTTCGATCCCCGGTCGGGGCAGTTTTTCTGGGTGAGGTTTTTATCGGGATTTTCCTCACCTGTAAGACAATGTCAAGAAAAACTTTAAGGCCCAAACGGTTCCCGAAATCATATGGCCATCATCATTCTCATCCTTATTATCATCATCATCCTTCAACCGGTGTGGAAAGCAACGGGAGCTACCACACCTACAATTCCCTAGTAAGCTACAAGCATAGCATGAAAATGCTATGATTGCAGTGAAGGACCTGCCTTCGGGCAGAATTACTATGGCTGGATGGATACAAAGATGATCAATTGGGTTCATATTTCAAAATATACTTTGAGATCACTGGGAATTACTAAAATTTACAGCTGATGAAATTTCTAAAGGAGAGTAGGAAAGCCTTTGTACAATATTTCGGAACATAACATAACCTGTCTTATAGGTGTTCATAAAATATAATTCATAAATGTACTACTTTCTAAGGCTAATCTATTCAAACGAAGATAAATACTAAATATGAATTAATAATTTTTAAAGGCAAATCCGAATGATGGAAACTATTCAGGTGTTCTCATGGAAAGGATATTTAAATATATAAACATTAATCGTTCCTACTTAGTACTGATAACGAAATGATAATTAAAAATTAATTAAAGTAGGATATTTAATCCTTAATAATTGATTACAAATATTTATTAAAACAAATGCTTAATCAAAATCAAAGTGGAAAGAATCTCTATGAGGTACTTTTAATTTATAAATGAGTTGGAGAAGAACATTGTTATATCTCACCTCGTACATTAAGTTCCGTGTTTTCATGATACCGGTTTCAAAAGCCATTTTGCCTTCATCTTCAGTTAAACTCCAAGTCATGAACGAAAAATGGCTTTTGAAAACCTGTATTCGAGAAAACACGGAACGTCATGAAAGAGATATAAAAAACATTCTCAAACGCATTTATAAAATGAAAAGTTACTTTAGTATATAGTAACTTTATATGACCTATTTAAATCATGTCCCAAATGGGAGTCAATGACCAATCACGTTTCAATGAATTTTGTTTTAGAACCAATCACAGTCGTGTTTCACCCCGATATTTATTAATTAAGTTATCTATTAAACAAAGCTTTTCCTTTTTTTATATTCTGAACAGGGCATTAAACATTATTTTGCAGTGACTGACTCTCTAAGAACTACGTTTGAATAATAGCAATTTATGTATTAAGATGTATGAATCATGGAATGCATAGCTACCAGATTATATATATATATATATTATATATATACTATATATACATATAGTGCACGAAAGTAACCAAGATACCGCTTGCGAGATATAATATAAAAACTAGTAGCAATTTATTATACCACAATAAAAAGAAACCCACTGTTTTTGCACTTTCTTAAACCTATTATTTCCCAAGTATTTACGATCCAGAAAAATATAATTGGCATATTTACATCATAGGACAATAAGAAATTAATAGTAGTAGCCTACAATGTTGTTTATAAACAGTTTGATGTGATTCATTTTTTTTTTCTCCACTAGGGTGCATTCCTACAATATTGCAATGCTATTTGGCAATAAATAATATGATCTGGTATCAGTGATGAACAAATAAAACGTAACAAACGTTTCTCATTTGTTTTTCAAACATCGCCGTTTACATTAAATATAACTAAAATTAACTGGTTGCATTATAGATCGATAATATAATAGATATTATCTTTTTTGGTCAAATTTTTATTTAGTATTTAATATTAGAATTAATTGTGGTTATTATTTTCTGATATAATATATGTTTGTTCTGGTGAGTGGAAGAGAAGGCCACATGGCCTTAACTTCACCAGGCCTAAATAAATCTAATCTAATCCAATAAATATTTTTAAATAACTGTATTTAAATAATGATTTGTGAGTAAACAGCTTAATTTCATTCGTTAAAGAGTCCTAACAAATGCCACTCTTGATTTCAAAATTCTCTAGATAAATTTCAAATCACTCGTGGCATTACTTATGAATATAATGGTTTATTAGAAAAAATTAATAATATTCAGATTCTTAAATTGTTTTAAAATAAGTTTATTTAATTTCATAATTGTGTGCTAATTAACTGAGCAAACTATTTAAGAAACAGAGTTTCTAAATATTAACGAAACTTTTAATTAGGATAATAATAATAATAATAATAATAATAATAATAATAATAATAATAATAGTAATAATAATTTAATAAATAGAAAATTTATTTGTATTTATGACATTCGTCTGATGTGGATACAGAGTATTAAAACAGCTGTTACGGAATGTTTAAATAAATATTTTATAAAGAAATATAAAGCTTTAATAGTTTTATTTATTAATTACATCATGGATTTTCATCAGTAAACACCAAATCAATTGAATGTCGTATTTTTTAACCAGACTCGGTGAATAGCAATTATTTAAGAAACGTGAGTTCGAATACGTTAATCAACAAAATTGGACCATTAAGAGCGGGACCACAGGAAAAAAAGACAAGGAGCGAAACATAAAAACGAGATGGTTCGATGATGTGTACGATATATTAGGAAATGTAATATCAAAAGGTGGTATGTTAGATCTAAGGTCAGAGATGTCTGAAAGAGGGGTCACTGCTGCAGGCGAACGTGGCAATTGGGCTACAGTATCATTTAAGGAGAAGACGAAAGAAGAAGAAGAGGAAGAAGAAGAAGAGAAGAGTGGAAGTTCACCTGAAGAGAACATATACAAATCTCCCTAGAAGCAACAATTTCCTGTTTTTCGCAACGAAACTTGGTATGCACCATTGATACAAATACTTACTTACTTACTCACTGGCACTATCGAACCCGTAGGTTCATGGCCGCGCGGACATAAGCTCTCCGTATACCCCTATCCTGAGCTAATGCTTTCCAATCATTCCCTGTATAATCTACTTCCCTCAAATCATAGTTAATGTTATTCTCCCACCTCATTCTTGGTCTACCAATTGGGCGTTTTCCCTCTCGTTTTCCTACAAAAGAAGCTTCCATGCAAGTCTTTCATTTCCCGTACGTGCAACATGTCCTGGCCATCACAGTCTACGAGACTTAACTGTTCTTATTTATATCTGGCTTCCTATAAAGACCATGTAGTTCATTGTTATGTGAGTCCTCTCCATTAACCTGTCTGTTCATCTCTCTTTGGTCCAAACATTTTCCTAAGTACTTTATTCTCAAATACTTGTTAATCTCCTTTCCTCCTAAAAGTAAGAGTCCATGTATTCGCACCCATATAATGTAACTGGTAGAATAATAGTTTTATATATTTTCAGTTTAACTTTTTTTGAAAGGAGTTGGGGACATCAAGAGTCTCTGCAATGCATAATAGCACGCATTTCCAGAATTGAGCCTATGTTTAATTTCTTTGTGCAACCATTGATACAAATACACTATTAAATAATCAGCATAATCCGGCCTTTGGTAGGTGTAATGATAGTTTATCTGAAAACTGTAATTTAAAAATCATCTAGTAACGCTATGTGATTTTTTCGCAACTAGTTACATAAAATTTGATTAAAAAAATAAAGATAAATTCCGTAAAGCAGGAAAACTGGACCCTAGATTCAATTTTCTGAATAATTAATTTTATATCAGCCAGTTTCTTGCTTGACGTACTTTTTTTTTAGTTACGAATATGATTAGCCTAATCAAAATATCGACAACTTTGAATAGGCACATGTTTCAAAACATTAATTTAGACCATTGGCGAAATGTTAGAATTTACAGTTTGAAATAGAATGGGATGTAATAAAATTATAAAATCTTTGTACATTGTTTTTCAAACCTTTAATCTCCTTATAAGTGTTAATTAGATTTAATCCATAGATGTAAAAATTGAAATGTACTTCATTCTATGGCTATCCTATTCAAACGAATGTAAAGACTTAATTAAGGTGAATTTATAAAAACGCTTTTTAAAATGGCGTTAATCTATTTTAATTGAGAATCAGGTTCTTTGTCCAAAAGTACAGAGAGATCCGTGTGAAACCTGTCCAACTATTTTACACGAAACAAAGTCGTAGAATAAATTGGTTATTTGTTTATTTTACATTTGCATTGCATTACTGCGACAAAAGCCTGATCCTATTAAGAGATTTTTAGCGACTCAGAATATACGAGGGTTGTGAGAAAAAAATGCCAAGTTTACACTGGGTTGAATAAAACACTGTCACATCCCTAGGGTCTCATGAAATGGTTTGTGAAGGAATTTCTCTATATAACCACTGATACTTTGAATCCTTCACAATTACTCTTCAATCCTATAACGGATATTCCATGTAGCCTATCCCCTACCATGATATGTACCCCAGCATACGCATATGCAGGGCTAGGACTTATACAGGTATTTCAAAAGTCCATCTGTAATAATACTTATGCTATTAATAATAATAATAATAATAATAATAATAAATAATAATAATAATAATAATATCATCATCATCATCGTCTGGTATCATGGCAGCTTGCCCGCCGTCTTCCGAAAACCAAAACACCATTCCTCTCTGTCCATCCATTGATCTTCCTCCTATCCTCTGATATTCATAGCTGCTTGCACCCCTTCTATCCAAGTTTTCTTCGGTCTTTCTTCTCTTCCTCCTTTTCATTGGGATCCATTCCATAACAATTTTAGGCATCTTTGCTCTGGCATTATTTTGACATGACCATACAACTGTAATATTTTTCTTTTCTATAATGTCCGGCTCCTCTTGTACACCCATAATTTCCCTTATTTCTTATTTCGTATTCTATCCATTCTACATTCTCCAGCTGATCTTATTAAAACATCCATTTCTGTACTTAAAACTATTTTCATTTCCCTGGTAGGAATTTTTTGCCACACTTCAACACCATCTGTTAAAAAGCTTTGAATTGTGGTTTGATATATTTGTAAATTTTCTATATTTTGTGATATTCTTGCTCCATCAAACATATGAAGATTAATAATAATAATAATAATAATAATAATAATAATAATAATAATAATAATAATACATTTATTTATTTAGGAACTTCTAAAGTTGCTGCAGTTTTCCTCAATCGAATAATAGGCCTGAAATACATTCTATTGAGAAATACTAAGGAATTGGGCTGGAAGTAAATATCAATGAAAGTAAATATATTGCCACACAACATAAATTCATTATACGATGGAAATGGATAGGGGAAATTCTGAAGAACTGGCTGAATTCAAATACCTAGGAAACAATAATTACAAAGAATGAAGCACAAAAATAAACTAAACATAGACTCAATTCTGAAAATGCATGCTATTATTGAATTACAGGATCTTCTGCCATTCAAAATTCTCTCAAAAAAAACATTAAACTGAAAAAAAAATGTTATGATCCCAGTTAAATTATATAGATGTGAAATATGGAGTCTTACTTTAAGGGAGGAGAAAATATTTTAAGTATTTAAGAATAAAGAAAGTGATGATGGGCTAAAATTCGGGAAACGGGAGAATCCCGAGAAAAATCTCTAATATCTCGCTATGGCCCAACACCAATTCCCCTTCCATAACTGCCAGGATCCGAACCTGGAATAACAGTCGGTGAAGTCATGCGTCTCACCGAGATGGCAAACTTCAATAAGTGGCCTTATTTCTTGTAATTAAATGTTATATTGTGTACCGTCACATAATCGTTCACTACAGCCCATATTAACTTAACTAGATTGAGTTTCACAGCGATAAGGTGTAGACATAATACACCTTGGGATGAAGAGGGCCACAAGTGTAAAAATGGCATACATTGTGTTAACACTACTATTTCTCAATTATCTAGGATTGTGACATTTCATTTAATTATGATAATGATATAACTAATAAAATAACAAATTTACAGGGAATATGTGGTACGATTTAAAACGATCACTAAATAGTAAAACAACAAGAGAGACCCAATTGAAATTTTATAAAACATTGGCAGTACCGGTACTGCTCTATGGATCAGAAGCCTGGATACATAAAAAACAAGATCTAAGTAGGATAACGGCGGCAGAAATGAAATTTTTGAGATCTGTTAAAAGGGTGCACTAAGGAAGACAGAATCAAGAACACAAAAATAAGACAGGTGTAGCAGGGATAATATATACTTACTACACATACAGGTTAATTGTTCACGCGAACTTTATTTCTAAACCTGTAAGTAGCTATAAAGTTCTTCTCTCTGAAGTGGACTGTATATTTAGGAATTACTGTGACACAAAGAATTAAACATATAAAAATAAGACTATATTTAAATAAGTAACAATATACATTAAGTTTACCCACGTGCTCCCGTCGTGTTCAGTTCTCTCACAACTCCACTCACACAGAGCGCACCACAAGGCACGTCTGCTCCTTACGAGCCACACACACACAAGACCGCTCTCTAGGAGCTACACACACACAAGACCGACTCTCTAGGAGCTACACAACACACAAGAAAGATGCGCTCACCACGCCGTTCGATCCATGAGACGACTCAGGTTAGCCAACACCGACACATCCCGCCAAGCCACTCAAGGCAGCCAACCTGAGGCGTCAACAACAGGAACTTGAAATATTTGCAATAACTGATAAAATAGATACATATAGACAAAAATGGAAGCAACACATAGACAGAATGAATGAAGATAGATATCCCAAAAACAAATAAGAAAATACAAATCTAAAGGCATTCGAGATGTGGGCAGACCTAGAAAGAGATGGGCTGAAGTCGGAAATGGGTCAACAGACCTAATCCATGAATGCAGATGATGATGGTGTGACTACTATTTCTTAGAAAAAATGGTTACAAATTTATTTCTTTATGGCCACAAGTCATGTGCAAGAATGTGGAGACAGGATAAGATTGTGTCCACATCAAACATTGAATTTACTATATTTATAACAAAAACTAATAGCGCATAACTTGCAAATAAACGTTTTACACTTGTGGCCGTCTTTTTCCAAAGGTGCGATAATACTTTCATATTATTATTTTTTGCCATTTCGTCTATTACGTTTTTGTTCATATTTACTTCTGCGCTATGAGACAAATAAACAAACATTTATTTTTTTCAATATTATGCCATTCTCCAACAGAATATGTTTCGGGCGAAACCATTCCACAGAATTATATCCTGTTTCCAAGCTGTTGTGGGCAAATTCCCGTTCCCCATTGAATGACAAGGCGTAATTAGACGTTCCCGATTCTAGTTTTAGTCAATATTTCCCAAAAATACTCATAGATTCACTCCTGCCATTAATTTCGTGGAAACTCATTCATATTGCGACTCAAAAAACCCATAATGCCTTATCAATGAATCCATTCTCATTTCCAATATACACCACAATAATTACCCGCTTTCTTTCCCCTGTTGCATTTCTCAAATCGATACTTAAACATTTAAAAATCATATTTAGTGCTAGTGTACGTATCTTCTCACATCTTAGTCGTGGTAATTCCTTCGTTGAGCTAGGTCTTGTTTCAATATAATAAATAGGTAGTTTTTCCTTGTGTTTTATGTCTAACATATCTAAGGCACGTAAGGAATAGCACAGCTTAAACTTTGTAGGGCTTGAAGAGCGGAAAGACGCAGCCCTCTCTTGGGGGATGGATACCCAGAGGAGCATGTTTAGAGGCTCAGAGGAAGCAGCCCTTCCACCATCCTTGTCCTGCGAAGCGCCCGTAACGCTTCCAGGAGACATTTATCTTACTGAGAAGCTTCATGTAAATCAGCCGGATTGTCATAAAAGGAACCGACCCCGCAAGCAAGGAAAAGTTAACAGGAAAACAAGGCACGCCATACGTAGTGGTTAGGCACTGAGCTACAAGGCCGGAGGGTCGAGGGTTCAAGTCCCGTGGGGTAGGTTTTTAAAGACCCCAAACCCTCTGGCGGGCCACTATGCCCTGGGGCGACTAACCTATAACTGAAATGAAGTACCAGACGCTTGCGTCTGGGGTTTAAAGGCGGCCGTCCGCAGGGCTGACAAACCGGCTGATATAAAAGTGCCGATTGTCTAGAAAAAAGTGGGACCTTAACCTCCTACTAACCCAAGGGCCTCCGGGCCTGTTGTGGGATCCACTTACTTTACTTTAATACAAAAGATATCAAATGTATAATGTTATGGCGGTTCCACACAATATTGTATGACGTGAAACTGGGCTCCATGAAAAAAACAAGAAAG
>JASPKZ010001302.1:0-31218 GCA_030220185.1 Diploptera punctata | reverse complement strand
TAGAGCAATAACAGCAATGTTAAATGGAAAAGACATATAGCAAGGAAAAAAAAAGTTACTGATATGTAATTATTCAATAGTGAGAAGTACTGTAACGTAAATAGCTGAACCATGGAAACTGAACAGAAACTTATGTCGATGGAAATGAATTTCTTTGCGGAGGCAGCAAGATGTTCAAAATTGAAAAAAAAAAAAAAAAAAAAAAAAAAAATCGTATGACAAAAAAAAAAATCAGTAGTAGACTATATAAGATATAAGCAATTAAATTGGTATGGGCACGTACAACGAATGCAAGAAGAGTGGCTATCCAGAAAAAAAAAAAAACATTGGAATTGTGTCTACCTAGAGGAAGACAGAAAGGAAGACCTCGAAACTCACGGATACAAGAAATAATAATTGGACTGAAAATAAGAAAACTGGAGGACATGGAGTTGATGAATAGGGACGAATAGAGAAGGAAAATAATACTTTAGGCACAGAAAAGATGTGTAAACACTGAAAATCTGTATACAAATAAAATAAATGTATTATTATTATTATTATTATTATTATTATTATTATTATTATTATTATTATTATTATTATTATTGGGGGCACGCCGTAGCGTAGTGGTTAAGGCACTGAGCTAGAAGCCGGAGAGTCGAGGGTTCAAGTCCCGTTGGGGTCAGGATTTTTAAACTGACCCAAACCCTCTGGCGGCACTATGGCCCTGGGGTCGACTCAGCCTCTAACGAAAATGAGTATCATGCGCTTGTTCTGGGGGTAAAGGCGGCCGTCACGCAGGGATGACAACTCGGCTGACATAAAGTGCCGATTGTCTAGAAAAAGTGGGAGCCTTATCCTCCTACTACCCCAAGGGCCTCCGGGCCTGTTGTGGGATCACTTTACTTTTATTATTATTATTATTATTATTATTATTATTATTATTATTATTATTATTATTATTATTATATTATTGTCCACCGTGTAGTCCGATGTAGCGTTCTGCCTTGTCACGCAGCGAGCTCGGTTTTCGATTCCCGGTCGGGACAGGCTCCTGGTGAGGTCTGGGGTTTTTTCCTTACGTGTAAGACAAATGTCAGGAATCTTAGGGCCTAACGGTCCCCGAAAATCATCCGGCCATCATCATCATCCTTCACCGGAGTGGAAAGCATCGGGAAGCTACCACACCTATAATTCCCTAATAAAGCTGGAAAGCATATCATGAAATTGCTATGATTGCAGTGAAAGACCTGCCCTCGGGGAGAATTACTAAGGATGCATTATTATTATTGTTGTTGTTGTAATCATAAACTGTACATTCAAATAGTGTTTATGATTTCAATTACGTAGTTGGAGTTAAATTCATTCTATAGTTGCTACAGAAGTCGCTGCTGCCTGACGCAAAAAAAGCGATTCTTTTAGAGAACGAATGTGGGATGCGGAGGAAAGCTGTATTCATGACAAGATCGCAGAGTGGTGCTGTTCCATTTATTAATAAAGGTAATCAATGAAACGCACTCGGTTAAATAATTTGTGCGTCGTGTTTTATTACAAGCCTCGATATACTTTTTTTACGAGAAGAAACCACTAGATACTGCATGTCACGTACAATCAGGATTTTAATGTACTGAAAGGTAACATTGTTAGACTTATGACTGTCTTTTTGTTTGGTTTCACATACAAACAGTTGAATAGTATAATGAAAAGTTAGACTTCTGACTGTCTTTTGTTTTGGTTTCACATACAAACAGTTGAATAGTATAATGAGAAGTTAGACTTCTGACTGTCTTTTGTTTTGGTTTCACATACAAACAGTTGAATAGTATAATGACAAGTTAGACTTCTGGCTGTCTTTTGTTTTGGTTTCACATAAAAACAGTTGAATAGTATAATGACAAGTTAGACTTCTGACTGTCTTTTGTTTTGGTTTCACATACAAACAGTTGAATAGTATAATGAGAAGTTAGACTTACGACTATCTTTTGTTTTTGTTTCACACACAAACAGTTGAATAGTATAACGATAAGTTAGTCTTCTTACTGTATTTTGTTTTGGTTTCACCCACAAACAGTTGAATAGTATAATGAAAAGTTAGACTTCTGACTGTCTTTTGTTTTGGTTTCACATACAAACAGTTGAATAGTATAATGAGAAGTTAGACTTCTGACTGTCTTTTTTTTTGGTTTCACATACAAACAGTTGAATAGTATAATGACAAGTTAGACTTCTGGCTGTCTTTTGTTTTGGTTTCACATAAAACAGTTGAATAGTATATGAAAAGTTAGACTTCTGACTGTCTTTTGTTTTGGTTTCACATACAAACAGTTGAATAGTATAATGAGAAGTTAGACTTACGACTATCTTTTGTTTTTGTTTCACACACAAACAGTTGAATAGTATAACGATAAGTTAGTCTTCTTACTGTATTTTGTTTTGGTTTCACACACAAAAAGTTGAATAGTATAATGAAAAGTTAGACTTCTGACTGTCTTTTATTTTTGTTTCACATACAAACAATTGAATAGTATAATGAGAAGTTAGACTTATGAATGTCTTTTGTTTTGGTTCCACACATAAACGGTTGAATAGTAGCCTATAATGAGAAGTAAGACTTCTGTCTTTTATTATAAGCTTTATATTAGCTTGACCTGTAGGCCTATCTATCTATATAACGGAATATTTCAACACGATTTTCATCGACTTTAAAATATTGGATCGACTTCAAACTTCGTAAAGGATCAATGACAATACAATAATTTCATAAATATTTTCTAAGATCCTGACCAGGATCATAAGGACATCAAAGAAATAAAGACCGGTATAAATAGGTTGCGGACGTATCGACTTCTTAGTCTGTCGTTGTAGTAGCTCAGTTGGCAGAGCGGTGGACTGTAATGGTATATAATTTCAGTAATTCATAGGTTGAAAATCATCCGGCCATCATCATCATTCTTAGCATTATCATCCTTAACAGGTGTGGAAACAACGGGAAGTTACCTATAATTTCCTAGCAAAGCACAGCATGAAAATGCTATGATTGCAGTGAAAGACCTGCCCTCGGGCAGAATTACTATAGAATAGAATAATAATAATAATAATAATAACAATAATAATACTGAAAATATATAGGCCTAAAACTGTTATTCTCCCAGGGTGTCCGGGACCAACACTATCAATAACAAACTCTTGTAGAATAATCAATTGAGTTGGTGTTTACTTGATGAAAATCCATATTTATTAATTAAATAAAATAAAACTACGTCTTGTAGAATAAAACTAACAAATTTTTTGCAATGCAGTTTGTTGCAAAACATAGATGAACTCAACAAGTTTGTATGGTTATCAGTAAATTTATACATGTGCACCTCTGGTTTTGAGGTTCAAAGGTTCAAATCCTGTTAGAGTCTATTTTATATTTCACGGCTTAAAAATCTTCAGAAAATGTGGGGGGGGGGGGCGATTTTTGTTGGAAGATTAAAAAAAAACAGCAAATCGAATAAATATGAGAATTTACTAATTTCATTGTTATCACCACAGAACTTAAAATTTAAGTATTTTCATTGTTGTCACCATAAAACTTGTAAACAAATACATTTGGAAAATACATTATGAAAGATTATGAATATTGAGAATAAAGTTCTTAAGATTTTTTTTTAAACGAAGAGGTGGCAATGATCAAAGTTTTGCTCAGAGTACCGCGTCTGGAACAGTTGAGATAGCATGGCGGCTAATTCCTCAGTGGTTATCAGTTTGTTGTTTTAACCACTTAACCCTCGCGGTGTTAATGTTCAGCCGAATCCGATCTGGAACGATTGGATGAAATAAGGTGTTACCTCTCTAGAACAGGGCATCAGAAACCACACTACCGGACAAAAAGAGAGTACAAAAGCCGACAGTCCGGAATGAGCCACACTACACCAGCTGTAGCACAGCACTCATTTCATTAGACTGCTGGGACCATCAGAGTAGGGGGGGGGTTCACTTTGCTTTAGGGTATGTCCTATATTGCAAAACAACTGAGTTTAAAACGATTATTGATAAGTTATAACATGTGATTTACATTTTGGTCAATTGTAGTCGCAATATACGGCACTTGTGCTAGGTTGTGCATTGCTGTGATTCTCGTGTACTAACTAACTAACTCACAGGCACTATCAACCCGTAGGTTCATGGTCGCGCAAACATAAGCTATCTAAACACCCCTTTTCGGAGCTAATGTTTTTCCAATCATTTCCTATATAATATACTAGCCTCAAATCATGCTTAATGTTATTCTCTCACCTCATTCTTGGTCTACAAACTGGACGTTTTCCCTCTGGTTTTCCTACAAGAAGATTCCATGGACGTCTTTCATTCCCCATTCATGCCACATGAGCTACCCAATGCAGTCTACGAGACTTAACTGTTCTTATTATATCTGGCAACCTATTAAGACTATGTAGTTCATTGTTATGTAGTCTTCTCCATTCACGTGTCTCCTCATCTCTCTTTGGTCAAAAAAATTTCCTAAGAACTTTATTCTCAAATACTCTTAATCTCCTTTCATGCCTTAATGCACAGTCCAAGTTTCGCATCCATATAATATAACTGGAATAATAATAGCTTTATATATTTTCAGTTTAGCATTTTTTTAAGTAGATGGGACGACAAGAGTCCCTGAAATACATAATTGCACACGTTTCCAGAATTGAGCCTATATTTAATTTCTTTGTGCATCTCATTGCTGTCTGTGATTATTGTTCCTAGGTATTTGAATGCAGCCACTTCTTCAAAATTTCCCTCATTTATCGTTAGCTGTTCATTTCCATTATATAATGTATTTCTACGTGTGGTCATATATTTAGTTTTAGATCCTCGTGGAAATAGGGGCCGAAAATATAATTATGAAACATTCGTTTTGAATTGGGACGAACAGACGGGTGAATGATCTTCATAGGAAACGAGATGTAATAGGAACAGTTAGATTTTGGGATGGGCATCTCGCTCAGAAAAGAAATCAATGACAGACAAGTCTCTTTGACGACAACAAACCTAATCCTCGGGGCTACTTAAAACCTAATTTTAGTTTCATTTTTCAAAAAGGGACTAAAAGACATTGTATTCCATTATAGTCCGTGTGTCCTAACAATCTAGAGTGGTATAGGCCGTGGATATTCCAAGAATTGACGTATCATTTTTCACCGTGTCCACATTGTTACTGTAAACAATACTCAGCGCTGCCAAAATCGCGGCTTAAAAAATCCCTCCGATTCTTCATTTGTTACTTGCTGACAGAGACGCAATACACTTTCATTACAAGAGAAGAATGACGCCCAATCAACAATAAGCATCTCATTGTTGTATCAGAATGAATTCGTTTAAAAGCTTTGCATTGTTGTGCGACCAACAATGCCCGAGACAGATAATTTCCTTCTTCAGAAAGAAAAAGCAAGAAAGAGGGAATTGTTGTGGTTTGATGTTGGCATCACTAACAAAAGAAGTCTCACAATAATTATCAGAGAGTTTCAAAAAGGAAAAGGATTTTTTTATACGGGCTCACTTCACTACTCTATGCGATGTATCATACAATACAATTCATTGCTTGTTACAGAAACATCAAATTGCGAGAATTCTCTGTGAATTAAATTAATAATACGCCATCTGGTGAAAATACATCAAATTACTTTTAAGAATATGACTAGCCTCATGGTTTCACATTTCTTGAGATCCCTGGTTCGATTACTCATTAGATCACAGGATTTTTTTTTCTCAAAATGGATTTAAGCTTCCACCGATGTAAGGAAACTCGGAAACAAGAGACAAAGAAGCAGTTCTCTGAAGTCAGCTTCCTCATAAAGGAAAAGGCGTTGTTCTCTACAATGAATATACACCAGCAAATCAATGGATTCGTGATCATCAGGCATTGTCTTGTTCCGAATGGAGAGAAGCGATTGAAATGCAAGCCAATGTATCGGCGCTGCGTTCTTTGCCGGGCAGATTTAGGGGCGATACCCTCTGTAGACGTCGCAGAGAGCACGAAACCCTTGCACACGTCCTTTAGGCTTGTCCGTTTAGAAAATCACTGAGAAACATTCGGCACCACACTATTCGAAACATGATGGCAGAAGCCTTGCGAGATTATGGATACACAGTTTATGAGGAAGTTCATGGTGTGGCCACTAATGGGAGTAACAGACGAATAGATATTATTGCATTTAGACCATCTTCTAAAATCGGAATGATATTAGATCCCAGAATTCGTTTTGAGACTCATAGTGGCCAACCTGAGGAAGTTGTCTCTGAAAATAAAGCCACATATGAGCCAAAAATTGACTATTACAAAGATAAATAGCAACTAGATAGTATAACTGTCACAGGATTGATGATCGGGGCACGATTCTTAGCTAAATTTTGGAATTCCTTAGATTTGGACAGGGTGTTTCTTTCTAAAATTGCCATCGCTGCCATTAGAGGATCAATTTCAATTTAAGACATCATTTTTACAAAATTTCTACTTTATAGTATATATACTTCATTTACAATTTGAATTTTTTTAATGTATTTACAAAATGTATTTCGTTAATTTCGAAAATTAATTGTCCTTGAGGCAATTCTCTAATAAGGAAAGTTGTATATAATAAAAAACTGTTATTCTCCCAGTTATATTATATGGATGTGAAATATGGATTCTTACATTAAGGGAGGAAAAAAGATTAGGTGTATCTGAGAATAGAAATTATCACGAAAGTTTTTGGACCAAAGAAGGATATAGGCCTATAGACAGGTGAATGGAGAAGACTACATAACAGTGAGTTACATGTTCTTTACAGGAAGCCAATTATAATAAGAAGAGTTAAGTCTCTTAGACTACGATGGGCAGGACATATGACACGAATGGGAAATGAAAGCAGCACATATTATAACCACTTGTTATAAAATCAGCGGGAAAACCCCAGTAGGCAGGCCAACAATGACATTAACCAGGTTTTTTTTTCAGATGTCCATCTTTTTTTTTCTTTGTCACCAGATTGTCTTTTAGGACATTTCTAGCATTTCTCCCCATAGCATTGGTAGAATTGTAATACATTTCTTAGGTTGGGGCACCTGGAAGGCGGAGCTACGTTACCCCGATGGTATGATGGGTGATAAATGATAATGAAGAGTTCTTAACCTAAACGTATCCTAAATTCCAGGCCATGGGCAACCTCAGGAATAATTCAATTTAAAGAAAAAATCCTATGGTTTGACCGGGAATCAAACCCGGGATTTCATGAACAGTAATCAGGAACGCTGACCACTAGCCCATGAGGCTGGTACAGGTGTTGATCCTAGATCAATTGCTTTCACTGCAGCAAGGAGCCTGATCTGCCCTTAATAAGGAAGAATTTAACAGAAAAGATACTTAACTTAGGATTTAATTAACAAAATAAACATATATTCCGTAAATCACTAAATTCGACACTCTGAGGAATTCGCTTAGTTTTCGCAGTTCCTGTGGCACGAACTTTCTATTTATCCATATTAAAAAAAATAATTTAAATAGTTATTGTACTATCATCCCATAACTATTTAATAATTTTCTTCGCTTTCTTAGGGCCTATAATAACTTTCGTTTCTTCAATTTCTTCAGGTTTTTATTTTCTTCTTAACAATCTCATTAGACGTTTCTACCTTTCACTTTAAGTTGCAGGGCATTGTGGGTGCAGAATCACAGTAGTGAGAGAGAGTCGTTGTGTTACAGTTAGATAACAAACACAACTCTACCAATTTAAAAATGGAACAGCGCACAGCGCTCTAACACGACGTTCTTCTGTTTAATAAGCCAGCAACGCTATTCAACTGTCTTATTAAGTTATATTATCACACGACATAAATAAACAAAACAACCGCTGTGGTCTCGAGGTAGCGTGCTGCCTTGTCACGCAACGGGCCCGGGTTCGTTCCCCGGTCGGGACAGTTTTTCTGGGTGAGAATTTTATCGGGGTTTTCCTCGCCTGTCAGACAAATGCCAGGAACACTTTAAGGCCGAAACGGTCCCCGAAATCATATGGCCATCGCAATCATCATCATTCATATTCATCTTAGGTTAAGCTTAGGATTAGGGACTCTCCTGGTGCAACACTATCATCATCATCATCACACATCATATCATCGGGGCAACATAACCCCGCCTTGCAGGCGCCCCAACCTCAGAAATACGCCATGCCAGGAAAGATCACCAGGAATGTCGAAAGACAACCTGGGGCATTTGCAAAAAAATTCGCTAAAAGTAGGTGAAATCAGAATATTTTGTAAATGATACCACTGAGCAACAAAAAAGAAGCTTTTTTTTGTCTCATAAAGAAAAAATGTGATTCTGGTAGTATTTTTCTCCTAAATTCAGACATGATATCGGGTTTTTTTTTTATCACGCAAGGTTTCCGAGAGACAGAAATTTATAATTTCAAACACTTTAATATTTTCTACATTCGTAAACTACACAATATTCGAACATTCGGACTCAGCTAGAAAGTAAGAAATGACGATTTTCTGCTATATTTCGCCTGTGGAGCATCTCTCTTGATAGTTCAACAATAATCGGCCAGCACATTAGGATTCCATTTGCCTTGATATCTCTTTTCCATAGCCGAAATCTCCTTACTTAGCTCATTTGGTTTTATTTTACAATGGACAAATGGATGAAAAAAACGTTTATTTAAAAAAATAATTTTTAAATCCATTAATTGAAATTGAACTAAAAAAAATGTGGCTGATGGAGAAATTCCGAATACGTATTTGAAAACACGATAAAAAAAACTGCATCAAGTACAACTATTGGTACTCATGAGACAACAATCATGTTGATCAGTGTTATATATTGTAGACCTAGTATGTAATATTTATTTTTCTTGTAATTTAGTAATTTAGGTAATAATAGTTTTTGCATTTTTTAACCTGGTTGTCTGGTAGACAAGACCTTAAAGGCCTTAACTCTGCCAGGTAAAATAAATATATTATTTATTATTATTATTATTATTATCATTATTATTATTAAGAAAATGGAGAGCGGTGAATGAGATATAACAGGGAATTGTATAAATCATCAGATATCATTACAGATATTAAGGTAAAGAGACTCAAATGGGTGGCACACACAGAGGAAGACCAAGAATGAAGTAATTAGAAGAATTATAGATGGTAGAAAGAAGGCGGAGAGCTGGAACACCGAATTTGAGATGGATGGAGCACTACAGGATGTCAAACCTTTAAAACTCAAGAATTGGAGGACGGTTGCCAGTAGAGAACCCTGGAGAAGAATTCTGAAGAAAGCCCTGTCCCAACCAGAGTTATTATGCTGACTAATTAACTCATAACCAATTGATAATCAATGACCAATCACGTTTTCAATGAATTTTGTTTTACAACCAATGGCAGTCGCGTTTCACCTCGCTCTTTATCGATTTCTCTTTATCAGCTCCCGATTTTGTGATAAAGAAAGCTCCTCCTTTTTAATATTCTGAACAGCATTATTTTTCTCCAACAAATACATTGAATATAGCAAATAATGAACAGATTCCGTTTACTGAGTTCTTTACTAAAAAAAAGAAATTAATAATCTATAATTTTGATTATAATATACAGTTTTGATGTGTTTCATTATTTCTCCACTAGGGTGTATTCTTACAATATTGTGATCCTATTTGATACTAATGAATAGGCCTAATATGATCAAGTTGCAGTGAATATACATAACCTCACATTTCTGATTTCTTTTCAAACATAGAAGTTTGCATTAAATATTTTAAAATACCGGTTACTATATTTAAATAATGACGTTTGAGTAAATAGCTTATTTTTATTCGTTGAATAGTCCTAACCAATGCCACTCTTGATTTCCAAATCGTCTAGATAAATTGGGAATCACTCGTGGAATTACTTAAAAACGTTTAAAACTCCCAGCGCGACAGGCCTAGAAGGCCCTTGGCTGATAATCCGGCTGCTTGCCTCACATCCACATGTGTTAATCTCAGAGGTAGACGATCATCTAGCCAGTGTAGGGGTGACATGTGGTCAGCATGTCGGATCCCGCAGCCGTTATAGCTGGTATTCTCAACCTGGAGTCGCTACGTATTGTAGCTACCCAAATGCCTCACGATGCTGGGTGGATACCGGTCCCATACTGGCCGAAATTCCATGAGAAAAATTTCTTCCCACATGGAGAGTCGAACCAGCGCAATTCCTGTAGCTCTGCGCCAAGGCTTCTTGCCTTAACCACTCGGGTACGGCGCGGGACCGTGGAATTATTTACGATAACTTAATATTCCAATTATCGACCTGGTTTCTACACATTTCCATGACTCCCGTTTTCTCGATATTTATTTTTAAACCATTGTCTTCTACAAATGATTTCCAAGGTTCAAGTCTATGTCCTATGCTATTTTTTTTAATTTCCCTATATCATTACAACGTCTGCGAAAATGAAGGTTTTCATTTTATGGTTTTTTGTCTTTCCATGCAACTTTATATGTAATTTCCGATATATACGGTAACTGAAAGCATCAATAAGCCCCACAGAGTTAGTTAGTTAAATAGTTATAGAAAATGACAAACTGAATGAACAAGTAATTCTTAAAGAGTTTTCCAGGTAGAATGATGTTTAAAAAAAGTAAAATAAGAACGTGGAATGTCAGAACAGGTTGTTCAAATTCCTCTCTGAGATGGAACAGTTCATAAAAATGATTTGTACGAGCAGCTTGTTAAGGGGATTATGATGGCGGGAGGGGGGGTGTTGTAAAGCTTCAACAATGCGCTTCAATACTGCAAGTCAACAGATTTAATACCAACAACAGCCCACAGATGCCACTAGTGTTTGCCATAATAAAAAAAATTCTAAACATTCAAAATATATCATAGAGGCTGGTGTGGAATTAAGAAGAGATACCAAACAAATTTTATTTTAACCGTCAATTTAAACAAAACTGCTGACTCAGTCTACAAAATTTTCTTCCTAGTAGACACCAAATCAAATGTTAACTTTTAAATTACTCTGGCGAAACAACAGTTTCATAACCTTTCATGTTTCCTACTTCTTTTGTTATCTGCAATAATGACGTACACTATTGACGCAATTAACAAATCTGTGATTGTTACGTAAAAGGTGCGAAGTCCACTTTTCTGCAAAATTGAATATACAGAGGGTCACTTGCAATATTTTTTGACAGAATATGCAAGAATCCTCTTGAAAAGTATAGGCGTATGGTTTTGCACTTTTTTCAGTAACTCTTTATTTTTCAAATACACGAAAACTCATTTTAGTCCATTTTGGACTTAACTCTGGGGCACGCCGTAGCGTAGTGGTTAAGGCACTGAGCTACAAGCCGGAGGGTCGAGGGTTCAAGTCCCGTTGGGGTCAGGATTTTTAAACTGACCCAAACTCTCTGGCGGTACTATGGCCCTGGGGTCGACTCAGCCTCTAACGTAAATGAGTACCAGTCGCTTGTTCTGGAGTAAAGGCGGCCGTCACGCAGGGCTGACAACCCGGCTGACATAAAGTGTCGATTGTCTAGAAAAAGTGGGAGCCTTAACCTCCTACTACCCCAAGGGCCTCCGGGCCTGTTGTGGGATCACTTTACTTTACTTACTTTACTTGGACTTAACTCTTTTTTACACTGTAAACTTCTTGTAAGCCCATATTTCCCTTAACAGAATTTAGGCGCTCTCCCCTACAGGGAAGAATTTGAACCATACTAATTTAGTTACACTTGTTTTCGTACAGATGTCATTTGAGTGGTCCGTGGTCAGCGTTCCGCCTCATACTGACATCTAGGAAACCAAGGTAGTAACTAGGACGGGAAAATTCGGTAAATTTTGCTTAGAGGCCTTTTCATTCAGGCTTAAGGATCTTTTACGAGCCTGAAAATCTTCAGACTCGGGACCCACGGCTTAAAGTCCCTCCCGGAGGACTTGCTCCTTGAATTTTTCCATCCTAAAAAATCCATCGATCCCGGCCGGGTTTGAACCCGCGACCCTCGGGACCAGAGGCAAGGAACATAACCACTAGTCCACTGTAAACACAGAAATGTATTACGGCTACAGCTTATTGTTAAGGGTAGTCATGAGTGAATTTTGTGTGAAAATAGATCAAAGCACTCATTTTGTGTTTTATCTCTCATAAAATTCTCCTAAGCTTCCTGTACAAGAAAATATATAACTTATCGCTATTTCGCCATTATTAAAGCCCTGGCCGCCATTTTTAAACTCCCCCAGAACTAGTGGCAAAATTATACAAATATATCAATCAATACTAGTAAAATTCATATCAAATTCCGTTGAGGTGAGGTCATGTGATGAAAGTTAAAAATTAAATTGTACCTGTTGGTAGGTGCCGTCGTCCTCAACTTTGTTAAAACATTGTATATAATCAAAAATATATCAAAGATTGGCATCAGGCACTAAATAACAAAACAACAAGAGAGAACCCCAATTGAAATTTTATAAAATGTTGGCAGTACCGGTACTGCTCTATGGTTCAGAAGCCTGGATACATAAGAAACAAGATCTAAGTAGGATAACGGCGGCAGAAAGAAATTTCTGAGATCTGTTAAAGTGTGTACTAAGGAAGACAGAATCAAGAACACAGAAATAAGACAGGAACTTGAAATATTTGCAATAACTGATAAAATAGATACATATAGACAAAAATGGAAGCAACACATAGACAGAATGAATGAAGATAGATATCCAAAACAAATAACAAAATACAAACCTAAAGGCACCCGAGATGTGGGCAGACCTAGAAAGAGATGGGCTGAAGTCGGAACGGGTCAACAGACCTAATCCATGAATGCAGATGATGATGGTGATGATGATTGGCACCAGGTGTATTATTGGAGAGAGGCACAAAAGGAACATCCCAAAATGGTAATAACAGTCTCTACCATACAGTTTGGCATCTCATTCTTTGGCTGTAATTAAATGAGCAAGATTGGGATTGGCATGACAGGTGAGAATTACTAAAAACGAAATTCCAAAGCGAGTGATGGAATAATCCTATAAGGTGGATCTAAGAACAACAGTTGGAAGGCCGAGATCGAGTTGTACAGATGGAATGAATACTGATTTGTGGAATTAAAACGTAAAATTATGGATATTCACCTGAAAGGTCCGTCTCCTCAACTTAATTAATTATTTAACTGTAACGCTTTCGGTACTTGTCCCATCATCGGCAGGATTCAAAACTGGTGTTTCACTGAAGATCTGGTAGAGGGGGTTACATGTATTGGGTTCGTTTTCGTTTATCAGATTATCGTTGTTGTGAGCTGCTTTCATGACTTCCATCTGTTCGAGTACGTTTATCCTCGCTGGATTATTTTCTGTGTGCATTACTGTTAGGGTGTTTTCAATATTTAACATGCGATGTCCAACGTGTTTTGCATAGCTTGATTTGAAGGACATCGCATGTTAAATATTGAAAACACCCTAACGGTAATGTACAGAGAAAATAATCCAGCGGATATAAACGTACTCGAAGAGATGGAAATCATGAAAGCAGCTCACAACAACGACAATCTGATAAACGAAAACGAACCCAATACATGTAACCCCCTCTACCAGATCTTCAGTGAAACACCAGTTTTGAAACCTGCCGATGATGGGACAAGTCCCGAAAGCGCTACAGTTCTTCTTCTTCTTCTTCTTCTTCTTCGCGGTTTAGGCTTATTTACTAGCCTGTTCCGGCTCCAAATTGCTGCTCTTTCCATCTTTTCCTTGATCTTCCCAAACTTCTTCTTCCTCGTGGCGAATAGCTGTATGCTGCTTTTGGTATTCTATTCTCAGTCATCCTTGCCAAGTGTTTTTTCCAGTTTGTTCTGTATTTCTCTATAGTTGAGTTTAATTCCTCTATTTTAGTAGTTGTCTTATTTCTGTGTTGTGTTTTTTGTCTGTTCTTTGATATCCTGCTTTTGGTCTGAGGAATCTCATTTCAGCAGCTTATATCCTGGCAGATTGTTGTGTTGTCACTGTCCATGTTTCGGATCCATAAGTAATAATAGGCACTGCCATTGTCTTGTATAATTTCATTATAGAGTCTTTCCTGGCTTTATTTTTCAAAGTTCTTTTTAGTGTATCTGTTATATAATTAAACTTATTTATTTTGTTATTTATATATTTTTCTGCTGTTTATGATGTTTCGCAACCTGGGGCACGTCGTAGCGTAGTGGTTAAGGCACTGAGCTACAAGCCGGAGGGTCGAGGGTTCAAGTCCCGTTGGGGTCAGGAATTTTAAACTAACCCAAACCTTCTGGCGGCACTATGGCCCTGGGGTCGACTCAGCCTCTAACGGAAATGAGTACCAGACGCTTGTTCTGAGGGTAAAGGCGGCCGTCACGCAGGGCTGACAACCCGGCTGACATAAAGTGCCGAATTGCCTAGAAAAAGTGGGAACCTTAACCTCCTACTACCCCAAGGGCCTCCGGGCCTGTTGTGGGATCACTTTACTTTTTAGGAAGCCATTTGTTACCACTTGTTCTATTGTTTTATTTTCTAATATTATCTTTGTCCCCTACAGTTAAATAATTGATTAAGTTGAGGAGACGGAACCTTCAGGTGAATATTCCATAATTTTATATTTTAATTTTGAATAATACCTCAACGGAACACAACATGAATCTTATAAAAGTTGATTTGTGGGAACTTAGAGAAGGGGGAGAGGAAGGGAGAAATATTGGAGATAGCAGGTGAACATAATTTAGTAAGTTACATCTGCAAAAGGCATTTTTTTAAAACTAAGACGATGTTCTACGACACAAGATTTGCAGTAAATTAAAGTGCGGTTTATGACGCAAAGTAGTGAGTTGTGACACAATTAGCGGTGAAGTGTGAATACAATCAACACTCCGACATGATTTGCAAATACACTACCTGCTGCCTCGGGCCGCACAAGTAAAACAAAACACTGCAACCCAATCATACAGTCTGTTTTCACAACTCAACTGTTTCTGTCCGCATTTATATGTAATTACATATTTTTGCTCGGTGTGTATCAGTCTTAGAACTTGGAATGTTAATGAAATAGGCTACAAGTAGCATATTTCATGCTCATGTTACATATTTTTACATTATTCTTCTTCTTCTTCCTTCCAAGTATTAGGCCAAGGCCTGTTACGATCCTATGGAAAATTTTCCCTCCAGCATTTCATAGGATGGCTCAGTGATCTTCGTCCTCTTGGTATATAATTATAAACAGCTTTGGGGATCCGATATGAACTCATTCTTTCTAGATGGTGTTCCAAATTTAGTTGGCACTGTTTAATATGTTCCAAAATTGGCGTAGTCTTCAATTCTTTTAAGATATCGGTGTTCCTTTTCCGATCCCATCTGGTGTGACCCGCTGTTCTGCGCATGAATCTCATTTCACAAGCCGTTATTCTGCTTTCATGTTGTCTTTTTAGTGTCCATTTTTTACATAATAATAATAATAATAATAATAATAATAATAATAATAATAATAATAATAATAAGCAGGATCTTTATTTTCGATGAGACACTAAAGGCCAACACGCACACACTACTGAGTAACACGAGAGAGAAATTGGGACTGGAAGTAAATATCAATAAAACTAAATATATGGTCACACATAAAATACATTATATAATGGAAATGGACAGCTAAATGACAAATGAGGGAAATTTTGAGGAAGTGCCTGAATTCAAATACCTAGGAATATTAATCACAAATAGGAATGAGATGCACAAGGAAATTAAACATAGGCACAATTCTGTAAATGCGTGCTATTATGCATTGCAGAGACTCTTGACGTGACAACTCGATTCAAAAAAACGTTAAACTGAAAATATGTAAAACTATTATTCTATCAGTTATATTATATGGGTACGAAACACGGACTCTTACTTTAAGGGAGGAAAAGAGATTACAAGTATTTGAGAATGAAGTTCTTAGGAAAATTTTTGGACCAAAGAGAGATAAAAAACAGGTGAATGGTGAAGACTGCATGACAGTGAATTGCCTGGTCTTCATAGGAAACCAGATATAATGAGAACAGTGAAGTCTCGTAGACTGCGATGGGCAGGACATGTGGCACGAATCGGGAATGAAAGAGGTGCATGGAAGCTTCTCATAGGAAAACCGAAGGGAAAATGTCCAGTTGGTAGACCAAAAATGAGGTGGGAGAAAAAGATTAACGATTATTTGAGAGATATGGGTTGTACAGGGAATGATTTGAAAACATTAGCTCATGCTAGTGTTGTAAATAGAGAATGTTCGTGGCCATGAACCCACGGGTTCGATAGTGTCAATGAGTTAGTTTTTTATTTAATATTATATTTAATTGTAATTGCTTTATACTATTTGTAACATATGTTTGTCTGGTGAGTGGAAGAGAAGGCGCACATGGTCTTAACTTCACACTCACATAAACTTACTCTCATTTATTCACTGGCACTATCGAACCTCATAGGGTTCATGGCCGCGGCGGACGATAAGGTCTCCATACATCCGCTGTCCTGAGCTAATGCTTTCCAATCATCTCCCTGTAATAATCTACTTTCCTCAAATCATAGTTAATGTTATTCTCCCACCTCATTGCACCACATACATAAAAAAATAAATATATATATATATATATATATATGTGTGTGTGTGTGGTGTGTGTGTTGTGTTGTGTGTGTGTTTATAAATTGGGGATATTCAGGATTGTTTCTGTTATTTACGCAGGTATCCTCAACCAAAATATACAAATTTTCTCTTCCACACTTCCCAATCTTGTGTGTCTGATTCTGTCATATTTCTCTTCATGTTGTCTTGAATTTCCGTTTTCATTCACGTTGGCTTATTGTCTACCACGTTTTCCCTCTTCCAGGAGCGTATCCATTTTAATACTTGTTTGTTTGTTATGTGTCGCTTCTCTCTCTCATGTATATGTCCATAACATCTTAGTTGGATTCTTCTTCAATCCTCTTGTACAATATTGTTTTCTACATTAATAATTTATTTTATTGTATTATTTTTTTTTTTTGTCTAATGTTGATAAATAAATAATAATAGCAAATATACAAATAAATGAAATTGTTCCTAGCTCTTCGTGTTCTGCCAATTCTTCAAAATCTCCCTCATTTTTCATTAACTGCCCATTTCTATCATCCATCCATCCATAGTAATTCTGCCCGAGGGCAGGTCTTTCACTGCAATTCATAGCATTTCCATCTGTATACTTTTTGACGTTTTTACTAGGGAAGGGAATTATACGTGTAGTAGCTTACCGTTGCTTTCTACACCGGTGAAGGATGATGATGATAATGATAAGATGATGATGATGATGGCGTCAGATAATTTTTATAGGGTCTAATGTGTTTCTACTCGAGTCTAAGATAGTATTTAGTTATATTGGTAACGTAATATAACTGTTTAATTATTATGATTTTTACTTTACCCTGTATTAGTCAGGTCGTCGCTCAATTATAGTTAGTATAACTTCTTCAAGTTATTCTAATATGGAGGCCTTTTCGAAAACAATGTTTCAATCTTCTGCGTTTTACTGTAACTGATATTAAAATTTGAGATATTATGGAATATTCGACCTGAAAGGTCCGTCCTCCTCAACTTAATTAGTTTATTTAAACTGTAGCGCTTTCGGGACTTGTCCCATCATCCGGCAGATTTCAAGTCCCGAAAGCGCTACAGGTTAAATAAATAATTAAGTTGAGGAGACGGACTGCTTGTCAGGTGATTATATTCAGCAATTTTATATTTTGATTTTGAATAATACGCTCAACGGAACTACTCATGAATCTTATAAAAGTTGGAAAGGCTGATTATATATATATATATATATATATCATATATATATATATACCGCTATGACAAGATAAAGAAAATATAATCGCTGGACGGGTATTTTAACTCCTGAAGCTCTCTGAATTGATTATCTCAGGGTGTCTAACGCAGGCTAGCGACAACCAGGCGAATCCAAAACAAGACATTTATTTTTCTTATACAAATTCATCTATTATAGGGACCAGATATAGCGATCCCTCTGTCTCTCACTGACCACCTTTAGTATTCTACTATAACATATAAGGCTATATATATGTGTGTGTGTGTATATTGGGCAGAATTTCGCGGATATAAGTATTGTAATAAGAAAGTTTTCTTGGGTTGTCCGCGTCTATCGGATTCAAGTTGGGCTTCAATGGCCACTGATTACGACTTTTCGGCATGATCGCCAACATTGCCATTAATCAAGGAATGATAAGTTCGAGTCACAACAGTACAGGTTGTAGGTCTTATATAAATAAAATACTAGAGTTTTTTCCCCTGTGGTCCGTTTCCGAAGACGTAAACCGCATTCCTCAAGTTTAGTTCTTATGTTCGTTTAAATGCACATTCATTTTTCAGTGTGGTCCGTGTCGCGAAGGCAGTATCACCCATCGCAAGGTTTATATATATATATATATATATATATACATATATCGACTTCTTCTTCTTCACTCCCTGGTAGAGGCTAAAGAGTTTGGCCGTTCCGATATATATATATATATATGGGGATATATATATATATGTGTGTGTGTGTGTGTGTGTGTGTGTGTGTGGTGTGTGTGTGTGTTTTGATTATATAACTGGAACTGATGTTTCATTTTAGTGGGGGGCATTGAACGATCACGCCTTGAACTGGCATTAATAGGGTAATTCTTGTACTGTCTGTACACTACAGATTTGCGATTGTCATTACAACATAAAAAAAATTTGGTGGCGCAATAATTGGGCTGCGAGAGGGCCTATATTAACATTATCTTTTATGCTACTTATTCATTATTTCAGTGCGTCGGCAAACAAATTCACGGAGTGTTTGAGGGAAGGGAAATGTACATTTTTAAAATTCGAATACGCTGATTGGTTTAAGGGGCGAAGAAGGGATGGCATTCTTTCCGACTATCTACCTCCCTGAGAAATACTTAGTATGAACAACATAGTGTGAATATCAAAATCACCTCGCAAGTCACAAAGTACAAGTCAATTAATAAGCTCAATTGTTGAGATAGGGCAAACTCGTCCCTCCCAAACCGTCACCCCTGACATAATAAATTACCCTTTTTGTGTAGACGTACATACAGAAGCATTACAAGCCTTATTATGAAGTTTGTTTAGAATTTATGGTCCCTGCCCTGCTATTTCTGTTATACTGTTAAAAACCACAGTAAGGGTTGATATTATGCGCTATTATTTGCTATCCTGGAACTATTCGCACATCTCACCTTTGTTCGGGGCGGACAAAAGCACGGAAAAGGTTTTGTATGGATCATGAATAGGGAATTGACAATCGCTCGATTCACACACAAGGATGGCAACATCACATTGTGCGGGATCCCACACAAGTTCAACATTAATGCTTAGCGGGTGACACACCACGTTCGTCATAAGTTTTTAAGAGGGTCTCACACAAGTTGCGGTATACAATGTGGAGGCAGGAAAATTTGCCTTTCCCTGTCAGTTCTCTTTTAGGCCTGTGTTTCATATTTTTATCCAATCTTTATAATATTTTTTTTATTTACATGACTTGTCACATGATTACAATGAACTAATGGTTTTTTAAAGAAATATCCATCGATATTAGTTAGCAGACACCGAAAATGACCATCAGAACACATACAATGTGTGTGTGTGTATATATATATATATATATATATATATATATATCATCAGCATTAAGGATTAGACCTGCTGGTCTGTTCCGATCTCATGTTAGAATTAGTCTATCCATCTTTTACTGGGTCTTCCAACATTTCTTCGTCCTAGTGGTTTTATAATGAAAGAACACTGTTTCGGAATTCTATCTTATGGCATTCAATATTGATGTGATCCATCCATTCATCCCCGTATTGTGTAATTTTATCTAATAGTTTTAATATATTCGGTTCTCTACGTTTATTATGATATATATATATATATATAATATCTATATATATAAAGCGTTACTGCTATAAAGTAAATATTCTCTTTAAAAATTTGCTTAACTGTTTATGTTAGCCGCGATATGGCAGTTGGAACAAATTTCCGCTACCTCTTGTGTGAATTGAGAATACTACATGTATAAGAAAATTGTATGCTTGTATTGGAATTCTTGGGTAGCCTCAGTTTGTTAGAGCGCTAAAGGTACAGACTTTACAGACTCGAGTTCAAATCCCGACTCAAGCATTCTTTTTTCTTTTCATATTATATATATATATATATATATATATATATATATATATATGGCATGATAAGAAAAATAAATGCCTGGACGGGATTCGAACCCGGATCTCTGAGTCTGTACCTCAGTGTGATTATCCATTACACACACACACACACACACATATATATATATATATATATATATATATATATATATATTATATTGTAGATTTTCGCTGATATAATTATGATTGCGAAAGGTTTCTTGCATGTTAAATTTGCACTGCCTATGGCGTATATAAGACCTATAGGACTACCAGTAACTCGAACCTATCATTACTTGGTAATGGCAGGTGGGATCATGCCGTAACATCGTAATCAGTGGCCAGAGGCCACTTTGAATCCATGAAGCAGAAAACCCTAGAAACTATTCTTAATTTATATATATATATATATATATATATATATATATATATATAAGGGGGCACGCCGTAGCGTAGTGGTTAAGGCACTGAGCTACAAGCCGGAGGGTCGAGGGTTCAAGTCCGGTGGGGTCAGGATTTTTAAACTGACACAAACCCTCTGGCGGCACTATGGCCCTGTGGTTGACAACCCGACTGACAAAAAGTGCCGATTGTCTAGAAAAAGTGGGAGCCTTAACCTCCTACTACCCCAAGGGCCTCCGGGCCTGTTGTGGGATCACTTTACTTTATATATATATATATATATGAAGACTACAAAGGAAAAACAATTAAAGTCCACTTTTCACAAAAATTGAGTTATGGGTATATTATCCTTCCTGGCATAGAGTACAACTATTTTAAATGTCAATACATGGAAATATCAATCGTAATCCACGTAAAATTGGCTTCAAAATGGAAGATCAATCAGAGTCCACCCGTTATAAATAAGAAATCTTATAGAGTATAACTGATTTTCGTTATAAATGTTTATAAACCTGAATTTTAATTATACAACTCTTCAATGTATTGAAAGACAGAAATATACAAAATTTGCTTTTGCAGAACATACAAAATATTTACAAAGACAACACCGTAAAGATTAAATAAAAATAATAGATTTCTGAAGAAGGAATTATAAATCGTGGTGTGAGACAAGGCTGCCCCCTATCCCCAACACTCTTTGCAATTTATATCAACGAAGTAATATGTTGCTGGAACAAGAACTATAAATTTGGAATAAGAATATCAGAAAATACAAAATTAAACACCATATTGTTTGTAAATGACCAAATAATAATTGAAAATTCAGAGGATTGTCTGCAGAAAGGTCTGTATGAACTTAAAATTACAGAAGAACATGGATTGAAGATATCTACAGAGAAAACAATAGAAATAATAGCAAATTTATTCACTTCTTAATTTCTCAGCAGATTAAGTAAATGAAGGCGGTATTATTCTTCACCGCCCATTAATAAATACATTATTTTCCCTTTTTGAATACATTATTCTTCTTGTATCAAATATTACATTTTATCAGGAGAGCTCTATTGCTTCTATCTTTGTTGAAAGTTGTATGCAGAATGAATAGTGTAATTCTTTTATAATTTTAAGACCATTATTGCATCACATGATTTTATTTTTAAATTCTATTGGTTAATAGTTCTTTAGGTATAACCTTTAGTTTGATTTGTTAAATAAGAAAGTTAATTGTTTTAACATCCAATCAGAGTTTAATTTAGATTTAGATTTATGTAGCCTGGTGGAGTTAAGGCCATGTGGCCTTCTCTTCCACTCATCAGGACAAACATATATTACATCAGAATATAACAATCTTAATTAACTCTAATATTAAACACTAAGTAAAAATTTGATCAAAAGATAATATCTAATATACGTATTACGATCTATAATACAACCAGTTTAATGTTAGTTAAAATTAAGACTAAACTAATAATAAAATGTATACAAGCAAGACATATTAAATTGTCCCTGTCTAGTGTATATAAAAAACAAAGGAAAATAATGAGATATAGAAAACTAATTTTACGAATATACAAAATTTAAACAAAACAAATAAAAATATTAATTTAAGAATATGAAGTTATGCAGTTATAATGGAAGGATTTATACATTTTGACAACAATGACTTTACAAACAATTTTTTAAAAGTCATTAGTTACAAAAACTGTTCTTGTATTAAAATTTCTTTATTGTGTTACTGAGAGATTTTATTCAACAATGAATTAGTTGGATGATTTTATTTTATTTAGTTGTATTTAAATATGAAGAGAATTTTAAAGTATGCCTACACAATTATTACCTTTAAAAAAACCGTTCATATTTATTATACTATTAAAATCCTGCTAAATACGATGTGTTTTGTGGCTAGACTGACTGGCTGAACAATCGTCGCCCCAAGAAGTTAGTCTTTTGTTAGTTGGACAATGATGGTTTGGGCGTGTGTGGGACCCTGAATTGATAAGTAGAGCACTATTTGTATCAGAATAAGCTTCCCTACTTGGTACTGAGAGTGTGGTGACCATACTCACGGTGTCACTCTAGCAACCAAGTACATGACACTCTAATGAAGGCCAACACATACATACGAAACAATACACGTTGCCTACCAACCGGTGTTCATGCAGTTATGCGAAAAAGAAAGAAAAAAGTATAGAATAGAAACCTTCCTGTATCCAATTATTGTGCATTCTTTAAAAATATTTGGTCCCAGCCTCTTCACACATACGTACCGTCTGTCATTGTTAAAATTTTAACTCCTTTTGTTTCTAATTAAATAACGTCACACATACTTGTGTAGGATAAATTGTAGCCGCCAGGTACAAACGTTAAACACTGCAGTCAACCTCAGAAACAATGTCTGTAGTACGGCCTTACAACCGAGTTTCTAAAGAATGCAGTTACTGGAGTTGTTCCCATGAATTTTTGTTTGTGAAATGAAATACAATTCTTAATCGATTCTATATAATAATAATAATAATAATAATAATAATAATAATAATAATAATAATAATAATAATAATAATAATAATAATTAATAATCTATCTCTCTCTATCTTCGGGTTTTTACAGCTGCTGCCGTCTTCCCGTGCCAAACCTCCAAAGCCTACGGTCTTGGGCATCTTCGATGCTTAGCCCTCTAGCTTGCATTACTGTCTTCATGTTTTCCTTCCATGTTAACCTTGGTCTTCCTCTTTTCTTCTTTCTGGTTAGGATGCCATTCATATAGTTGCTTCGGCCATCGCTCATCTTCCATTCTTTAAAACATGTCCTAACCACTTTAATTTCCTTTTCCTCAATTCTTTCAATTATGCTTTCTTCTGCTTCCATTTTGTTTCTAATTTCCTTATTTGTGACACGTTCTTAATTTAGACTTTCTGGCACTTCTTCGTAAATAATCCATTTCTAGAGCTATTAGTCTATTTTTGTAGTACTTAGTGATTGTCCATACCTCACTTCCGTACATTTGCAACAGATTCCACCAATGTTTTACCAATATATTTCTTTGTGTCTTTCAAATATGCTTATCCCACCATATGGAATTTAATGATGATATTATTTGCTACTCAATTCAATTCTATGTTTTATGTTCTCTTTGCCTATACCTTCGATGTTATCCATAATCATTCCCAAATATTTAGTTGTTTTTCACTTGCTTTATTTGGATTCCATCTTCCAATACTAAGTTTTCTCTTTCATTGCTATTTACTGCCAGATATTCTGTTTTTTGTAAATTTACTGTGAGACCCCATGATTCATATGTGCTTTTCAACCTTTTTTATCCTGAATTCCATATCAAAATTGTCTTGCGCTAAAAACCAGTTGATCATCGGCAAATTGTAATGTCAGCAAAAATCTATTGCCTATTGGGATCCCCATACCTTTGCAGCTTTGTTTCCATTTCGTTAATATAAATTCTACATAAATATTAAATAAAATTGGTGATAGACTGCATCCTTGTTTCAATCCCTTTGAGGTGTTTATAGGATTAGACATTATATTTCCCATTTTAACATAAGCGGAGTTATCTTTATAGGTTTGTTTAATAATTTCTATTAGGTTTCTGTCAATAATAATAATAATAATAATAATAATAACAATAATAATGTAATCATCTCTATCCATCCTCCAGTCCTCTTGTTCTCATTCCAGTTCTTATTTCTTGCATCCACGAGTTTCGAGGTCTTCCTTTCCTTCTTCTTCCTGGTGGACCATTCCAATATTTTTCTGGGTAACCTTTCTTCCTGCATTCGTCGTACGTGCCCATACGAATTTAATTGCTTATATCTTATATAATCTACTATTGAATATTTCATATTCATTTTTCCTCGTATGACAGTATTTCTTATTTTGTCTAATTTTGAACATCTTGCTGCTTTCTTCAAGAAATCCATTTCCATCGACATACGTTTTTGTTGAATTTCAAAACTTCAGCTCCATATGTGACAGTACTTCTCGCTATTGAATTATATATTTGTAATTTGTTTTTCCTGGTTATATGTCTGTTCCATAAGACTCCATTCATCATTGCTGTTATTGTTCTACCTTTATTTGTTCTTAATAATAATGATAATAATAATAATAATAATAATAATAATAATAATAATAATAATAATAATAATAGTACATTCGCGAATTTAGTCAATTTGTTGACCTGTTTCGGTCTCAAGAGAAACACCATCCAAAAGTCTTTTGAGTGGACGTCCTGGTCTTCGTCTTCCTGCAGCTTGATATCTTAACATTTGTTTGGGTATCCTGTGATCTTCCATTCGATGAACATGTTGCATCCATCTTGACTTATAATCAGAAATTTTGTTTTCTAAAGGTCCCATGTGTAATTCTTCTAAGATGTCTTCATTTTTTTTTTTGTGATCTAGTAGTGTGTATCGTGCAGTCCTCCGAAGGTATCTCATTTCAGCAGATCTAAGTCTCTGTATATCCTTCTGTTTCAATGTCCATTCTTCGCTACCATACAAAAGAGTTGGAAGAGTCATTGTTTTATGCACTTTTAGTTTCGAATGTTTTTGGACTAACCCTTAAATTGGCAAAACACAAATTTCTTCTATTAGTTATTTGAATGTGGCGGACCGCAGTGAAAACGGAATCTTGTATAACTGTTATTATTATGTATACTGTATAATTAGACACACATTTAAAATTCAGCTTACGACAGTGGAACAGTGAAGTCAAGTCAAGGCATCCTAGATACACCGAGTACGCAAACTTTCCTGTTGGCGGTAACGTCAGCTCCTGTTACTGGTAGTAAGGATCACCGACGAGCCAACGCGAACTGGGGGGCAACCTGTGGTCAACCTTGGCGTCTTAAGCGCTACTGCTCGCCTCTCTCTACTCCAAGTTGGATTGAAATCTTTATTTTCTTCTGATAGCTGGCTGAAAATAGTGAATTGGTGAATAGTGTTGTGCAGCGTGTCGCTTTTTCCGGGTGGGGCCTGGCGGCCACACCCATTAAAGAGTATTCAGTGTTTTTCAGTGAAATTTT
Source organism: Diploptera punctata (assembly GCA_030220185.1). NCBI lineage: Eukaryota > Metazoa > Arthropoda > Insecta > Blattodea > Blaberidae > Diploptera > Diploptera punctata. Next base: position 5,612 of record JASPKZ010001302.1, on the reverse strand, counting down.
TTCAGTGTTGTGTTTATACAGTGGTGTTTGGTTCCTGCAAAGCAACTCTATTAACTGCGAGTGCTTTGTTAAGCCTTGTTAGTTCAGTTTCTCAATCAAGCCAAGTGCTAGTGTAGTAATAAGTAATTAGTGGCTAACCGTCTTACCATGGCTGCTTCACTAAAAAAGCGTAAGTGCCGAGCAGGCTATGGACCTTGAGTATGAGGAGCCCTCGGCCTACGAACTTTGGGAAAACTGCGCTCAAAAAATTTGAAAGATATGTAGTTAATCAAAATTTTCCACCTGACATCAAAATACCTAGCAGTAGCTAGCGAGGTGCGTGGTTCCCTCGTTATAGTAATCAATTTCATAAGCGCGTTCCCAATTTCGGTCAGTCCGATTTTGCTCGTGATGTTACACATGATTGCCTAAAAAGATTAAGTGGAGATTAAGCTCAATATGAAATCTAACCAAGATTATTTTGAAAAAAGCTACATGAATTGAAATCAATACTTATGGAACTCCCTGTATCCTGTTTTTTCACAGGTGCAGATCAAATTCCTACAGCGAATACAGAATATGTACCTGAACCTAAAAAGATTAAAACACATGAGAAAGAGAAACCATCCCAAAATAGTTCAAATGATAACATGAATACAAATTCAAATAAAGAGAAACCATCCCAAAATAATTCAAAAGATAACATGAATACAGTTTCAAATAAAGAGAAACCATCCACAAATAAGGCAACTACGGTCACATCACGACAAAATGAGGTGTCGACTGTGCCAGTGCAAAATAGATTTTCAATTTTATCCGAATTACCGGAATCCATGGACACTGTCGACCCTCAGGCTCCTCAACCTGGACCGTCACGGGACAAGCCAGACTACAGCAGCTACCAGGCGTAGTGGACCAACCGTCCAGGAGCCTCAAGTAATGCCGCAGCCGAAAAGTGAACCACGGCCCACCACCCATAACGGTGATTGGACATGGTTGACCTTTTCAGGATGAATAGGGAATTAAAAGGAAAATTCGAAAAAAGACGTAAAAGTAGTTAAAACCCAGGACGGTTTGAGATACTACGCTACCTCGGAGGCAGACTTTCACCTACTCAAAGAGTACTTCAAAAATGCAAAGAAAGAATTTTATACATTTCAAACTCAAAAAAGATCTGCCTCTGAGGGCTGTTCTAAAGAGGCTTCCCTCCAGCATCACTGCTGATGAAGTCAAGGAAAGAACTTAAAGAACTAGAATATCCAATAATATCGGTAAAGCAAATCACCAAAAAAGAAGGAGAAGTTATTACTCCCTTACCTATATATATCCTGGAACTTCAGAACAATGATGCTGGTAGAGAAATATATAACTTAAACCGCCTTTGTTTGACAGTGGTGGCTGTGGAACCATACAAACCTAGAGCTGGCATGAAGCAGTGCTTCAGATGCCAGAAGTTTAATCATACTTCATGGGGTGCTCCTTGACCCCATCTTGCGTAATTTGCGCTGGTACTCATAGTCATCGTGAGTGGTCCGGTTAGAACTCGCGGCACTCACGACAAGAGCCTGGCTGAAGTGCGCGAACTGTGGGGAAAAGGGACCTCCCGACTTCCTACCGGGGTTGGAAGGGCCTGATAAGAAAAGCAAAAAGAGACTTATGAAAAAGAAAACCAAACCAAAGTTCCAACAACCCCGGCTCGTCCCAAACCTCGAACTTTCACAACAAAACCTGTTAATCTACAGTCCCTCATATAGTTCTATGGTAAATTCTGGCAACACAGTTAAAACCTACTGCAAGCACTGTTCCACGTCAGCCAGGGGTCTGTGGCTGCTGTACCAATGACGGATCAGGGACAAACACTTTCCATGACATTCAGCCTCTGCTGAGTGGTCTGTCGACACCTATGGAGAGGTTTGTGTTTCTGACTAACCTGGTGAACTCATTGTTTCGGAGATGGCTAGGCATCCTTCACAAACAGTATCGTAATGTCATGGCATTTAATGGCCAATGGTGTATCCAACCAGATTCATGAGTTAATTACTTTTATACAAACAAAGAGATATCGACCTTCTTCTTCTGAACGAAACGCACTTAAAACCAAGAAGAATGAAATTCCAAATTCCGCAGTACTACACGTATAGGAATGACCGTCTTGATGGTCCCCTTGGAGGCACTGCCATCTGCTATCAAAAAGTCCATTGGCCATAGGGTGGCCCAAATCCCGGGACTTCAATTTATTGAAGCCACGGGTATCTTCCTACCAATCACAGACCGCGAACACATTTATTCATAGCAGCAATCTACAAATCTCCTCGAAGACTTCTGACAAGACATGACTTAGATATCCTCACTTCTATCTCCCCAAACTATCTGCTGCGGGAGACTTTAATTCAAAACATCATTATTGGAATTGTCGTGTCCAGAATGGTCTCCGGTACCATCCTTCAAAACTACTGCCAACTTCATAACATTGAAATCTCTGCTCCAAGGGAACACACACTATTTCTCCAACACGCCTACGGTCTCACGTCCGATATTTTGGACATAGTTCTATCGAAGAATGTTGCTATTTCACCACACATCACTACTGTTACAGACGCACTTGACTCTGATCACACGCCAATACTTTTTAAAATTTATCCACATTTTTATTGTCCTCCCCATTTAAGTTACAACAACATTGCACAGACTGGCAGAGTTACACTAACATGCTTAAACCAATGGGTTATGCCTACACTCTCTGGCGAGTCTACGGAACAAATAGAACACACTGTCCTTAATCTACAGGCCACAATAAAACGGCCATTACACTTGCTACAACCAACGCGACCAAAAGAAACTAATAATACGCGAACCAAAATATACACGATTCAGCAACTTCAAAAATTATTTAAATCTAAAAAGGCAGTACCTAAAATGGTACCGCGATTTCGGAGCTCCACATCACAAACAGCATAAAATCACTATGTCATTTGGTCAAAAGCCGGCTTAAAGAGCTGAGAAATGCTGATTGGGATTCTTCCCTTCAGCAATTCTCAGACAAAAAGACTCCACCATGGGAGATAATAAAACGCCTCAAAAGGAGTCGAGCTCCGCCTCCCTCCCATCAGCCATCCAGTCGGACGGAACTTGGGCGTATCTCCCTAGGGAGAAGGCCCAGGTTCTAGCCGACAATTTCCGCGAACCGGTTTAGACCTCATGAGCTTACAACACCGACTCACGAAGCTGAGGTGCAACATACAATCAGTACTTTTCTCAGAAGCACACCTATTCCTATACCCCATCCTGATGTACAGCTTTGTGAACTCAAAGCTATTGTACATAACCTCCCGTCCCACCGTGCCCCTGGTCATGATCAGATTTCTAATCTGGCCATAAAACACTTACCTGAAAACAACCTTACTCCTACTCCTACAAATAGTGAATCTTTGCTTTCGTTTCCCACTACTTCCCGGAAGTATGGAAGAAAGCAAAGGTAATCGCTATTCCTAAACCTGGTAAAGACCCAACCATACCGGACAACTTGCGTCCAATCAGTCTGCTACCAGTGCTGGGCAAAATTATGGAAAAATTATTTTGGGCAAAATTAAAAATTGCAATTTCTGAGAGAAACCTTATTCCTACTCATCAGTTTTGGATTTAGAAAAGCACATAGCACTCCACTGCAGCTTGCAAGACTGGTTGACCATGTTGTTACGGGCTTCAACGCTAGGAAAAGTACTGTGGCAATATTTCTTGACATTGAGAACGCTTTTGATACTACTTGGGATAAATGGACTTATTTACAAACTTATCAAATTCAACATTTCGGCTCATTTAATTAAATGATAGCTAAATACCTCACTAACCGACAATTTTATGTGTTCGGTTAGTGGGTATAATTCTGACTGCAAGACCCTCTTGGCGGGAGTTCCTCAAGGTGCAGGTACTCTCACCTATCCTATATAGCCTTTATGTTCCCCTCCGACTTCCCTACCTTTCCTAGCGTAAATATCGCATCTTTTGCTGATGATACGTGTCTGTTTTATCAGGCACGTTTTCGTTCCGTACCGTTCACCATCTCGTGTGGTCCAAACTGCCCTAAATACAGGTCCAATCCTATCTGCGTCTGTGGAGATATAAAACTAAATGCAAATAAAACAAAATTCGTTGTATTTGCAAAAACCACAAAACGCACTCCTGCCCGACTCACCTTAGGAACTCTTAGACTCCGTCCAGAGACTTCAGCCAAGTATCTTGGAATCCATTTGGATTCCAAGTTTACGTTCAAAATTCATATTGAAAATCTAAAACATAAAGCAAATGCTGCCATTGCTCTTTTATATCCATTTTTTAGTCGCCTATGCTATCTACCAGGATCAAACTTACTTTATATCAAGTTGCGATCCGCAGCATGTTGCTGTTACGGTTGTGAAGCCTGGAGTATCCTAGCTGCCTGGACATAAGAAAAAAGTTCAAATAATCCAGAATAAATGCTTAAAAATTATACTTTCAGCTCCACTACGCACTAGGATCTCAGTACTTCACGACCAAGCACAGATGCCCTATATTGCTGATACAATTGAAAAAAGAGTTGTGCCACATGTTGCAACATATAGAAAAATCATGAGAATCCAATTGTTCGCAATATAGGGCATATGCTACAGCAACGTGCTGTCACACCGAAACATATTCACCAGAGACCCCGATGACGGTCCATCTTTCCATGACCATCCTTCATATCATCCATTACCTGCTACGGAAATGAACACCATAAGCCGCGAGACAGCAAGGCTAAGGAACAAAACCCTAATGACTGAATAAAAACACAAAGGTATTTGGGCCGCCCAAGGGACCCTCAAACGGTTACCAAAAAGCCTGGCACACTGTGGACAATGATAGTTCATTGGCCAAAAAAACAGTTCCAGACACGCTCAAACATTTAAAGTGGTTTTCTTTTGGTACAGTTTTCTTCTGATGTATTCAAAAATATTAAATTAATTGGACAAAATGTGTATTGTAATCCCAAAAGGATATATTACCTAATTTACCAGGGCTTAACTGTGGGCTGATAACCTAGATATTTATTTAACCTCTCAAATCCTTAAAAAAAATAATATTTTGCATAAAAATCCTTATTTTAATAACCCAGCAGGGACTACAAAGGCCCTAAGGCCTTGTCTACCACTCAAACAGGTTAGCACAAAAAATACAAAAATTAATGTTAACATCTAAAAATTACAATAAAACAAAATTAGTACAAGGCGTAAATTCTATAATAAAATTAGTGATTTGCAATCCATTTTGATTTACTTTAGATTGCTACGAATTATTTTTTTTTTGTTCTTAATGCCACCCAGGGCTTGTCCTATTATGACCATTTCTGGCTTTCTCCCCCAGCATTGACAAGAATTGTAATCCTTTTCTAGGTTGGAGAACCTGAAGGTTGTAGTTACGTTACCCCGGAGAGTTCATGTTGGGTGCTTAAATGATAATGACAGCACCAGGGCGAGTTCTTAACCTAACTTAACCTAAATTTCCAGACCATGTCGCAACCAAAAAACCACAGGAATAATTACCGTTCAGGATAACTTCCTATTTGACCCGAAAATCGAACCGGGACCTCATGTTGAAAGTAGTTCAGGGACGCTATC
>JASPKZ010001301.1:0-47924 GCA_030220185.1 Diploptera punctata | reverse complement strand
AACCATGCATCCCTACCCCTGAGTTCTACCCAAGGCCTGTCAACCGTAAACGCATTGACTCACCACTCATCACCTCGTTCTCACCGTGCACACCTTCACTTTGTTCGGTCGGTTTCTTTCTCGCCACTCTCTCCAATCCTCCGTCTTGTCTCCGTTTCTCTCGTTTCCTTCTCCGTCTGACTTTCCGTTCTCTACCTTTCACTTGTATCCGTTCTTTCTCTCACCCTCGTTCACTCTCGACAATCCGGTCCGAAACACTTCTCCCTTTTTTACCTAATTTTAAAGCGCAAAAAAAACTTAACTGATTTTGTCAACTTTTATTCCTAAGAATAAAGTATTCATTACCAATTCATGAGGAGAAGACTACGGATCCGAACGCGCCGCTGGCGTGCATCTATAATATAAACCTTCCTAGTGTTACTTTTTCCCATAAATCCTTGGCGAGCTCAGCATTGTACAACTTAATCCCTCATTTAGCTATTATTCAAGATAATCCCTCATTTGAGTTATTATAACTACCCTTATCTCTGTAATTTATGAGGAATACTGCCGAGTAAAATCATATACCCCGACCTAGCCGTAACGCCTAAACCGCAGATAACCTATCCCACCCTAAAAAGAGCTTACGGGACTTGGAGCACTACGTACTTTATCGTCTGGATTGAAGAGTCAAAGCAATCCCTTCGTCTTCAATCAAGTGTGATTCCCACCACACAGATACTACGTGAGTCTTCCGCCTTACATATTGCCCATCCCATAGACCAAAAAAATATGCTCGGCATGGCTTTATACACCTTCTCCATTGGACCCTGTTCGAGCCTCCAATTGCCTCCTTCAACTCTGCAATTTTTATCTCTGCATAGTCTTAAACTTAGGATCTTTATTTTAAATAGATCTATCCCCCCAAATCTCGTAGTTGATTTGGATACCCAGGCACCAAAAAAAATAAATATCCCTTCTTCAGAGTAATTTAAAAAGAATTAAATAATTGAATGTGTTAATAAATATATAATAAATATGTAATAAATAGTTATATTTAAAATACCCCTGGAAGTGTATCATTTAAAACTTCTAGCTCTCATCCTAATATGATAGTAATAACAAGCTTAAGTTAAGGGAATTTTTAAAACATTAAAAATTTAAACGATATATAAACATATATTATATATCCAACTCTTATACCTTATATATTTGGACTGAAACAAACCATGCATCCCTATTTTGGCACTCCGTGCCAATAGAGGCTGCAGCTTTATTCAGTAAATAAATAGTGAGTTGTCAAGTTCGATACTATCTCAGTGTAATACCTCAGAATTTATATCTACAATTATAATAACAATTAAATCATTGATTTAATTAAAATTTAACCAATTAATCTTTAAACTAAAAGATTTTCATAAAAAAGCCAACACATCTAAAACACTAAAAACATTGTAAAAACACACAAAAACATCACAAATTACACAAAATAACAATAAAATAACAATAAAATAACAACAATAAAATAATAATAAAATATAAAATACAACAAACTCAACATTGAAATACTATTAGAAATAACCATGCATCCCTATTATATATATTATAATAGGTATAAAAATTGTAAATTCGCTGCGTATAAACTCTATACTTCGCTTCTTTTACAATTAACGATAAAACAAGAGTTAAAATATTAAATTATTACGAAAAATATACATAATTTTCTCACTTCACTGAATAAAACATATAAAAATTAATAAAATTAATGATAAATTAAATAATACACAAAAACATTAATAAAGTGTGAAGGGGAGGAAGTGAAACGATAGTGAACGTACGGTAAAACACACTTATATATCACTATATAATAGGGATGCATGGTTCTGTTTGGCTATGAAGGATTCGAACCCTTATTTCTCAGTAATGAGCTGAGTATGTTACTTTACATTACATAACCATAGTGTCTCTTTAAAGATTTAGAAATAAGGAAATAGTATAATAATCTTTAGGGTTCATTCATAAAATAAATGAATATTTTAAATACAAATAACATAAAATGCATGGTTGTTATTTTAATTCTTAAATAGGAATTAAAATTTATATGGTTTGTTAATCTCAATAATTACCTCTTGAAATAAATCTTAATACTGATTATTTTAATGAATTTATCAATCTAAATACCATCTAAATAACTATACATTATATTTAATTATTATTTTTAATAATATTAAGAAGAAATTGATGGGAAATTATTTACATATTCTTTTTCTTTAAGTATAAATTTAAATATATTTAATATATAATTAGAATTAATCATTATTTAAAATAATTCGATATGGGAATTAATTTTATTAATTTAAATGAGTTTTGAGAATTTTATGGAAAAAAAATAAATTATTTTACATTTGATATAATTAAAAGTTAAAATACTCTGAAAATGTCATATCTAAGGATAAAAATGATTACCCCTATAAGATATTGTAAGTTATTTTTTATAATTTGGAAAATTTTCTAATTTGTATTTCCTTTTTAAATACGCTGCATTACGAGGAGGATTTAACAAAAATGTAAATTCAGGTTTAGAACTTTTTATCCATTGTTCTAATCCTGGTTACTTTTTATTTGAATAGTTATTTGTTCAGGGGTTAATCCTGTTATCGGCTTAACTCTATTTAAATCACTAATTAATATTATAGTTCCATTCTCTTTGAATGTCTTTGTGATTTTTAAAAACAGAATTATTACTAAGACATGCACACCAATAAGACTCTAAAACTTGGAATAAATTTTATTTTTCGAAGAAGTTGTCATTTATAATAAAGTTATAATAAATAAAAATAAAAAACCTTTGAAAAATTAAGAGATTTTGGAAATATAACAAAAATATAGTATTGCAAATAGGCTAACCATTATTTCGAAACTTAGAAATAACCCTAAACTACTTAAAAACAATTAAACTATCTCCAGCTATTTCTAAAATAACGTGGGTCATAAACTTTCCTGCAGCTAAATTAATAAAATTCTTAAACCTAAGCTTAAACAACGATTTAAATAGGCTATTATTTCTAACATTAAAATAGGAATCAACATATATAATTGCTTTCAGGCATAAGTTTGTAATATAATTTTGTCTTTGTTTATATAATTTAATTATAATAATAGCGAACATCACTACTCCTGCTAAGCTCATAGCAATTTTTAAATCTGAAGCAGGAGCTTTAATAAAAGGTAATACCCCTAACATATTACCTGCTATTAAAAACGTGGCTAAAAAAGAAAGTGAATTTTGAAAAAGATAGACGGGATTTAACATATTACCTTTCATTGTTAAATAATATAACCCGACAATAAAAATTAAAGTAAGAACCATTAAAATTTATTATCTAATAATGATTTATTGTTTATTTTTGTTAAATAAAATAATATTTTATTTTATAGGATATTTAAAAATTACTTTTTTAAATTTGGAATCTTTATGGGATAATACATTTATTATTTTAGAATCTTCTAACTCTAATACAAATAAAGATAAATTTTTAACATTATTTTGTAATTTTTGAATGGGGTTTGCATCTTTTACTAATCTATTATTTATAATGTCTGATTTTTGATAAGTTCTTTTTATATCTTTTTTAATATTTTCATCGTCTCAAAACTTTCAAATGTAACCCCATCAAAACCAATTTATTGTCCCATAAAAATCTTCTGAATATGACAATAAATGATGTACTCTTTTAATACTAATTAAAGGTTCTTTACAATCTAAATAAATATGATAGTATTTTATTATCCAGTTAAAACATGATTTTAAAGAAAATTTCTTTTTTGCAATGCTGGTATATTGTTTGTATTTTCATTTTCATTTTGAACGTGAATAGTATTATAACCGATGTAATATTTAAAAATCTACCAGTACCTAAAATTTACAAAAGTTCAACCATTCAGGATCAAAATAAGAATAAGATATAATATGATGTAAAGCATCAAAAGCATCAGGAAAATTCGATGCTTTTAAATAAAACTCAAATATAAAATTTAATTGGCTTCTTTTTTAGTTTCGGAATAAGAAAAGAATAATTTTTTTAGCTTAATTGTGGATTTATTTTTATATATACTGAAATTTTGTAATTCTTTTAATAATTTTAATAACATTTCTTTTCCATTCTTTATTAAATTTAGAATTATTTAAAATAGTTAGAATTTTATTTAAATTTTCCTTATCTACTCCTTTTTTTAAATTTAACTGATTCTAAAGTCAAAATTTTAAGGATTTCTAACATGTCTTGTCTTAATTTTTTATCTTTGATATTTTTATAAATTATAAATTTCATTACACGCTTGGCGTAGAAATATGATTCTTATTTTTCGTGTTTTATTTTATTTTTTATTTATCTAAGGAACAAAAATAACTAAATAACTATTATTATAAAGTAAATACCAGTAAAAACTTTCTAACTAAAATCAAATAATTGCATAAATAAATGATTTTAAAGCATCAAATCTACTAAAATAAACTAAACTCGAACTCAACTAAATTTATCTTTTTTTTATTTTTTTTATGGATTATTTTAACGTCATAAAAAAAATCACATTTTCACTTTTTACTAATTGAAACACCGTTCAATTAGAGAATTACTAATTGATTTTTACCTCAAGTACGAAGAAAGTTCTGCAAAGATTTTTCATTTTACTAATTAAATTCGAAAATCTTTACCAACTCTTAAAATGAAATACATAGTAATATTTAAAACAATATAAAATACAAATAAAAAACACTAAAAATAATACGCAAAAACACATAAAAACACCAACAAATACACGAAATAACAATAAAAATCAAATAAAATAATAATAAAATAACAATAAAATAACAACAATAAAATAATAATAAAATATAAAATACAACAAACTCAACATTGAAATACTATTAGAAATAACCATGCATCCCTATTATATATATTATAATAGGTATAAAAATTGTAAATTCGCTGCGTATAAACTCTATACTTCGCTTCTTTTACAATTAACGATAAAACAAGAGTTAAATATTAAATTATTACGAAAATATACATAATTTTCTCACTTCACTGAATAAAACATATAAAAAATTAATAAAATTATGATAAATTAAATAAATACACAAAAAACATTAATAAAGTGTGAAAGGGAGGAAGTGAAACGATAGTGAACGTACGGTAAAAACACACTTATATATCACTATATAATAGGGATGCATGGTTTATAAAAATGTCATATCTAAAGGTAACTATGAATACCTCTATAAGATATTATAATTTATTCTTAACTATTGAAAAACTATCTAAAAACAAATTAAAAGGATTCCTAATAGGATCTTCAATTCGAGGATAATCAATAAGGATTGATTTATCTTCAAAATTGGGAAAAGAATTTATTAATCTAATAACTCTAAACTCTCCGTATTGATTTCATTTTGAATTTCTTTAATTAATTCTAAATCATGAATAACTTCTAATTCTGATCCTGAAGATATTTTTCTTAATTCTAATTCTGGACCATAAATAAATACGAATCCTTCAGACATTTCTACTATTAGTAAATTATGTTTTGGTTTATACTTAAATTTTTCTCCGGTTGAGTTAATCTTAATAACTTTATTATTTTCTATTTTACAATTTATATCTAAATACAATAAAAAAGGCCTACACATAGCAAAGATATATTTTGTCGCCATATCTAAATTTAAATCTTCATAATTTTCTTCTTCTATAAATACTCTAAGAAGCTCATCATCCTCTGATAACCTGGCATAAGTTTTTTTCTAAATCTATAGTAAGATTTATTTTAGTTTTTTTAGTGGGGTAATCTAAAACTAGTTTTTTAGAGTGCATTAAAAAAATATCCTCACATGGGGATTCAGTTATATTTGCTAGTTTTACCCTTTTTTCATACTCTATTAATTGCCAGTAAGGATTAAAACGATTATCAATTTCTAATTTACTAGCAAATCCAATAGCAACATCATCGTCATTTCTAATAATGTCATATTTGTTTATATAATCCTTTAAATCACTACTTATTTTTATTGAAATTGCTAATTTTGCGGTTTTCATATCGAACCGTATTTATTTTCATAATTTCGATATTTTTCTAAAACTCCTTTTGGATAACCTATTAATTTCAATTCTTGATTGCTTATTAGATAAGCATTTGTACCCCCTATATGATACCCTCCATAATTTCTAAAGAATTTCTCCATTTTAAAATGTATTCTTTAGTATCACCTGGATTCATATTCTTATCCCATGCAATTTCTATCATATTTATTATTCTTCTAATTCTTTCAAAAATTTCTCATCTTTAAATCTTTTAGAAGTTTTAATTCTTTACGTAATATTTCAATACTGTAAATAGCAGGAAATTGAAAATTAACTTTTGTTAATAATTTAATTCTTATTAATATTTTATCTAAGATCTCTTTTTGAGAATCTGGGACATGGTTTCTAAATTTTTTAACTAAATTAAATGACCTATAATTATAATTATTCCTAAAAATTCAGATTGAAAATCAATAATACTATTTATTTCAATAAAAAACTAAACAAGCCCAAAAAATATAATATAATAATAATTAAAAAAATTGATTTAAATAATAATAACTTAAATAAAATATTATTTAAATGATAAAATTTACTAAAATTTCTAATCTTTCTTTTAAGATAAAACAGAATTAACATCAAAGCAATTAAAATAAAAATAAATAACACATAAATTAAATATTGCAAGTTAAAATCTGTTAACATATCATAAGATATGAAGGTAATTAATATTTTCATTTCTTCTTTAATTAAAATTAAATTAAAGTTATTTTATTAAAATAACTATTATTATAAAGTAAATAACTAATAAAACTTTCTAACTAAATCAAATAATTGCATAAATAAATGATTTTAAAGCATCAAATCTACTAAAATAAACTAAACTCGAACTCAACTAAATTTATCTTTTTTTATTTTTTTTTATGGATTATTTTACGTCATAAAAAAAATCACATTTTCACTTTTTACTAATTGAAACACCGTTCAATTAGAGAATTACTAATTGATTTTTACCTCAAGTACGAAGAAGTTCTGCAAAGATTTTCATTTTACTAATTAATTCGAAAATCTTTACCAACTCTTAAAATGAAATACATAGTAATATTTAAAACAATATAAAATACAAATAAAAACACTAAAAATAATACGCAAAAACACATAAAAACACCACAAATTACACGAAATAACAATAAAAAATCAATAAAATAACAATAAATAACAATAAAATAACAATAAAATAACAATAAAATAACAACAATAAAATAACAACAATAAAATAATAATAAAATATAAATACAACAAACTCAACATTGAAATACTATTAGAAATAACCATGCATCCCTATTATATATATTATAATAGGTATAAAAATTGTAAATTCGCTGCGTATAAACTCTATACTTCGCTTCTTTTACAATTAACGATAAAACAAGAGTTAAAATATTAAATTATTACGAAAATATACATAATTTTCTCACTTCACTGAATAAAACATATAAAAATTAATAAAATTAATGATAAATTAAATAAATACACAAAACATTAATAAAGTGTGAAAGGGAGGAAGTGAAACGATAGTGAACGTACGGTAAAAACACACTTATATATCACTATATAATAGGGATGCATGGTTCTGTTTGGCTATGAAGGATTCGAACCCTTATTTCTCAGTAATGAGCTGAGTATGTTACTTTACATTACATAACCATAGTGTCTCTTTAAAGATTTAGAAATAAAGGAAATAGTATAATAATCTTTAGGGTTCATTCATAAAATAAATGAATATTTTAAATACAAATAACATAAAATGCATGGTTGTTATTTTAATTCTTAAATAGGAATTAAAATTTATATGGTTTGTTAATCTCAATAATTACCTCTTGAATAAATCTTAATACTGATTATTTTAATGAATTTATCAATCTAAATACCATCTAAATAACTATACATTATATTTAATTATTATTTTTAATAAATATTAAGAAGAAATTGATGGGAAATTATTTACATATTCTTTTCTTTAAGTATAAATTTAAATATATTTAATATATAATTAGAAATTAATCATTATTTAAAATAATTCGATATGGGAATTAATTTTATTAATTTAAATGAGTTTTGAGAATTTTATGGAAAAAAAATAAATTATTTTACATTTGATATAATTAAAAAGTTAAAATACTCTGAAAATGTCATATCTAAGGATAAAATGATTACCCCTATAAGATATTAAAAATTGGTTTTAAATTTTAAGAAATAATTTCTATCTACCGGATTAAGATTTTCATCCCAACCGTCTTTGCCTGGTAATGAAAAGCGAGGTAATTTTCTAGGATATCTACAAATTATTTCCTCTTCGAGTAGTGTTTGGAAATAAATTTCGTCCTCTGTTTCAAGAAGTATGGGTACAATTTTCCCTTCTTTTCTTAAAACAAGAACACAATACTTATGACCCTGATTTTTTCGAAACCCTTTAAAAGGCTCCGGGGTCTTGATAATATGTATCGTACCACATGCAATTTCAACATCTCTTTTATACACAAGAAGACTTTGAAAGAATTTTCTACGTATTTGACCTAGAGTTGAAATGGGTTTACTGAGTAAAGCTTCAGTCTTTTTAGGATTTTCTTTCTCTTCAAGAAAGTAAATAAAAGGTACGCCTGAAAAATAATTATTGTGCAAATTTACATAATTCTCTTAGTTTGGGATCCGTCAATCCTAGCCCCATTATAATCACCTTTTCATAGTTCCTCCTAGGAGTAATAACTGGAATCTCGTATTATCTGTAGAAGAATTTAATTTAATTACGGAAGAACTTATGGAATCTCCTAAATAGTAATGAGAAGATAAAGAACTATCTATAGTTTCTATTCTTTCTTCTAAGGAAAGACTTATTATTTGTCCCTCATGGTTCTTCCATCCATCTCTTTCTAAATAACATGAAAAGTTTGGAGATATACCCCATCTTTGGAATTGAGTCAAAATTACAGAACAATTTAAAAAATTATCCTTGTTCCATAATATCCATTCTGTAACTGCCGAAATAACTGGACTACCTCGACTATATCTAAGTATAGCTGAGAAAGTACCTATATCTAATCTATAATCAGTAAGATGAGGATTTCGATGTAAGGAAATGCTAAAATATTACTAAACATTTCAAGCTAGCATGAGTAAGAGGATAAAGATTATCGTCTCTATACTTTTGAAGAACATCTATAAATTTTTAACCATTTCTGACCATTCTTTAATTTCAGGGCAATCTATCTCTTCTAAAATAGTTAGAATTTTATTCTTTAGAAATAAATTAACGTCTAAAGGAGACAATATTAAATAAGATAATAAGATAGTAATTAAATACATTTTTACTTTAATATCCCTATTAATACCCTGATATATATTCATTTTGTCCATCTCCAAATAAGGCTCACAAACTCTTTTTTCAAAGAAATAAACAGAGTTAGGACGAGGACAATGCATGAATTTTTTATAAGTGGCCTGGCCTAATGAAAGTAAAAAAGTAGACTCAAAAAAGAAGACATTTTTTAAAGAGAATTCAGCAACAAAATAATTTAAAAATAATAAAATTATTGCCCCAGTAAAAATAAAAAATAATACAAAAAGTAAATCATTCGAAACATAATTAATATTTCTAATAAATTTTGCTAAACTAAATCTCATCAAAAAATTAACTACAATGGCGAACATCACTACTCCTGCTAAGCTCATAATAATTTCTAAATCTGAAGCAGGAGCTTTAATAAAAAGTAATACCCCTAACATACTACCTAATATTAAAAACGTGGTTAAAACAAAAAATAAATTTTTATTTAAATAGAAAGGATTTAATAGATTACCTCTTGTCCTAAAGTAATACAACCCTAAAATAATAATTAAAATAAGCATTATTTGAAATTTTTAATTACATAATGAGTAAGTAAGCATAAAACAAATAAAACCGTAAAAAACAACTATAAAGTAAATAACTAATAAAAACTTTCTAACTAAAATCAAATAATTGCATAAATAAATGATTTTAAAGCATCAAATCTACTAAAATAAACTAAACTCGAACTCAACTAAATTTTATCTTTTTTTTTATTTTTTTTATGGGTTATTTTACGTCATAAAAAAAATCACATTTTTCACTTTTTACTAATTGAAACACACGTTCAATTAGAGAATTACTAATTGATTTTTACCTCAAGTACGAAGAAAGTTCTGCAAAGATTTTTCATTTTACTAATTAAATTCGAAAATCTTTACCAACTCTTAAAATGAAATACATAGTAATATTTAAAACAATATAAAATACAAATAAAAACACTAAAAATAATACGCAAAAACACATAAAAACACCACAAATTACACGAAATAACAATAAAAATCAAATAAATAATAATAAAATAACAATAAAATAACAACAATAAAATAATAATAAAATATAAAATACAACAAACTCAACATTGAAATACTATTAGAAATAACCATGCATCCCTATTATATATATTATAATAGGTATAAAAATTGTAAATTCGCTGCGTATAAACTCTATACTTCGCTTCTTTTACAATTAACGATAAAACAAGAGTTAAAATATTAAATTATTACGAAAATATACATAATTTTCTCACTTCACTGAATAAAACATATAAAAAATTAAATAAAATAATGATAAATTAAATAAATACACAAAAACATTAATAAAGTGTGAAAGGGAGGAAGTGAAACGATAGTGAACGTACGGTAAAAACACACTTATATATCACTATATAATAGGGATGCATGGTTCTGTTTGGCTATGAAGGATTCGAACCCTTATTTCTCAGTAATGAGCTGAGTATGTTACTTTACATTACATAACCATAGTGTCTCTTTAAAGATTTAGAAATAAAGGAAATAGTATAATAATCTTTAGGGTTCATTCATAAAATAAATGAATATTTTAAATACAAATAACATAAAATGCATGGTTGTTATTTTAATTCTTAAATAGGAATTAAAATTTATATGGTTTGTTAATCTCAATAATTACCCTCTTGAAATAAATCTTAATACTGATTATTTTAATGAATTTATCAATCTAAATACCATCTAAATAACTATACATTATATTTAATTATTATTTTTAATAAATATTAAGAAGAAATTGATGGGAAATTATTTACATATTCTTTTTCTTTAAGTATAAATTTAAATATATTTAATATATAATTAGAAATTAATCATTATTTAAAATAATTCGATATGGGAATTAATTTTATTAATTTAAATGAGTTTTGAGAATTTTATGGAAAAAAATAAATTATTTTTACATTTGATATAATTAAAAAGTTAAAATACTCTGAAAATGTCATATCTAAGGATAAAAATGATTACCCCTATAAGATATTAAAAATTGGTTTTAAAATCTTAAAAAAATTATATCGTGTATATTATTTTTATAAATTAACTTTTTTGTTAAAAATTAAAGCTAACTAGCCCATTATTAATATAAATTGCTGCAAAAACAAATAACCAAACCGTATCTACATAATGCCAATAATATATAGCAATTTCTCTTGTTTCTCCCGTTGGAGAAATTATTAAAAATAATAACCCTAATATCACGTGAACTAAATGAGTCCCTAAAAGCATATAAAATATAGACCCATATATACCATCAGTAATAGTAAACTTATTACAATAAAATTCATACCTGTAACTATAACAAAAAAGACTTCCTGATATTATAGTAAAATTAATAATAGATTAGAAATTAAATTTTTTTTATTGACTTTATAATAATGATGGCTAGCTGTAGCACTCACACTGCTCCCTATAAGAAGTAGTGTACCTAAGATAGGTACAAAAGTAGAATGACAGAATATGAAAGAAGATGGCCAATTACTTAAAGTAGGACTAAATGAATTAGAAATTAAACACCAAAATAAAGCCACAAAATACATTGATTCAGTCAATAAGAACATAATAAAAGCATATTTTAGTGACAAATTTACGAGTTTACCGTATTGACCTCTTAGTTGTTCTTTATAAAAATCTACTGCCCAATTAACTAATGAAAAAATTAAAACCATAGAACTAAAGATTAAATTATAATTAGAAATTAAATTTAAAAAGCATGAATCCCGTGTTAAAAAGCCACATAATAGGCCAGGGGGAATGATAAAACACTATATCTCATTAACAAATTCTTCGGGGTAAATGGCTTTAATTTTTATAGGCATGAACCCATGTAAAACACCACACAACTCACTACATTGACCATAATAGGGTACCTGTACGGTGAACGTTAATTCCGGTAGAATTGATTCTCCCCGGAATTGCATCCATTTTAATACCCCAACTAGGTAATGACCAGGAATGCAAAACGTCAGCACTAGTGATAACTAATCTAATATTGGTATCTGTAGGAATCAGAATTTCATTATCCACTTCAAGATTTCTCATCTTAACAGGGATATTATAATTACTGTCCAAATTAGAATAGTTTAAAATTAATTTAGCGAATTGGGAATAAGAAATTATTCTACTTTCAATTTCTTGACCGTATTCTGGATAATTGTATCCCCAATACCACTGATAACCCAGTTTATGCCTATAGTTAATTCAGGATCATATATTTCA
Source organism: Diploptera punctata (assembly GCA_030220185.1). Lineage (NCBI taxonomy): Eukaryota > Metazoa > Arthropoda > Insecta > Blattodea > Blaberidae > Diploptera > Diploptera punctata. The sequence continues at coordinate 35,241 of JASPKZ010001301.1, read as the reverse complement.
TCCATAATATACATTAAATCTATACTATAAATAGCTATAGAATATAATATGATTACAGGAATTAATATCCAACCGAATTCTAAGACATCATTAACAATTAATCTGGGGATTCTAAAGTCCTGCTTAAAAGAAGATAAAACTAAGAAAGAAGTAAAAATTACAACAGTAGTCAATAAAAAACAAAACCCTATCATGCAAGTCAATTAAAGATAACGAAACATGGGTTGAACTGTCTTGTAGATGTACACCTACTGGAACATCACAAAACATATAAAAGAAATTAAGAAGAAGCATCATAAATATAAGGTTCTTCGTTATCGTCAATAATACTCATCAATTCTTCTAAATCTATCTCTAAAGAATTACCTTTTGACAACTGTTTAAATTCTTCAGTTTATTACAGGATCTATAAAATCTATAACAGAATTAAAATACTCATTTAACAACCATACTTGTTTAAATTAGGATTTTCTTTATTTAAAAATAAGGATATTTGGATTTCATTATAATATAAAATAAAAATGTTTTATTTTCTAAATAAACACGTAAAAACACTAAAAATAATACGCAAAAACACATAAAAACACCACAAATTACACGAAATAACAATAAAAATCAAATAAAATAATAATAAAATAACAATAAATAACAACAATAAAATAATAATAAAATATAAAATACAACAAACTCAACATTGAAATACTATTAGAAATAACCATGCATCCCTATTATATATATTATAATAGGTATAAAATTGTAAATTCGCTGCGTATAAACTCATACTTCGCTTCTTTTACAATTAACGATAAAACCAAGAGTTAAAATATTAAATTATTACGAAAATATACATATTTTCTCACTTCACTGAATAAAACTATAAAAATTAATAAAATTAATGATAAATTAAATAAATACACAAAAACATTAATAAGTGTGAAAGGGAGGAAGTGAAACGATAGTGAACGTACGGTAAAAAACACACTTATATATCACTATATAATAGGGATGCATGGTTTGTAGAAAGAGTTTATTTATTTCTAGTGTTATCATTCTTTAGTATAATTTCTAAATTAACTTGGTTTCTAATTTCTTTCTGAAGGGTTCTTTTAAATCAAGGAGAGAATCAGATTTAAGTTAACTTTTTTACGATTGAAATCCATTTTTAATATTTCCTTATCTTTAAATAAAGGTAATTTATTTGATTTTTTAATAGGAATAGTATTATTTAATTCTCCTGGGACTAAGTGAGGAGTTAAGCGTTTAATAATAATTATATTTAATGGGGATTTGATCTTTTCATTTTGAGATACGTGTAGTATGTAGAATTCATACTTTATTAAAACTATAAAATAAATGATCTTTAAGATTGTAATTAATTTGTTGTTTATTAATTTCTAAGACTTCTCCTATTTTGGAAATTTTAAGATTGCTGTAAGAGATAACAAGCGGTTTTAGTTTTTGAATAATATATTTATCAGTAGTATCTTTATAGTATTTATTATCTATATTACTAGTAAGCATAGTCTATAGCTTTCCTAGAAAAAATGGATTCAAAAGTCTTTTTTAAAGCTTTTGAACTTAATTTAAAATAATTACGATCTAAAATTTTAGTAGAAATGAACTTTAATACCAGTCATAATTAAATCGATTATTATTATTTATTCTTAACCATGCGGAATATTTATAGTTTTTTTAGGAATCAAACTTAAAACTTGAATTATTTGGTAATCTTTGCTACTTAAAATATCTTCTTTTAAAGTACATGGCAATGTGTTTTATTAGAACCATAAAGAGTGTTATTTACAATAATAGAAGAAGAATAAGCAATTTCTTTGCAACTTAATTTAGCTCTCATCTTAGGATCGAACCCATAAATACACTCATATAAACCCAATATAAAATCAGGTTTAATTTTAATAAAGAAATCTGTAAACTCTTCGAAATTATTTATTTTTCTTTCTGGGTAAGTAATTTCAAAACTTTCATACACCTCTATTATATGTTTTACTATTCGATTAGAATATAAAGGAGGTATACTATAAATTTTTAATTTATAGGAAAGCTTTAAAATCAATTTCAAATTATGAACTAATTGTTTATCCATTTTACTTCTATGTGTGTTGATAAAAGCAAAAACAAAAGTACGAGATAAAAAAGGACTATTTCTCCAGTGAAAAGCATATAAAAATACAATCATAAAAGCTAAACGATCATACTTATGATTATAAACTTTAATTAACCATGTAAACAAAACCTGAAGGAGTCTTTTTGAATAGAGAAAAAAGATTTATTTTTCTATTGTTCTTGCTACTGCTAGGTAGAGATAAGAATAAACTAACACTTTCTAAGGCCTTAAAATCTAATTCACTAATGAAATCCATCATCTTAATTATAATATATTGAAAATTAAAACCAATAAAATAAACATCTAACAAATAACCACTAAAGAACTTAACTTAAACGTTATTGAATTGAATAAAACATTATTTAAATAGTAAAATTTATTGACTTTTTAGTATCCCGTTTAAGACTAAATAAGATTAACATTAGAACAAGTAGATGAAGAATAAACAACAAATAAAGGCCTTAGAGTAATTAAATTATATTCTAATATGTCATAAGACAGAAAAGTAATTATATTTTCATTTTCTTCATTTAATTAAAATTAAATTAAAGTTATTCTATTAAAATAACTATTATTATAAAATAAATAAACAATAAAAACTTTCTAACTAAAATCAATAATTGCATAAATAAATGATTTTAAAGCATCAAATCTATTAAAAATAACTAAACTCGAACTCAAACGAAATTTTTCTTTTTTTTTTATTTTTTTTTTATGGATTATTTTACGTCATAAAAAAATCACATTTTCACTTTTTACTAATTGAAACACCGTTCAATTAGAGAATTACTAATTGATTTTTACCTCAAGTACGAGAAGTTCTGCAAAGATTTTTCATTTTACTAATTAAATTCGAAAATCTTTACCAACTCTTAAAATGAAATACATAGTAATATTTAAAACAATATAAAATACAAATACAAAACACAATAAAAATAATACGCAAAAACACATTAAAAACACCACAAAATTACAGAAATAACAATAAAAACAATAAAATAACAATAAAATAACAATAAAATAAAAATAAAATAACAATAAAATAACAACAATAAAAAAAATATAAAAATAATAAAATACAACAAACTCAACATTAAAATACTATTAGAAATAACCATGCATCCCTATTATATATATTATAATAGGTATAAAAAATGTAAATTCGCTGCGTATAAACTCTATACTTCGCTTCTTTTACAATTAACGATAAAACAAGAGTTAAAATATTAAATTATTACGAAAATATACATAATTTCTCACTTCACTGAATAAAACATATAAAAAATTAATAAAATTAATGATAAATTAAATAAATCACAAAACATAATAAAGTGTGAAAGGGAGGAAGTGAAAACGATAGTGAACGTACGGTAAAAAACACACTTATATATCACTATATAATAGGGATGCATGGTTTCTCTTGACTTTTTATTAGTCTATATACTTGAACTTAATTCCGATTTTTCATTCTATTAGAGATAGAGAAGACCAATACCGGTAATCAACATTAGGCATAAATTTACACCTAGTAGACTACCGATATTCCACATGTAAGATATATTTACAGGGGTAGGCAATCTATTAGAGAACTGTAAACGTATTTCTTAACCATGGTGTTAGGATTAGTTTTTGTTACAATCTCTAAATTAGATAGAAAGAAATATTCCTGGAACTATACTTAAAGGTGTAATTAAAGGATTTGCTCTAATATTGTTTATCTGGATGGGATAATAAATTAGGGAACCATGCCACTAGATAAACTAAAATTATAAAATAAATAATCAAAGTTATTATGTCTTTGATAGTAAAATAAGGATGAAAACGAATGTAATCTAAATTTTCTACTCCAGTAGGCGAACTACTACATTTTTCATGGAGTAAAATAAAATGTAACATAACCAGTACAATTAAAATAAAAAGGAAGTAAATAATGTAAAGAATAAAATCTAGTTAAAGTGGGATTATCTACACTATATCCTCCCCATATAACTTGAACTAAATTCTCACTTATAACGCTAAATAAGTTTGTAATAACAGTAGCTCCCCAGTAAGACATTTGCCCCCAGGGTAAAACATAACCTAAAAATGCAGTACCATCATTACTACAAAAATTAAACAACCTGATAACCATAACCATTTAAATTGATAAGATTTGTAATACAGCCCTCTTGCAACATGTAAATAAACTAATATAACAAAATAAACTTGCTCCATTAGTATGAAGATATTTTAGGCCACCACCCCCCAGAAACATTCCTTAAAATATTTTCTACACTATCAAAAGCTAGAAAAGTGTCTCCGCAATAATGCCTTGAGAAAAATAATGAATATAAAATTCAATCAAAAATGGGTTGATTTACTTTAATTAAGGACTTTCTATTAGGATTTTTGATTTTGACAAAATATTAAAAACCCATAAAGTTAAAATACTACCACCGCAAGTAGAAAATTAATGCCCAATCATAAGTAGGTATTTCTGGAATTCTTCTCTAGGTATTCCAGCCATACCCCAAATGTGCATAGGCATAAAGATGCAATTTTACACCGAGAGTAAACACTACAGAAAAAATTAAATTTTTTAATTCATTCATCATAACTCCTATAAATTTAACCGTACCAATATATGACGGATGAAATTAGAAGCATAAACAAGCCCCTAAAGATAGAATCATATGGAAATGTCCTACTACGTAATAAGTTATCATGGAAATAAGTGTCCAATGGGGCTTGACTAAGAACTACTCCGGTTACACCCCCATTGTAATAGAGTATAAATGCAGAAGATAATAAATAAGGACTTAATTTGAAGGCACACCCCCAAAACAATAGTAGCTATCCAACTAAAAACTTTTATCCCAGTTGGAATAGCTATCAACATTGTTGCAGCACTAAAATAAGCTCTAGAATCTACATCCATACCCACAGTAAACATATGATGACTCCAAACTAAACAACCCAAAAAAGCAATAGATAACATAGCATATATCATACCTATTTGACCGAATATAGGGTTTTGACTAAAATTAGAAATAATCATAGATACACTACCAAAACCCTGGTAAAATTAAGATATACACTTCAGGATGACCAAAGAACCAAATAAATGTTGCCATAATACAGGATCTCCACCTCCAACAGGATCGAAAAAAAGAAGTATTGAATCTTCTATCACTTATCATCATTGTAAGTCCTCCTGCTAAAACAGGAAAAGTAATAATAAGTAAAGAGAAGCCGTAATAGATATGCTCCAAACTAAAAGAGAGATATTTTTTGTATTGCCGTGTTTTCTATAAAAAATACAAGTAGACAGTACAATTATTCCCCCCAGCAATAGAAGATAACCCAGCGACATGTAGAGCGAAAATACCATAATCTGCATAAGCTCCACCTAAAGACAAAGGAGGATAAAGAGTCCAACCTGCGTCTAAAGCTACCACTAATAAGCATGACTATAGAAATGGGTAATAACCCAAATGCAAAAGCATTTACCCTAGGATAAGCCATCTCTTTGCAACCTAACATAACAGGTAATAACCAGTTAGCTACTCCCCCATAAAAGCAGGCATTAAGCAATAAAATAACCATTAATAACCCGTGATAAGTTATCACCGTATTATATTGCTCATAATTACCCATTAAAGTTAAAGGATTACAAATTTGACATCTAATTAACATATGACAGAGAAGTAGCTAATAATCCCGCAATCAAAGAGAATAAAAATATAAGATAGCAATATCTTTAGCATTAGTGGACCCAAAGATATCTCTTACTAAAATACATAAACAATAATTAATTTTAAAAGAACCAAATAAACCAAGTAATAAAAAATTGTATAACTTGATGAAAAGTATCCCCAAACTATAAAGTGAAAAGTTAAAATACCAAACATAGATTCGATTTCAGAATCTTCAAGATTTTTTCTAACCCCTTATTAAAAAATTTAAATAAGTCCCTAGGAAAAGTATCATAAACAATTCACTATAGTGAAAAACAAATTAAAATGCGAATAAAACATAAGAGCCATCATTAAAAGCAAATAACCCTAAAGCCTCAGTTAAAGCAAACCCTAGAATAGCTGAATTCAATTAAAACAGAACGTAAAGTCGGATTTCTACTTAAACCTAAAACTAAAGCTGCAAAAAATCAAACCAACCCCGATTGCAGCTCCTCCTAAAGCAGAGTTGCAACTCCAGCTGCTAATAATTTAAAAGAATAACCATTTAATAAAGTATCAAGTATTCACTTCTTAATTAAAAAATGATGTGCATCCCTATTATATATATTATAATAGGTATAAAAATTGTAAATTCGCTGCGTATAAACTCTATACTTCGCTTCTTTTACAATTAACGATAAAACAAGAGTTAAAATATTAAATTATTACGAAAATATACATAATTTTCATCACTTCACTGAATAAAACATATAAAAAATTAATAAAATTAATGATAAATTAAATAAATACACAAACACATTAATAAAGTGTGAAAGGGAGGAAGTGAAACGATAGTGAACGTACGGTAAAAACACACTTATATATCACTATATAATAGGGATGCATGGTTTATAAAAATGTCATTATCTAAAGGTAACTATGAATACCTCTATAAGATATTATAATTTATTCTTAACTATTGAAAACTATCTAAAAACAAATTAAAAGGATTCCTAATAGGATCTTCAATTCGAGGATAATCAATAAGGATTGATTTATCTTCAAAATTGGGGAAAAGAATTTATTAATCCTAATAACTCTAAACTCTCCGTATTGATTTCATTTTGAATTTCTTTAATTAATTCTAAATCAGGAATAACTTCTAATTCTGATCCTGAAGATATTTTTCTTAATTCTAATTCTGGACCATAAATAAATACGAATCCTTCAGACATTTCTACTATTAGGAAATTATGTTTTGGTTTATACTTAAATTTTTCTCCGGTTGAGTTAATCTTAATAAACTTTATTATTTTCTATTTTTACAATTTATATCTAAATACAATAAAATAAAAAAGGCCTACACATAGCAAAGATATATTTTGATCGCCAATATCTAAATTTAAATCTTCATAATTTTCTTCTTCTATAAATACTCTAAGAAGCTCATAATCCCCTGATAACCTGGCATAAGTTTTTTCTAAATCTATAGTAAGATTTATTTTAGTTTTTTAGTGGGGTAATCTAAAACTAGTTTTTAGAGTGCATTAAAAAAATATCCTCACATGGGGATTCAGTTATATTTGCTAGTTTTAAAACCCTTTTTTCATACTCTATTAATCCAGTAAGGATTAAAACGATTATCAATTTCTAATTTACTAGCAAATCCAATAGCAACATCATCGTCATTTCTAATAATGTCATATTTGTTTATATAATCCTTTAAATCACTACTTATTTTTATTGAAATTGCTAATTTTGCGGTTTTCATATCGAAACCGTATTATATTTCATAATTTCGATATTTTTCTAAAACTCCTTTTGGATAACCTATTAATTTCAATTCTTGATTGCTTATTAGATAAGATTTGTACCCCCTATATGATACCCTCCATAATTTCTAAAGAATTTCTCCATTTTTAAAATGTATTCTTAGTATCACCTGGATTCATATTCTTATCCCATGCAATTTCTATCATATTTATTAATTCTTCTAATTCTTTCAAAAATTTCTCATCTTTAAAATCTTTTAGAAGTTTTAATTCTTTACGTAATATTTCAATACTGTAAATAGCAGGAAATTGAAAATTAACTTTTGTTAATAATTTAATTCTTATTAATATTTATCTAAGATCTCTTTTTGAGAATCTGGGACATGGTTTCTAATTTTTTAACTAAATTAAATGACCTATAATTATAAAATTATTCCTAAAAATTCAGATTGAAAATCAATAATACTATTTATTTCAATAAAAAAACTAAACAAGCCCAAAAAATATAATATAATAATAATTAAAAAAATTGATTTAAATAATAATAACTTAAATAAAATATTATTTAAATGATAAAATTTACTAAAATTTCTAATCTTTCTTTTAAGATAAAACAGAATTAACATCAAAGCAATTAAAATAAAAATAAATAACACATAAATTAAATATTGCAAGTTAAAATCTGTTAACATATCATAAGATATGAAGGTAATTAATATTTTCATTTCTTCTTTAATTAAAATTAAATTAAATTTATTTTATTAAAATAACTATTACTAATAAAGTAAATAACTAATAAAAACTTTCTAACTAAAATCAAATAATTGCATAAATAAATGATTTTAAAGCATCAAATCTACTAAAATAAACTAAACTCGAACTCAACTAAATTTTATCTTTTTTTTATTTTTTTTTATGGGTTATTTTACGTCATAAAAAAAAATCACATTTTCACTTTTACTAATTGAAACAACGTTCAATTAGAGAATTACTAATTGATTTTTACCTCAAGTACGAAGAAAGTTCTGCAAAAGATTTTTCATTTTACTAATTAAATTCGAAAATCTTTACCAAACTCTTAAAATGAAATACATAGTAATATTTAAAAACAATATAAAATACAAATAAAAAACACTAAAAATAATACGCAAAAAACACATAAAAACACCACAAATTACACGAAATAACAATAAAAATCAAATAAAATAACAATAAAATAACAATAAAATAAACAATAAAATAACAATAAAATAACAATAAAATAACAACAATAAAATAATAATAAAATATAAAAATACAACAAACTCAACATTGAAATACTATAGAAATAACCATGCATCCCTATTATATATATTATAATAGGTATAAAAATTGTAAATTCGCTGCGTATAAACTCTATACTTCGCTTCTTTTACAATTAACGATAAAAACAAGAGTTAAAATATTAAATTATTACGAAAATATACATAATTTTCTCACTTCACTGAATAAAACATATAAAAAATTAATAAAATTAATGATAAATTAAATAAATACACAAAACATTAATAAAGTGTGAAAGGGAGGAAGTGAAACGATAGTGAACGTACGGTAAAAACACACTTATATATCACTATATAATAGGGATGCATGGTTTTAAAAATGTCATATCTAAAGGTACTATGAATACCTCTATAAGATATTATAATTTATTCTTAACTATTGAAAAACTATCTAAAAACAAATTAAAAGGATTCCTAATAGGATCTTCAATTCGAGGATAATCAATAAGGATTGATTTATCTTCAAAATTGGGAAAAGAATTTATTAATCCTAATAACTCTAAACTCTCCGTATTGATTTCATTTTGAATTTCTTTAATTAATTCTAAATCATGAATAACTTCTAATTCTGATCCTGAAGATATTTTTCTTAATTCTAATTCTGGACCATAAATAAATACGAATCCTTCAGACATTTCTACTATTAGTAAATTATGTTTTGGTTTATACTTAATTTTTCTCCGGTTGAGTTAATCTTAATAACTTTATTATTTTCTATTTTACAATTTATATCTAAATACAATAAAAAAGGCCTACACATAGCAAAGATATATTTTGTCGCCATATCTAAATTTAAATCTTCATAATTTTCTTCTTCTATAAATACTCTAAGAAGCTCATCATCCTCTGATAACCTGGCATAAGTTTTTTTCAAATCTATAGTAAGATTTATTTTAGTTTTTTTAGTGGGGTAATCTAAAACTAGTTTTTTAGAGTGCATTAAAAAAATATCCTCACATGGGGATTCAGTTATATTTGCTAGTTTTACCCTTTTTTCATACTCTATTAATTCCAGTAAGGATTAAAACGATTATCAATTTCTAATTTACTAGCAAATCCAATAGCAACATCATCGTCATTTCTAATAATGTCATATTTGTTTATATAATCCTTTAAATCACTACTTATTTTTATTGAAATTGCTAATTTTGCGGTTTTCATATCGAAACCGTATTATTTTCATAATTTCGATATTTTTCTAAAACTCCTTTTGGATAACCTATTAATTTCAATTCTTGATTGCTTATTAGATAAGCATTTGTACCCCCTATATGATACCCTCCATAATTTCTAAAGAATTTCTCCATTTTTAAAATGTATGCTTTAGTATCACCTGGATTCATATTCTTATCCCATGCAATTTCTATCATATTTATTATTCTTCTAATTCTTCAAAATTTCTCATCTTTAAAATCTTTTAGAAGTTTTAATTCTTTACGTAATATTTCAATACTGTAAATAGCAGGAAATTGAAATTAACTTTTGTTAATATTTAATTCTTATTAATATTTTATCTAAGATCTTTTTTGAGAATCTGGGACATGGTTTCTAATTTTTTTAACTAAATTAAATGACCTATAATTATAAATTATTCCTAAAAATTCAGATTGAAAATCAATAATACTATTTATTTCAATTAAAAAACTAAACAAGCCCAAAAAATATAATATAATAATAATTAAAAAAATTGATTTAAATAATAATAACTTAAATAAAATATTATTTAATGATAAAATTTACTAAAATTTCTAATCTTTCTTTAAGATAAAACAGAATTAACATCAAAGCAATTAAAATAAAATAAATAACACATAAATTAAATATTGCAAGTTAAAATCTGTTAACATATCCATAAGATCTAAGAGGTAATCTAATATTTTCATTTCTTCTTTAATTAAAATTAAATTAAATTTATTTTATTAAAATAACTATTACTAATAAAGTAAATAACTAATAAAAACTTTCTAACTAAAATCAATAATTGCATAAATAAATGATTTTAAAGCATCAAATCTACTAAAATAAACTAAACTCGAACTCAACTAAATTTTATCTTTTTTTTTATTTTTTTTATGGGTTATTTTACGTCATAAAAAAAATCACATTTTCACTTTTTACTAATTGAAACACCGTTCAATTAGAGAATTACTAATTGATTTTTACCTCAAGTACGAAGAAATGTTCTGCAAAGATTTTTCATTTTACTCTTAAAATGAAATTCGATAGTAATCTTTACCAACTCTATAAAATACAAATACATAGTAATATTTAAAACAATACGCAAATACAAATAAAAAACACTAAAAATAATACGCAAAAACACATAAAACACCACAAATTACACACGAAATAACAATAACAATAAAATAACAATAAAAATAACAATAAAATAACAATAAAATAAACAAACAATAAAATAATAATAAAATAAAAAATACAACAATAATCAAACATTGAAAATACTATTAGAAATAACCATGCATCCCTATTATATATATTATAATAGGTATAAAAATTGTAAATTCGCTGCGTATAAACTCTATACTTTCGCTTCTTTTACAATTAACGATAAAACAAGATTAAAATATTAAATTATTACGAAAATATACATAATTTTCTCACTTCACTGAATAAAACATATAAAAAATTAATAAAATTAATGATAAATTAAATAAATACACAAAAACATTAATAAAGTGTGAAAGGGAGGAAGTGAAACGATAGTGGAACGTACGGTAAAAACACACTTATATATCACTATATAATAGGGATGCATGGTTTATAAAAATGTCATATCTAAAGGTAACTATGAATACCTCTATAAGATATGTATAATTTAGTTTTCTAAAGATTTTAATATTTTTTAGTTTGATGTTTAAATATTACTATGTATTTAATTTTAAGAGTTGGTAAAGATTTTCGAATTTAATTAGTAAAATGAAAAATCTTTGCAGAACTTTCTTCGTACTTGGGGTAAAAATCAATTAGTAATTCTCTAATTGAACGGTGTTTCAATTAGTAAAAAGTGAAAATGTGATTTTTTTTATGACGTAAAATAATCCATAATAAAAAAAATAAAAAAATAAATAAAGTTCAGGTAAATTTTGTTTTAAGTTCTAAATTAAGAAAAAATAATTTTTTATTTATTAATTAAAGTCTATGTAGATATTTTATTTTTATATATTTAATAAATTAAATTGTTTTATATTTTAAAAGTTTTGGAGCTTATAATCAACAAATAAGAATATTTTCAGTATATCTGTTGTTTTTATTCTTAATTTAAGACCCGATAATAAATGGTTTTGCTTTTCTTTTTTGTTTAGAAAATACCTATTATTTTTAATAAAGTATGAGAAAAGTAAGGAAGTGAAAGACTATTTTCTTATTTATTCGTATCTGGTTAACTGTTAAATTTATAAAGTAAAAATAATATTGATTCGTATTTATATTATTTTCACACTTTTCATGCTAATATGTAAAGTGTTACAAATTAATTTGATAAGATTTAAAACATTAATATATTAAAAAGAATTGTATTATTGATTCTAGTAAAGTTTTAATATTTTTGTTATTAGTGTTAGTCATTTTTATAGCAGTTGTTTTATACTATACCGTATAAAATATAAGGATTAATATGAGTAGCTATTTATTAATTAAATTGAATTAATCTATCTTTAATTCAAGATAAGATATATAACTGGAAAAAGATTAATAGTTTATAATTAATAATAATTTTTAAATAATTTTTAGAAGGAACTCGATAACCCTACAACTGTTTATCAAAAACATAAAATTATGCAAATGATTGCAAATGTATATAATTTGAAATCTGCCCAGTGTTCTTAAACAATAAACGGTGGCTGTAACTCTGACGGTCCAAAGGTAGCTAAATTATAGGCATTTAAATGGTGTCCTTGTGAAGGTTTTATGATAGGGTAAATGTCTCCTAAAAAAATTAAGCGAAATTGCTAAAATGGTGAAGATGTTCCATTTTAATTCGATAGGACGAGAAGACCCCGGGTGCTTCACTATATATAATATTTTTAAATATTATAGGTTAGTTTGTCTGGGGAGGAAACAAAAGATAATTAACATTTGTTATAAGTTAAAATTTCTTTTTTATAAAGAACGATAAAAAAGAGAATTAAATTTTTGTATTAAATCTCTAGAAGAAAAAATATAAAGTAACCCCGGGGATAACAGGCTAATATTAAGAGCGTAAATTATATGGTCTAAATGTTTGGCACCTCGATGTCGGCTTTACTTATCCAGGTATTAAAGAAGATACCAAAGGTGTGACTGTCCTTCACTTAAAAAGTAACGTGAGCTGGGTTAACACCGTAGTAATACAGGTGGGTTTCTATCCTTCGATTTTGTAATTTTAATACTTTATTTTATTTTAGTACGAAAGAGGTTAAATAAAAATAATCCCTACTTAAGGTAAATTATAATTTTTAATTTCTGAATCATAAGAAAGAAATTTATAGTATATTAAATTTCTTAATGAAATAACATTATTAATAATTAAATGAATTTAATCTTTCATGGTAGATTTAAAATTTAAATTTTAGTAGTAGATTCATTGAGAGCTTAGTTATTGAACACATACCTAATTATTATAATTATTATTTAATAATTTGAGGATTATTGAGAAATTTCTATAAGAAATAAATAAATCTTGCCTAAGGGTTGAAAGGTAGTGTTGAGAACATAGATGTAAATATTTAATATATATTCTTGGATTAACTAATAACATTACTAAAGTATGTGCCAGCAGTAGCGGTTAAACATATATGTTTGTTTTCAATGTTATTTTGTTTTTTCAATTAAATTTATTTGATCGTTAAAAATTTCTTAAGAACTGAGGATTAAGTGTGACAACTAGAAACTAAAGAGAATACAAAAGAAGAAATAAAGATTAAATAAAAAAAGTAAAGTTATCCAAACAGATTAGGGAACTGTGTAGTCTATACCGGATTAGAAAAGCAAAAAACTAGAGTACCTAGAGGAAATAGAAACTACTTGACGGGTATAATAAATACAGCTGAATATGATTCTTAATAAGATTATCCTCTTTTACCTTTATATTTTAATTGCATGGCTGTTTATTAATATGGTAATTAAGACGATTTTTTTTATAAAAGAAAAAACAAGTTCAAGATTTATTAAAGGGTAGAAATCGTATTGCAAGAATTTATTTTTACAGATGATCATTTTAAAGAAGTAGTTGTAAGTAATGCCTATGCATGAATGTTATTATATTGTTCATATTGTCCGTCAAGTTCAATCTTTTTGAATTAAGTCGCCACAAAGTAACTTTTGGGGAACCAGAAGTCGAAAAAAATCATAACACGAAAAATAAGAATCATATTTCTACGCCAAGCGTGTAATGAAATTTATAATTTATAAAAATGTCAAAGATAAAAAATTAAGACAAGACATGTTAGAAATCCTTAAAATTTTGACTTTAGAATCAGTTAAATTTAAAAAAGGAGTAGATAAGGAAAATTTAAATAAAATTCTAAATATTTTAAATAATTCTAATTTAATAAAGAATGGAAAAGAAATATTATTAAAATTATAAAAGAATTACAAGACCTCAGTACGTATGAAAATAAGTTCCTAGTTGATTTAAAAAAATTATTCTTTTCTTATTCCGAAACTAAAGAAGAATCCAATTTAAATTTCATATTTGAATTATATTTAAAAAACAGCACGATTTTCCAATCTTTTTAATGCTTTACATTTAAGATTATCTATTAGTGATTCGATCAAGAATGGGCAGATCTATGTCATATTTTAGGTGTAGATAGATTCTTACGTTATTATATAGATTACAATAAAGGTAATTTAATATCTAATGATAACGAGATTATTAATAATTATTATAAAGACACCTATAAACCCCAGTCAAAATATATTCTAGAAATATCAATAGAGGAGCAATTATAGAGGGTAGCGTTGAAGTATTTAATGAAAAGGAATTAAAAGATATGCAAATTTAAATTGGATAGTAAGATATTACCATATTTACTTAAAATATGAAGGTTCTTCTTTTAATGTCAAATGATGCATTGGATATTATCTTCCCCAAGAAAATTTTCCAATTTAATAAATTCAATCACCATTGAAATACCAGCCGAACTAAAAGACCCTGAAATAATAAAAATATGGAGAATCATAATAAAAAATACTTATAAAAGTTCTGATATTATTAATAATAATTTAATAAAAAATGCAAAGCCTATTCAAACCAATAACAAAAATAAAAATACAGATTTTAATTTATTTATAATTGAATTAGAAAATTATAAAGTAATTTCCGTATTATCACATAAAGATTCCAAATTTAAAAAAGTACTCTTTAAATACCCTATAAAAAACTAAATTTAATATCTTATAGAGGTATTCATAGTTACCTTTAGATATGACATTTTTATAAACCATGCATCCCTATTATATAGTGATATATAAGTGTGTTTTTACCGTACGTTCACTATCGTTTCACTTCCTCCCTTTCACACTTTATTAATGTTTTTGTGTATTTATTTAATTTATCATTAATTTTATTAATTTTTTATATGTTTTATTCAGTGAAGTGAGAAAATTATGTATATTTTCGTAATAATTTAATATTTTAACTCTTGTTTTATCGTTAATTGTAAAAGAAGCGAAGTATAGAGTTTATACGCAGCGAATTTACAATTTTTATACCTATTATATATATATAATAGGGATGCATGGTTATTTCTAATAGTATTTCAATGTTGAGTTTGTTTTTTTTTTTATATTTTATTATTATTTTTATTGTTGTTATTTTATTGTTATTTTATTGTTATTTTATTTGATTTTTATTGTTATTTCGTGTAATTGTGGTGTTTTTATGTGTTTTTGCGTATTATTTTTAGTGTTTTTTTATTTGTATTTTATATTGTTTTAAATATTACTATGTATTTCATTTTAAGAGTTGGTAAAGATTTTCGAATTTAATTAGTAAAATGAAAAATCTTTGCAGAACTTTCTTCGTACTTGAGGTAAAAATCAATTAGTAATTCTCTAATTGAACGGTGTTTTCAATTAGTAAAAGTGAAAATGTGGATTTTTTTATGACGTAAAATAATCCATAAAAAAAATAAAAAAAAGATAAAATTTTAGTTGAGTTCGAGTTTAGTTTATTTTAGTAGATTTGATGCTTTAAAATCATTTATTTATGCAATTATTTGATTTTAGTTAGAAAGTTTTTATTAGTTATTTACTTTATTAGTAATAGTTATTTAATAGAATAACTTTAATTTAATTTTAATTAAATGAAGAAATGAAAATATTAATTACTTTATGTCTTATGACATATTAGAATATAATTTAATTACTCTAAGCCTTTATTTGTTGTTTATTCTTCATCTACTTGTTCTAATGTTATCTTATTCAGTCTTAAACGGGATACTAAAAAAGTCAATAAATTTTACTATTTAAATAATGTTTTATTCAATTCAATAACGTTTAAGTTAAGTTCTTTAGTGGTTATTTTGTTAGATGTTTATTTTATTGGTTTTAATTTTCAATGTGTTATAATTAAGATGATGGATTTCATTAGTGAACTAGATTTTAAGGCCTTAGAAAGTGTTAGTTTATTCCTATCTCTACCTACTCTTAATCCCAATCCAAGAAAAGTCAGTTTTTCACTTTCTTTAGGATTAAAAAAATTGACTTTCTTAATTTACCTATATACTCTTGTTTGGAGAGGAAATACTGAATTTATTGAGAAAAGAATTATTGACTTGGCAAAACACTTTTAACGAGTTTACAAGACGAAGAAATAATTCAAATTATATATTTTATCTTATCAGAAGCTAAAAGATACAAAAATACAGGATTCGCCCCTGCAGATTTATCCAATTTAGAAAAGTTTTATTATATTTAGCAGAATATCTTACAAGCGAATTTGAAGATTATAGTGTTAATCCTGATTTTAAATTCGATTTTTTAAATGACTTTGATTTTTTTAATCAATTGTTTTTCTAGAAATTAATAATCTTGATGAAATTTTTATTTTTATGGGAAACATGCTACGGTATTGATTTTAATTTAAGATCCCAACTAGGTTATGATGAAAAAATCAAACTTTTATTTTGGATATAAATAATAGTCCAACCATTAATAAATAAATTCGGAAAAACCATTAAATTAGTTTCCAAAGAAGATTTAAAAAAATTTAAATCTCAAGAATATCAATCTTATTTATTTTTCTCCGAATATCAAAAATATTCAATAATCAATCAATTTTGGGAGAGAATTCACCAATTAAAAAAGAAACCATGCATCCGGGATGGTGGGAAAAATTTATAAAAGAAGACTTAAATATCAATAAAGTTAAGAACTTTTTTGAGAAAGAATTGTACTCTGATATTACGATGCATGTAAATTATTAAATAATGTTAATCAACTAGGACATGATATTACTATAGATATAACAACAGGACAATTTAAAATAATCTCTCCGACAAAAGAAAAAGAATTTTTCTCATGGTGATACGGTTTTTATCGGGATTATAAAGGAGAAATTAGCATTATTCATATTCCTAATAGTTGTATTATTTATTTCCCTTTTTCATGTATTTTCATGCTAACTCCTTATAATACCTTTTCCCAGAAAATAAACAATAATTTATCTAGATCCTTAAATGATCTATCAGCTATTACATCTAAAATAGGTTTATGGTTTTAAAGGTATCTCTAAAACAGAATAGAGACTATTTCTAAAGAAATAAAAGAAAATTTCCCACTGGAAGAAGCTACTAAAATTTTACATCTTTGGGCCAATTTTCACCATAATACTAAGGCTTATTATAATCTAATATTAAAACATAGCACATTCCAAACTTTCGAAGAATATCATCAATTACTAGTAGGAGTTAAAAAAAGAATTCCCACTAGAATACGCAATCAAAAATATAAATTATCTTTTATTAACGCAACTTCCCCGGGGAGAGAAATTTTTCTTTAAAATTTTTAATAAAATATTAAAATCTTTAGAAAACTAAATTATAATATCTTATAGAGGTATTCATAGTTACCTTTAGATATGACATTTTTATAAACCATGCATCCCTATTATATAGTGATATATAAGTGTGTTTTTACCGTACGTTCACTATCGTTTCACTTCCTCCCTTTCACACTTTATTAATTGTTTTTGTTGTATTTATTTAATTTATCATTAATTTTATTAATTTTTTATATGTTTTTATTCAGTGAAGTGAGAAAATTATGTATATTTTCGTAATAATTTAATATTTAACTCTTGTTTTATCGTTAATTGTAAAGAAGCGAAGTATAGAGTTTATACGCAGCGAATTTACAATTTTTTATACCTATTATAATATATATAATAGGGATGCATGGTTATTTCTAATAGTATTTCAATGTTGAGTTTGTTGTATTTTATATTTTATTATTATTTTATTGTTGTTATTTTATTGTTATTTTATTGTTATTTTATTGTTATTTTATTGTTATTTTATTGTTATTTTATTTGATTTTTATTGTTATTTCGTGTAATTTTTGTGGTTGTTTTTATGTGTTTTTTGCGTATTATTTTTTTAGTGTTTTTTATTTGTATTTTATATTGTTTTAAATATTACTATGTATTTCATTTTAAGAGTTGGTAAAGATTTTTCGAATTTAATTAGTAAAATGAAAAATCTTTGCAGAACTTTCTTCGTACTTGAGGTAAAAATCAATTAGTAATTCTCTAATTGAAACGGTGTTTCAATTAGTAAAAAGTGAAAATGTGATTTTTTTTATGACGTAAAATAATCCATAAAAAAAATAAAAAAAAAGATAAATTTAGTTGAGTTCGAGTTAGTTTATTTTAGTAGATTTGATGCTTTAAAATCATTTATTTATGCAATTATTTGATTTTAGTTAGAAAGTTTTTATTAGTTATTTACTTTATTAGTAATAGTTATTTTAATAGAATAACTTTAATTTAATTTTAATTAAATGAAGAAATGAAAATATTAATTACCTTTATGTCTTATGACATATTAGAATATAATTTATTACTCTAAGCCCTTATTTGTTGTTTATTCTTCATCTACTTGTTCTAATGTTAATCTTATTCAGTCTTAAACGGGATACTAAAAAAGTCAATAAATTTTACTATTTAAATAATGTTTTATTCAATTCAATAACGTTTAAGTTTAAGTTCTTTAGTGGTTATTTTGTTGATGTTTATTTTATTGTTTTAATTTCAATATATTATAATTAAGATGATGGATTTCATTAGTGAATTAGATTTTAAGGCCTTAGAAAGTGTTAGTTTATTCTTATCTCTACCTAGCAATAAAATAAATAATAAAAAAAATAATTCTATTTCCATTTTCCAATACTGATTTGGATTTGTTGAAATTTTTATCTAAAGCTTATAATGGTAAAAAAGAAAATTTAGCTTTTGTGCTTGTATTTTTTATTCTCTTCATTGGGAGATAGTCCTTTTTTATCTTTTAGGGTTATACTTTTATTTATAAAAAAAATATAATACGATATGAATCCAAGAGTAGTTGAAAAAATAACTCAAGTTTTAAAAGTTTCTTATATATATAAATTAAGCTTCGAATTCCCAGGAAACGACCCTATAAATATATAGATAAACTTTAATAAAAATTTACAATATTATTAAAAATCCGGAGCTTCTAATAAAATAAATAATTTTGAAGAATTTTTAAATCTTTTCAAAATTTCAAATTTTAAATTAATATTTGGTATATATGAAGTGTATATGGTTTTGACCCTGAAATGGGAGCTAATTTAATTGTCAAGAAAGTGAATCTGAAATGTCTCTTCCTCCTAGGTTCTTTTCTTTAATTCTTTAATTGTTCTCAATTGAAAGGATATTTTATATTTTCAGATATTAATTATCAAATATTTCAGTTACTAGCTTCAACTCCGGATGAATTGAGATATTAAGTTTGGTTTTTAGAATTAATAAAAATAATAAAATAGATTCACTATGGTATTTAAATTCTTTACAGGAAGACCTTAAAAACACCAATTTTCTCGGGTGTAACTCCAACACAGTTAAAAAGCTTTGATTCTTTTATGTCAAGATAATAAATTAAGATGCGATTTTATTTTAAATCCTTATACTTTATATTCGTATAAGATATAGATAAAGAAACTAAAGATTTTCTCAATAGGCTATCTTCAAGAGTATTAGAGTATAGAAATATTAATAAGTTGAAAAATGATAGTAATTCTAAACCTTTAATACTAGAGAATTTTTAGTATTAACTATATTTAAGAGGTAAATTTTATGTTGTAAGAATCCCTGAAAAAGCTAGATTAGATAAACCTATTTTCGTTGTTGCCAACTTAACTTTTAGAGAATTACCAACTAGAATTAAAGGTTTAAGATTAAGAGTATTCATTTTGATAATTTTTAAAAAAAAACTCTTTACCTGGATTAAGATTAAAATTGAAAAACTCACATTAAATAAAAATAGATTCAATGTAAATCCTCCGTTTTCTTTTAAACCCTTATAAAATCTAGAATAACCGTTTAAATATGAAAATTTGATTAAGTTTTACGATAAAAATAATACAAATTTATAAATCTTATTAATTCCAAACTAGATTTCTTTTATAAAATTTAATACTTTATATTTTTAATTTTTCCACATCTTTAAAGAGACACTATGGTTATGTAATGTAAGTAACATACTTCAGCTCATTACTGAGAAATAAGGGTTCGAATCTTCATAGCCAAACAGAACCATGCATCCCTATTATATAGTGATATATAAGGTGTGTTTTTACCGTACGTTCACTATCGTTTCACTTCCTCCCTTTCACACTTTATTAATGTTTTTGTGTATTTATTTAATTTATCATTAATTTTATTAATTTTTTATATGTTTTATTCAGTGAAGTGAGAAATTTATGTATATTTTCGTAATAATTTAATATTTTAACTCTTGTTTTATCGTTAATTGTAAAAGAAGCGAAGTATAGAGTTTATACGCAGCGAATTTACAATTTTTATACCTATTATAATATATATAATAGGGATGCATGGTTATTTCTAATAGTATTTCAATGTTGAGTTTGTTGTATTTTATATTTTATTATTATTTTATTGTTGTTATTTTATTGTTATTTCGTGTAATTTGTGGTGTTTTGATGGTTGTTAATTATTAAGGGTTAATTAAACAGGCCATTAGGATATGATTTTATTGGGGGGGTTTAAGAACGATAAATAACTGGAGTTACCTTTTGTGTCAGAAGGAGTTTTCATTATTTTATATTCAAAGTTCAAGTCTTGAAATGGATTTATCTTCCTATAGATTTAAAGAGTTACCCTCTTGGTTTTGGATTATAATTTATTATCACAGTTTTTCTGTCTTAATTTTTATTAAGAAGGTCGAAGGTCTCGACAATCCAATTAATTAATTAGCATTTTGCATTTTGCATTATGTGAGGGAGGGTATGGGGAATTAATTATTTAAATTTTGGTTTATTATTTTAATAATGGTTAATTTTGATCGTTTTTACAGGTATTTTTTTTTTGTATTTTTTATTCTTTTTTTTTATCGTAATTACTGTAATGAAATTTAAAACCCTGTAGAATTATTCAATTTTTTGGCTAAAGTTTATAACCCCAAAAAAGATCGTTAATTTTATATTTATATTTTTATATGCTCTTCATTGGAGAGATAACCCTTTTCTGTCTCATAGTTTGTTTCTAATTATCTTGCAAAAAAACAAGAAAGAGATAGATTCAGATTTATTTATTAAATTAAAGTTAATTTTAAGAATTTCTCTTTTTCTTAAAAATAAGTGTATTCCCCCTATTTATTCTTCTGTTGTAAGTGGTTTGTTGTTAGAAATTTATAATGATTTTGATAAAATAGTATCGACAAGAATTTAAATAGTTTTAAAGATTTTATAGAGTTTCTTAATGTTCAAATATTAAAATTATTTTGGGTATTTATGAGTGTGTTTATGGTTTTGATTCTAAGATGAGGGCCAAGTTGAATTTGCAAGAAAGTCCTTTTTGTCGTTTAATTTAATTGGTTATAATTCTGATCAGTTAAAAAGTAATAATCAATTATTAAATAAAAAGGATTATCAAATTTTTCAAACTTTACCACAATTTCTGAAGAATCTTATTACATGCTTGGTTTATGATAGAAAGAGATAGTGAGGCTATTAATCCTTTATGGTATTTAGATATTATTAAAGGTAATACTTTAAATAACCATTACAATATCATTGAAGGTATAAAGGCTTTACGGGGTAATAGTAAATTAAGATCTGATTTTGTGGTTAATTCTAAAAATATAGGATTACATAAATTAAAAATAGAAGTTAAGTTGTTTCTTTCTGGTTTTTCTTATGGTATTATTAGTTATAAAAATCTTCGAAGATTTAAAAAAAATGGAGAAATAATTAAGATAGATTCTTGTAAAACTCGTGATTCTTTATGTTTAATTGTTTTGAATGGGAAATTTTATATTCTTCATATATCTTCGAAAATGAAAAATAAGTAAAAATATTTATTCCGTTCTCAATTTAACTTCTTCAAAACTTCCGGATAAAGTTAAATGTTTTGTTTTAAAGTCGTATTTCTTTGAAAGGTTTAAAAAAGATCCTATTTCAGATATAAAAGGAATAAAGATTATGAACTTTAATATGGACTTAAATTCTAATATTTTCCTAGAGTCTTTTGTAAAGTTTAGAAAAAAGGTTAATCTTGTTAAAATGTTAAAATCTTTTAATAGAGAATCTTTTAATTAAATAGTATTTAATAGGGGTAATCATTTTTATCCTTTAATACCAATCAATCAATGTTATTAAAATTAATTTTATTTTTATTGGGTTTATTATATTATTTATTTATAATCCCTTTAGAAAATTATTTTGCTAGGTCTCAAAATCTTTTTTTGTAATTTTATTATGTATATTATTTATAATAAAAGTATAGAAGAATATTCAATCCATTTTTTTAATTCATTAGTAGACTTTTTAGAAAAAAGATGGATTTCTTCTAATGTCAAGAAATTTTTTGAGCACTATTTTAAATTTTATAAAAATGGCAAAATAATCAAAGAAAACTGGATTAGAGTTTTAGATTTCTTTTCTTGTTTATCTTTATTTTTCCATGCATCCCTATTAGATAGCTTTAAATTGAAAAAAATCAGACCTGTAAAAGAATCTTTAATTATTTTTATGATTTTTTATTAGCGTTCTTAAAAGTTCTTTACTTTTACGAAATAGGGTTTATTATCTGGTTAGATCTGGATAGATTTTTTAATAAATTTTAATTGGACTTCTAATAAAATATTTCCTGAAAAAAAGAATAGATTTTTAAAAAATTCTTATCATTTGGATATTTATTATTAAGATATTATAGATTTTTCAAATATAAATTAAGATATTTTTTAATCATTAATTTTAACTAATTTTTACAAGAGATCCTTTGTTCCTTACTAGATGGATCTTTAGATATTTTTTTCACCGGTCACGAGAATTCACATAATATTAACCAAATACATTATTTATTGTTCTTCAGAGGTTATTTTTTAAGGTAGATTTTTATAGATTAATAATCCGGATTATTAAAATATGTGAATATATTTTGAAGGCTTTTTAATTTCTTTATAAGATAAAAATTACAAATTTTCCTATCTTTGGATATTAAAATATTTGTTCTTGAGATATAAAAATGTTTTCTCCAGAGTTAAATGAAGAATTACAATGTATTAGTAGAGTAAAAAATGAAATAAATTTTTTGTAATTGTTTATATGAGAGAAATAAGAAGAGAAAACTAGGTTACCCAGATAAAAAATGGGAAGGAGTAAAAACTAACGAGCAAGAAATAGAAATTCAAACAAAAATGTTTCTCGAAGATGCCAAATTATTTAAAGAATGGGAAAAACAAATAATGAAACAATCAAATATAAAAAAAATTAAAATAATTATATAATATTTCCATTATCTAATTTTAAATATAATAATGAATTTTTATTTAAAAACTTCAAATAGAACCGTCAAGAATTTTAGTAAAAATCAATGGAATTGGGCAAAAAAATATATTTATCCACCCAGAAATAAAATTATCTGTATTCGAAGATTACAAAATTATCTGGACCTCTAACTGAGGAAATGACTAATGCCTGATGCCCTAACTGTTTCTCAACGCTCTCCTGCCCTGTAGAAATAACAAAAATAAAGATGTAATTATTATTAAAAATAACAACATTATAAAAAAAATAATGAACTGGTTATCCGGTTTAAAAACAAACCCCGAAAGAGAAAAAGCCATATTTAAACTTTTAAATAAAGAATACCCAGAACTAAAATGGGAAGATTATTGTTATCTTAGTTCTTATAATCTTAATAATTTCCTAAAATTACTACTCTCTAAAATGGGGTTTAGAAACTTATTCATAAATAATATAATATCTAAAAAGAATTCCAATAAGTTGGCACATCCTAATTTTAACAAAATCTTAAAAAAAACTAGACGTAAAATTTGGAGACCTTTAACTTGGTTAGAATTTAAAATTAAATCTAAAAATCAACACAAATTAAACTTCCTTAAAATACTAAAAGAAATTAATCGGATATTAAAAAGAAATCATCCCTTCCAAAAATAGGGTACTTTGTACCTTTCTATGCTATCCTTAGGGCTATACCCAATAAAACCGGTGGAGTTATAGCTATGTTCGCTTCTATTGCAGTCATGTTTGTTTTATCTTTATTATCTCCTCAAATTTCTGCTTATAATAATTTACATATTTTAAATTTTGGTGGTTTATATGCGTATTTTATATGCTAACTTGGCTAGGAAGCCAACATGTAGAATACCCTTTCGTAACACTAAGCAAATATTACACTTTTTGGTATTTGTTTTATTTTTTAACTTTAATAATTTAAATTAATTAAATTAGTCTTTTTTTCACATCTTTAAAGAGACACTATGGTTATGTAATGTAAAGTAACATACTCAGCTCATTACTGAGAAATAAGGGTTCGAATCCTTCATAGCCAAACAGAACCATGCATCCCTATTATATAGTGATATATAAGTGTGTTTTTACCGTACGTTCACTATCGTTTCACTTCCTCCCTTTCACACTTTATTAATGTTTTTGTGTATTTATTTAATTTATCATTAATTTTATAATTTTTTATATGTTTTATTCAGTGAAGTGAGAAAATTATGTATATTTTCGTAATAATTTAATATTTTAACTCTTGTTTTATCGTTAATTGTAAAGAGAGCGAAGAGTATAGAGTTTATACGCAGCGAATTTACAATTTTTATACCTATTATAATATATATAATAGGGATGCATGGTTATTTCTAATAGTATTTCAAATGTTGAGTTTGTTGTATTTTATATTTTATTATTATTTTATTGTTGTTATTTATTGTTATTTTATTGTTATTTTATTGTTATTTTATTTGATTTTTATTGTTATTTCGTGTAATTTGTGGTGTTTTTATGTGTTTTTGCGTATTATTTTTAGTGTTTTTTATTTGTATTTTATATTGTTTTAAATATTACTATGTATTTCATTTTAAGAGTTGGTAAAGATTTTCGAATTTAATTAGTAAAATGAAAAATCTTTGCAGAACTTTCTTCGTACTTGAGGTAAAAATCAATTAGTAATTCTCTAATTGAACGGTGTTTCAATTAGTAAAAAGTGAAAATGTGATTTTTTTATGACGTAAAATAACCCATAAAAAAAAATAAAAAAAAGATAAAATTTAGTTGAGTTCGAGTTTAGTTTATTTTAGTAGATTTGATGCTTTAAAATCATTTATTTATGCAATTATTTGATTTTAGTTAGAAAGTTTTTATTGGTTATTTATTTTATAGTTGTTTTTACGGTTTTTATTTGTTTTATGCTTACTTACTCATTATGTAATTAAAAATTTCAAATAATGCTTATTTTAATTATTATTTTAGGGTTGTATTACTTTAGGACAAGAGGTAATCTATTAAATCCTTTCTATTTAAATAAAAATTTATTTTTTGTTTTAACCACGTTTTTAATATTAGGTAGTATGTTAGGGGTATTACCTTTTATTAAAGCTCCTGCTTCAGATTTAGAAATTATTATGAGCTTAGCAGGAGTAGTGATGTCCGCCATTGTAGTTAATTTTTTGATGAGATTTAGTTTAACAAAATTTATTAGAAATATTAATTATGTTTCGAATGATTTACTTTTTGTATTATTTTTATTTTTACTGGAGCAATAATTTTATTATTTTTAAATTATTTTGTTGCTGAATTCTCTTTAAAAAATGTCTTCTTTTTTGAGTCTACTTTTTTACTTTCATTAGGTCAGACTATTTATAGTAGACCCATATATTGTTCTCGTCCTAACCTTGTTTATTTTTTTGAAAAAAGAGTTTGTGAACCTTATTTGGAGATGGATAAGATGAATATATACCAGGGTATTAATAGAGATATTAAAGTAAAAATGTTATTTAATTACTATCTTATTATCTTATTTAATATTGTCTCCTTTAGACGTTAATTTATCTCTAAAGAATAAAATTCTAACTATTTTAGAAGAGATAGATTGCCCTGAAATTAAAGAATGGTCAGAAATGATTAAAAAATTTATAGATATTCTTCAAAAGTATAGAGACGAGGATCTTTATCCTTTTACTCATGCTAGCTTTAAAATCTTTGATCAAATTTTAGCATTTCCTTTACATCGAAATCCCCATCTTACTGATTATAGATTAGATATAGGTACTTTCTCAGCTATACTTAGATATAGTCGAGGTAGTCTAGTTATTTCAGCGGTTGCTGAATGGGTATTATGGAACAAGGATAATTTTTTAAATTGTTCTGTAATTCTGACTCTATTTCAAAGGTGGGGTATATCTCCAAATTTTTCATGTTATTCAGAAGGAGATGGATGGAAGAACCATGAGGGACAAATAATAAGTCTTTTCTTAGAAGAAAGAATAGAAAATATAGATAGTTCTTTATCTTCTCACTACTACTTAGGAGATTCCATAAGTTCTTCCGTAATTAAATTAAATTCCCCTACGGATAACTACGAGATTCCAGTTATTACTCCTAGAAGGAACTATGAAAAGGTGATTATAATGGGGCTAGGATTGACGAACCCCAAATTAAGAGAATTATGTAAATTTGCACATAATTGCTTTTTATGCGTACCTTTTATTTACTTTCTTGAAGAGAAAGAAAATCCTAAAAAGACTGAATTCTTACTTAATAAACCTATTTCAACTCTAGGTCAAATACGTAGAAAATTATTTCAGAGTCTTTTTATGTATAAAAGAGATGTTGAAATTACATGTAGTACGATACATATTATCAAAGCCCCAGAGCCTTTTGAGGGGTTTCGAAAAAATCAGGGTCATAAGTATTGTGTACTTATTTTAAAAAAAGAAGGGAAAATTGTACCCATACTTCTTAAAACAGAGGATGAAATTGATTTCCAAACACTAGTAGAAGTAGAAATAATTTGTAGATATCCTAAAAAAGTACCTTCTTTTCCATTGCCGGCGGGAAGACGGTTGGGATGAAAGATCTTAACCCGGTAGATAAAAGTTATTTCTTAAAACTTTAAAACATATTATAATATCTTATAGAGGTATTCATAGTTACCTTTAGATATGACATTTTTATAAACCATGCATCCCTATTATATAGTGATATATAAGTGTGTTTTTACCGTACGTTCACTATCGTTTCACTTCCTCCCTTTCACACTTTATTAATGTTTTTGTGTATTTATTTAATTTATCATTAATTTTATTAATTTTTTATATGTTTTATTCAGTGAAGTGAGAAAATTATGTATATTTTCGTAATAATTTAATATTTTAACTCTTGTTTTATCGTTAATTGTAAAAGAAGCGAAGTATAGAGTTTATACGCAGCGAATTTACAATTTTTATACCTATTATAATATATATAATAGGGATGCATGGTTATTTCTAATAGTATTTCAATGTTGAGTTTGTTGTATTTTATATTTTATTATTATTTTATTGTTGTTATTTTATTTATTTATTGTTATTTTATTGTTATTTTATTTGATTTTTTATTGTTATTTCGTGTAATTTGTGGTGTTTTTATGTGTTTTTGCGTATTATTTTTAGTGTTTTTTATTTGTATTTTATATTGTTTTAAATATTACTATGTATTTCATTTTAAGAGTTGGTAAAGATTTTCGAATTTAATTAGTAAAATGAAAAATCTTTGCAGAACTTTCTTCGTACTTGAGGTAAAAATCAATTAGTAATTCTCTAATTGAACGGTGTTTCAATTAGTAAAAAGTGAAAATGTGATTTTTTTATGACGTAAAATAACCCATAAAAAAAAATAAAAAAAAGATAAAATTTAGTTGAGTTCGAGTTTAGTTTATTTTAGTAGATTTGATGCTTTAAAATCATTTATTTATGCAATTATTTGATTTTAGTTAGAAAGTTTTTATTAGTTATTTACTTTATTAGTAATAGTTATTTTAATAAAATAAATTTAATTTAATTTTAATTAAAGAAGAAATGAAAATATTAATTACCTTCATATCTTATGATATGTTAACAGATTTTAACTTGCAATATTTAATTTATGTGTTATTTATTTTTATTTTAATTGCTTTGATGTTAATTCTGTTTTATCTTAAAAGAAAGATTAGAAATTTAGTAAATTTTATCATTTAAATAATATTTTATTTAAGTTATTATTATTTAAATCAATTTTTTTTAATTATTATTATATTATATTTTTTGGGCTTGTTTAGTTTTTTAATTGAAATAAATAGTATTATTGATTTTCAATCTGAATTTTTAGGAATAATTTATAATTATAGGTCATTTAATTTAGTTAAAAAATTTAGAAATCATGTCCCAGATTCTCAAAAAGAGATCTTAGATAAAATATTAATAAGAATTAAATTATTAACAAAAGTTAATTTTCAATTTCCTGCTATTTACAGTATTGAAATATTACGTAAAGAATTAAAACTTCTAAAAGATTTTAAAGATGAGAAATTTTTGAAAGAATTAGAAGAATTAATAAATATGATAGAAATTGCATGGGATAAGAATATGAATCCAGGTGATACTAAAGAATACATTTTAAAAATGGAGAAATTCTTTAGAAATTATGGAGGGTATCATATAGGGGGTACAAATGCTTATCTAATAAGCAATCAAGAATTGAAATTAATAGGTTATCCAAAAGGAGTTTTAGAAAAATATCGAAATTATGAAAATAAATACGGTTTCGATATGAAAACCGCAAAATTAGCAATTTCAATAAAAATAAGTAGTGATTTAAAGGATTATATAAACAAATATGACATTATTAGAAATGACCGATGATGTTGCTATTGGATTTGCTAGTAAATTAGAAATTGATAATCGTTTTAATCCTTACTGGCAATTAATAGAGTATGAAAAAGGGTTTAAAACTAGCAAATATAACTGAATCCCCATGTGAGGATATTTTTTTAATGCACTCTAAAAAACTAGTTTTAGATTACCCCACTAAAAAAACTAAAATAAATCTTACTATAGATTTAGAAAAAACTTATGCCAGGTTATCAGAGGATGATGAGCTTCTTAGAGTATTTATAGAAGAAGAAAATTATGAAGATTTAAATTTAGATATGGCGACAAAATATATCTTTGCTATGTGTAGGCCTTTTTTTATTGTATTTAGATATAAATTGTAAAATAGAAAATAATAAAGTTATTAAGATTAACTCAACCGGAGAAAAATTTAAGTATAAACCAAAACATAATTTACTAATAGTAGAAAATGTCTGAAGGATTCGTATTTATTTATGGTCCAGAATTAGAATTAAGAAAAATATCTTCAGGATCAGAATTAGAAGTTATTCATGATTTAGAATTAATTAAAGAAATTCAAAATGAAATCAATACGGAGAGTTTAGAGTTATTAGGATTAATAAATTCTTTTCCCAATTTTGAAGATAAATCAATCCTTATTGATTATCCTCGAATTGAAGATCCTATTAGGAATCCTTTTAATTTGTTTTTAGATAGTTTTTCAATAGTTAAGAATAAATTATAATATCTTATAGAGGTATTCATAGTTACCTTTAGATATGACATTTTTATAAACCATGCATCCCTATTATATAGTGATATATAAGTGTGTTTTTACCGTACGTTCACTATCGTTTCACTTCCTCCCTTTCACACTTTATTAATGTTTTTGTGTATTTATTTAATTTATCATTAATTTTATTAATTTTTTATATGTTTTATTCAGTGAAGTGAGAAAATATTTGTATATTTTCGTAATAATTTAATATTTTAACTCTTGTTTATCGTTAATTGTAAAAGAAGCGAAGTATAAGAGTTTATACGCAGCGAATTTACAATTTTTATACCTATTATAATATATATAATAGGGATGCATGGTTATTTCTAATAGTATTTTAATGTTGAGTTTGTTGTATTTTATATTTTATTATTATTTTATTGTTATTTTGTTATTTTATTGTTATTTTATTGTTATTTTATTGTTATTTTATTGTTATTTTATTGATTTTTTATTGTTATTTTGTGTAATTTGTGGTGTTTTTATGTGTTTTTGCGTATTATTTTTAGTGTTTTTTATTTGTATTTTATATTGTTTTAAATATTACTATGTATTTCATTTTAAGAGTTGGTAAAGATTTTCGAATTTAATTAGTAAAATGAAAAATCTTTGCAGAACTTTCTTCGTACTTGAGGTAAAAATCAATTAGTAATTCTCTAATTGAACGGTGTTTCAATTAGTAAAAAGTGAAAATGTGATTTTTTTTTATGACGTAAAATAATCCATAAAAAAAAATAAAAAAAAGATAAATTTAGTTGAGTTCGAGTTTAGTTTATTTTAGTAGATTTGATGCTTTAAAATCATTTATTTATGCAATTATTTGATTTTAGTTAGAAAGTTTTTACTGGTATTTACTTTATAATAATAGTTATTTAGTTATTTTTGTTCCTTAGATAAATAAAAAATAAAATAAAACACGAAAAATAAGAATCATATTTCTACGCCAAGCGTGTAATGAAATTTATAATTTATAAAAATATCAAAGATAAAAAATTAAGACAAGACATGTTAGAAATCCTTAAAATTTTGACTTTAGAATCAGTTAAATTTAAAAAAGGAGTAGATAAGGAAAATTTAAAATAAAATTCTAACTATTTTAAATAATTCTAAATTTAATAAAGAATGGAAAAGAAATGTTATTAAAATTATAAAAGAATTACAAAATTTCAGTATATATAAAAATAAATCCACAATTAAGCTAAAAAAATTATTCTTTTCTTATTCCGAAACTAAAAAAGAAGCCAATTTAATTTTATATTTGAGTTTTATTTAAAAGCATCGAATTTTCCTGATGCTTTTGATGCTTTACATCATATTATATCTTATTCTTATTTTGATCCTGAATGGTTGAACTTTTGTAAAATTTTAGGTACTGGTAGATTTTTAAATTATTACATCGGTTATAATACTATTCACGTTCAAAATGAAAATGAAAATACAAAACAATATACCAGCATTGCAAAAAAGAAATTTTCTTTAAAATCATGTTTTAACTGGATAATAAAATACTATCATATTTATTTAGATTGTAAAGAACCTTTAATTAGTATTAAAAGAGTACATCATTTATTGTCATATTCAGAAGATTTTTATGGGACAATAAATTTGGTTTTGATGGGGGTTACATTTGAAAGTTTTGAGACGATGAAAATATTAAAAAAGATATTAAAAAGAACTTATCAAAAATCAGACATTATAAATAATAGATTAGTAAAAGATGCAAACCCCATTCAAAAATTACAAAATAATGTTAAAAATTTATCTTTATTTGTATTAGAGTTAGAAGATTCTAAAATAATAAATGTATTATCCCATAAAGATTCCAAATTTAAAAAAGTAATTTTTAAATATCCTATAAAATAAAAATATTATATTTATTTAACAAAAATAAACAATAAATCATTATTAGATAATAAATTTTAATGGTTCTTACTTTAATTTTTATTGTCGGGTTATATTATTTAACAATGAAAGGTAAATATGTTAAATCCCGTCTATCTTTTTCAAAATTCACTTTCTTTTTTAGCCACGTTTTTAATAGCAGGTAATATGTTAGGGGTATTACCTTTTATTAAAGCTCCTGCTTCAGATTTAAAAATTGCTATGAGCTTAGCAGGAGTAGTGATGTTCGCTATTATTATAATTAAATTATATAAACAAAGACAAAATTATATTACAAACTTTATGCCTGAAAGCAATTTATATATGTTGATTCCTATTTTAATGTTAGAAATAATAGCCTATATTTAAATCGTTGTTTAAGCTTAGGTTTAAGAATTTTTATTAATTTAGCTGCAGGAAAGTTTATGACCCACGTTATTTAGAAATAGCTGGAGATAGTTTAATTGTTTTAAGTAGTTTAGGGTTATTTCTAAGTTTCGAAATAATGGTAGCCTATTTGCAATACTATATTTTTTGTTATATTTCCAAAATCTCTTAATTTTTCAAAGGTTTTTTATTTTTATTTATTATAACTTTATTATAAATGACAACTTCTTCGAAAAATAAAATTTATTTCCCAGTTTTAGAGTCTTATTGGTGTGCATGTCTTAGTAATAATTCTGTTTTTAAAAATCACAAAGACATTCAAAGAGAATGGAACTATAATATTATTATTAGTGATTTAAATAGAGTTAAGCCGATAACAGGATTAACCCCTGAACAAATAAACTATTCAAATAAAAAGTACACCAGGATTAGAACAATGGATAAAAAGTTCTAAACCTGAATTTACATTTTTGTTAAATCCTCCTCGTAATGCAGCGGTATTTAAAAAGGAAATACAAATTAGAAAATTTTCCAAATTATAAAAAATAACTTACAATATCTTATAGGGGTAATCATTTTTATCCTTAGATATGACATTTTCAGAGTATTTTAACTTTTTAATTATATCAAATGTAAAATAATTTATTTTTTTTCCATAAAATTCTCAAAACTCATTTAAATTAATAAAATTAATTCCCATATCGAATTATTTTAAATAATGATTAATTTCTAATTATATATTAAATATATTTAAATTTATACTTAAAGAAAAAGAATATGTAAATAATTTCCCATCAATTTCTTCTTAATATTTATTAAAAATAATAATTAAATATAATGTATAGTTATTTAGATGGTATTTAGATTGATAAATTCATTAAAATAATCAGTATTAAGATTTATTTCAAGAGGTAATTATTGAGATTAACAAACCATATAAATTTTAATTCCTATTTAAGAATTAAAATAACAACCATGCATTTTATGTTATTTGTATTTAAAATATTCATTTATTTTATGAATGAACCCTAAAGATTATTATACTATTTCCTTTATTTCTAAATCTTTAAAGAGACACTATGGTTATGTAATGTAAAGTAACATACTCAGCTCATTACTGAGAAATAAGGGTTCGAATCCTTCATAGCCAAACAGAACCATGCATCCCTATTATATAGTGATATATAAGTGTGTTTTTACCGTACGTTCACTATCGTTTCACTTCCTCCCTTTCACACTTTATTAATGTTTTTGTGTATTTATTTAATTTATCATTAATTTTATTAATTTTTTATATGTTTTATTCAGTGAAGTGAGAAAATTATGTATATTTTCGTAATAATTTAATATTTTAACTCTTTGTTTATCGTTAATTGTAAAAGAAGCGAAGTATAGAGTTTATACGCAGCGAATTTACAATTTTTATACCTATTATAATATATATAATAGGGATGCATGGTTATTTCTAATAGTATTTCAATGTTGAGTTTGTTGTATTTTATATTTTATTATTATTTTATTGTTGTTATTTTATTGTTATTTATTGTGATTTTATTGTATTTTATTGTTATTGTTATTGTTATGTTATTGTTATGTGTTTGTGTTAATGTGTGATTGCGTTGTGTGTTTTTTACAATGTTTTTTAGTGTTTTAGATATGTGTTGGCTGTTTTAAGAAAAATCTTTTAGTTTAAAGATGAATTGGTTAAATTTTAATTAAATCAATGATTTAATTTGTTATGTATAAGGGTAGATATAAATTCTGAGGTTATTACCCATGAGATAGTATCGCGAACTTGGACAACTCACTATTTATTTACTGGATAAAGTTGCAGCCGCTTATTGGCACGGAGTTGCCAAAATAGGGATGCATGGTTTTTTGTTTCAGTCCCAAATATTAAGGTATAAGAGTTGGATATCTAATATATGTTTATATAATCGATTTAAATTTTTTATGTTTTTTAAAAAATTCCTTAACTTAAGCTTGTTATTACTACTCATATTAGGAGGAGAGCTAGAAGTTTTTATAATTGCTACACTCTCAGGTCGATTTTAAATATAATATGTGTTATTCATATTTATTATATATTTATTAACACAGTCATTATTTACTTTCTTTTTAAAGTACTCTGAAGAAGGGATATTTATTTTTTTTGGTGCCTGGGTATCCAAATCAACTACGAGATTTGGGGGGATATGATCTATTTAACATAAAGATCCTAAGTTTAAGACTATGCAGAGATTAAAAATTGCAGAGTTGAAGGAGGCAATTGGAGGCTCCGAACAGGTCCAATGGAGAAGGTGTATAAAGCCATGCCGAGCCATATTTTTTTGGTCTATGGGATGGGCAATATGTAAGTCGGAAGACCACGTAGTATCTGTGTGGGGGAATCACCACTTGATTGAAGACGAAGGGATTTGCTTTGACTCTTCAATCAAGACGATAAAGTACGTAGTGCCCCAAGTCCCGTAAGCTCTTTTTAGGGTGGGATAGGTTAATCCTGCGGTTTAGGCGTTACGGGCTAGGTCGGGGTATTATGATTTACTCGGCAGTATTCCTCATAATTACAAGATAAGGGTAGTTTATAAAATCAAATGAGGGATTATTTGAATAATAGCTTAAATGAGGGATTATGTTGTACAATGCCTGAGCTCCGCCAAGGATTTATGGGAAAAAGTAACACTAGGAAGGTTTATATTATAGATGCACGCCATCTCGCGTTCGGATCCGTAGTCTTCTCCTCATGAATTGGTAAGAATACTTTATTCTTAGGAATAAAGTTGACAAAATCAGTTAAGTTTTTTTTGCGCTTTAAAATTAGGTAAAAAAAGGGAGAAGTGTTTCGGACCGGATTGTCGAGAGTGAACAAGGGTGAAGAAAAACGGATACAGTGAAAGGTAGAGAACGGAAAGTCAGACGAGAGAAGAGAACAGAGAACGGAGACAAGACGAGGATTGGAGAGG
>JASPKZ010001300.1:0-60791 GCA_030220185.1 Diploptera punctata | reverse complement strand
CGGCTTGTAGCATGTTGATCTTTTAAGTCCACACCTCCGGCGAAACTATTATAGTCATATTTCATCAACTGGTTTCGGTTTGGAAACCAGAAGAAAGGCATTGAAATTTAGGGTTGATGAAGGTCTTTTAGTACAACAGGTCTGATGTGTAGAAATACCATTTTTTGAAGGCACACGACCTAAAATAATGTTTACAAAGTGTTAGAAAGACACATTTGGAGAAGGCTGCCCCCCTACAAGAAAGAAGGTCAGCGCATAGAAGCAATGTGTTTGTAATAAACATGAACAAAGTAAACACAAGGGGAAAAAATACACTTATTGTTGCCTGAGTGTCAAGCAGCTGGTTTACATTTTGAAGATTTATCACACCAATTTTTGAAGTTCCTACTTTTTTTTTCAAGACCCTTTTCTTTGTTTAAATATTTCGTTTTGTTGTTAGGTAAAGCCGGTTCTCTGAATTCTTCAAAGAATCCCTAGTGCAGTACACTGTGTCACTTATGTGAGAAATTTACAAAAAGGACCTACTTCAACTGTGGCACAACAAGCATAAATAAGTCTGAAAAATGCAGAGATGTTACGTGAGAACCGTACCAAATTTAATTAATTAAATATTATATTAAGGGTTCGCCATAAACGAATTGCAAAAACATTTCAATTACTCAAAATATATCAATTTAAATGCGTTATTGGAATACAGGCACTGAGCGGCTGAGTTTAAATACCGGTGAACTTCCTCCCGCATCAGAGTATTCCCGGCCATTTAAATCCATCCGCTTTGAAAGTTTAATAATCAGAGAACTAAATAATCAAAATATTGATATAGCAATACTTACTGAAACAAAAAAGAAGTTGAAAGGAACAAAAGATATTTGTAATCATATACTAATATACAGTGGAGTACCTCAAGATAGAAGAGCTTGCAGTGGTGTAGCTATACTAATTTATAGCAAATGGAGACCAAACATAATAAGCTACAAATATGTGGATGAGAGAATAATAACAGTAAGGTTGAAAATAGATCGGAATTACTTAAACATTGTAGGAGTGTAAGTACCAGAAGAAGGGAAAATTGAAGACACTGTTATTTTCTATGATAAATTACAACAAGAAATAAATGGCATTAAAAACACAGAAAGTATCATCTAAGGAGGTGACTTAACGCCAGAGTTGGTAATCTCCCAATCCCAGGAATAGTAGGTATGTTTGGAGAAGATGTAATAAATAGAAACGGGAAGAACTTCGACAATTTGCTACCTATAATAAACTAAAAATCACGAATACTTTCTATAGGAAAAAGGACATACACAAGTATACATGGTGCGCTAGAAACCAAAGATCTTCAATAGATTACATAATGATTAATGATAGACTCAGGAATCAAATACAAGATGTAAGAGTATACAGAGGATGTGACATATATACAGACCACTATCTGTTGGTAGCCACGATACTTATAATAGCCAAATGGAAGAAACTGAAAACTCAAGAAAGAATAAAAGAAGATGTTTTTAAAGTATATCTTCTAGAAAAAGAAAGTATAAGACAATTATACCAAAAAAGGCTACAAGAACACTTAGAAAGAAAAGCAATTAATGATAATCTAAATGAAGAGTGGGAAAATATGAAAACGTGTATTATAAATGCTGCAAATGAAGCTATAGGAAAGAAGAAAAAGATTCGCAACAAAAGAGGATTAAAGATATGGAATGACGAAATAGAGGAAGCTGTGCGAGACAAAAAAATAGCTTATTTAGAGTACTTACAAAAGAAAACTGAAGAATCTAGAACTATATAAAAAAAGAAATCGAGCAAAACAAATAACTCGAACAGCTCATAAAGATTCCTGGGAAAGATTTTTTCCAAAATAGAGCACGATGTACATGGCAGAAAATCGTCAGCATATAAAGTAATGAAACAATTAAATACAACAGAAAAAGATACAGCAAAACTAAATGCCATTGATCTGAAGACATGGGAGAATCACTACAGAGAATTATGGTGTAACGAAGAAGAATTAGTTATAAAACGCCCTTCTGAAAGTGAAAATAAATCAGTAATAGACAGAATTACACTAAGCGAAATGAGGGAGGCATTGAAAGAAATGAAAAATAGAAAAGCAGCAGGTATAGATCGTATAAACAATGAACTGATAAAGTATGCAAGTTTATTTGCAGAAATAAGATTATTAAAATTAATAAACGAATGTTGGAAGACATGTAAAATACCTGAAAATTGGAAGATACGTGAAGTCATATCCCTCTTCAAAAAAGGAAATAGATTATATAGTAAAAATTATAGAGGTATCAGCTTATTGAACTCCACGCATAAATTATATACAAAAATAATAAACAATAGATTGAAGAAGATATCTGACACACTCTTAGAAGAAGAACAAGCAGGGTTCAGAAAAGGAAGATCCTGTAGTGATAATGTGTTTATTATAAAGAGACTAATTGAAAAGAGAAGAGAATCTAACCTGCCAACATACTTATTGTTTATTGATTTTGAAAAGGCCTTTGACAGAGTAAATAGATCTATACTATGGGAAATAATGAAGGAACGAGGATATCCACACCATCTAATAAAATCAGTCCAAGGCTTATATGAAGAAACTAAAGTTGTGATAAAAACTGATGGAAAAAGGTCAAAAGAAATTTTAATAATTCAAGGAGTTAGACAAGGGTGTAGTCTATCACCCACTCTTTTTAATATATATATAGACGACATTATGAAACAATGGAAAATTATAATGGACAAAGGTCTTAGATTGAACAATAACTCAAGTATTAATAACTTACTTTTCGCCGATGATTTGGTCCTACTACACCATGATGAAGATCTGTTACAATTGGCTGCTTACAAACTAAATGCAATATGTAGCGATTATAATTTTAAAATTTCAATAAGTAAAACAAAAGTAATGGCATTTTGTGGAAGAAATACTCTGCGTGCAAAAATAGTAATTAGAGACGAAATTATTGAACAAGTATCCCACTTTAAATATGTAGGATGTGATATCAGCTATGGGTATGATAAAGATATTGAACACAAAACACATCAGTTTCAAGCTATTTGTGGTACAATAAATAGAACATTGAATAATAAAGCCCATAAACAAACAAAATTAAAATTTTATAAAAAATGGCTATCCCTGTCCTTTTGTATGGGAGTGAATCTTGGAATACCACTACCAAACAAGAAAGTAAAATCCAAGCAGCCCAGATGAAATTTTTAAGAAGAGTAAAAGGCTGCACTAGAATGGACCAGATAAGAAATGAGGATATCCGTGAAGAACTGCAGATCTACTCCATAAAAGAAAAGATATTTAACAACAAGATACAGTGGAAAGAACATGTAGAAAGAATGGAAGAAGAAAGAAGATTACCAAATAAAATCTTCCATTATTTTCCAAGAGGAAGAAGAGATGTCGAACGTCCTCGGAAGAGATGGTCTTAGATCTATTAGTGAAGACGGAACAGGCAACTCTTGCCTAAACCAGGAAGTGAAGAAGAAGAAGAAGAAGACTAAATAATCATATTTAACACAAAGTGTTTTCTTCCAACGGATCTTTAAATTGTTTTAATAAACCTTATAAAACAGGAAAATACTATATAGTTTCTAATCATGTCATAAAAAGTCAGATAGTCACATCCGTTTTATGGCAACTATCATGTAAAATTTCCTTCTGAATATTTTCATTATCATTTTAATCTCCTGCATCTTTTACTCGACATAATCCAAATTCACTGGTGAACAATTATTTATTAATCCTAGGGTTTTTCTCTAAAGATTATTGAAATTGTGGAATTGCCTCACCTGCCGCAAAGTGGCTACTGTCCCCTGTTGTTCCGCTATTCACCCGTCCGGTGCACAGTATCCAAAATGTCAAAAACCGGCCAAAATCACATATTTACTTTCGTCAGAGGGAGAAATGTGAACAGTTTTCTACAAATTAGAGTGGTAACAATTGCGAAAGGCATTACCTTTTATACTAATTGTTAACTAATTTCGGGCCGTTAAATTAAGCGTTTGAAACTGAATTTGTATTCCCCATTTCAGTAAATTATAAAACTTTTTTCTAATATTATTTTAATGTCGCTACTCGTATAATTGTGTTAACCAGACTTATCCATTCATAATATTGAAGGAGCCCGAGGGCAGAAAAAGTATATTATTATTCTTATTATTATTATTATATTAGCTGCGTAGTAGTAGTAGTATCATATATTATTATATCCTTATTTTTATTAGTAACATATTATTCTCATTTTATTATTTACTTACTTACTTACTCACTGGCACTATCGAACCCGAGGTTCAGGCCGCGCGGCATAAGCTCTCCATCATCCTATCCTGAGCTAATGATTTCCATGATTCCTGTATAATCTATTCCTCAAATCATTTTTATGTTGTTTCCCACCTCATCTTGGTCTACCAACGGCGTTTCTGCTGGGTTTTCCTGAAGAAGTTCCAAGCACGTTGGTATCTTTACCTTGTCGTGATGGAGTGGCTTGCGTGCTAAATGATCTGAGATTATGCCGGCGGTAGCATTGCTGCCGATAGTGTTCCCATGCCGGATGGTCGAAGGTGATAGCTAGACGAAAAATACCTTGGGCGAAGAGTGCGATCTTCACAGTAAAATACAACCGTCACGAAATGCGGACATGGGTTTTTGTGGGTGGTAAAATTTTCGGGGGTCAAAAGTCCCCATCGTTCTCCGTGTGGGGACTACTTCAGGGAACCATTGCCAAAGGCTCAAACCAGGGACATGTCCTAGGAACAGGAAGTAGGACTTTATTTATTATTTTTATATATTATTATTATTATTATTATTATTATTATTTCTTATTATTTTATTATTATTATCATATTATTATCTTATTATTATTTTATTATTATTTTATTTATTATTATATTATTATTATTATTATTTTATTATTATCATTATTATTATAGTAGGGAATAGATCTTGGATGTCCTAAAAGATAGACCGATATTCTTCACTGAACCATTACAGCTTTGGGTCCTGTAAACTTGTTTGGAAGAAGAAAATTTATGTTAATATATTATACACATACTCATACTGACTTTCAGCTTGTATTTGGAGGGTAGATGTTCGAGTCGTTGTATAACAAACTATATCACTCACTTCGAACCCGTAGGTACATATCCGCGCGGACATAAGCTCTTCCATACATCCCTATCTTGTATAATGTTTTCCAATCATTCCCTGTTATAATATACTTCTCTCAAATCATAGTTATATCATATTATTCTTCCAACTCATTTCTAGGTTTACCAACTGGGCTTCTTTCCATCTGGTTTTTCTTATCATGAAGTTTCTTGCAACGTCTATCATTTTCCATTCGTGACACATTGTCCTGCCGTCGCTGTCTAAAAGATGTAACTGATCTTATATTATCTGACTTTTTAAAAGACCAGATAGTTCACTGTTATGAAATCATTTCATTTACCTGTTAGTTCTTTTCTCTTTGGTCCAAACATTTTCATAAGAACTTCTCCTCAAATACTCGTATATTTTTTTCCTCTCTTAAGTAAGAGTTCATGTTTCTCATCCATATTATATAGATACATGAGCATGGGGTGGTTAATAGATCACGCTTCTTGCAACACGACCACAAAGTACCAAAATATCATGGGAAAAAAAAGTTTTGTTGCAGCTTTTCAAATCTTAACCTACGTGCAGACCATCCCATCACCTGTTTGTGTTTTGTTTGTGATAGCGACCGTGTCATGAATTAGGACCTTATTGAAACTAAGTTACTGCTTTGAAAACTTCCAATTAATGTGATGGCGATTTATGGGAATTTTACCGAAAATGCCTTTGCTCTTAATGCCAGGCGTAAATTTATAAATTTAAACGTACTGTAAATACATCTCACAAATATTTTTTTCAAGAAAGATGAGATATCTAAGTTTGACATACTTAAAAGTAGGTTAACAGAAGTCAGGAAACATAAAAAGACATGTGGAAAGGGTGTATGAGAAATCAGCATACATTAGGCATGCAATGTCAGCTGAAGCATGGAGGACAATTAAAAACATGCGAAATGATCATATGACAAAAAGTTTTAATTTAGCACCAATGAATACTTTTCAGGAACATTTTAAAATGCTTTTAACAGAAAGTAGGAGAGAATTCATAGCCTATGCTACACTGGATAATGGAAAGGGTGACTTAATGGAACCTATAACTGAAGAGGAGGTAAGAAACGTGTTGAG
Organism: Diploptera punctata; assembly: GCA_030220185.1. Taxonomy (NCBI): domain Eukaryota; kingdom Metazoa; phylum Arthropoda; class Insecta; order Blattodea; family Blaberidae; genus Diploptera; species Diploptera punctata. The sequence goes on along the minus strand of JASPKZ010001300.1, from coordinate 54,548 downwards.
AATATCAAAAAATGGAAAAGCGGAAGGTCCAGGAGGAATTACAATGGAACTAATTAAGTTAGGTGGTTCAGGAATTATAAGAATTTTAACTAGACTTTTTAACCACGTTGGCTAAAGGGAAAGAAGTTCTTATGACATTTATAGATTTCGAGAAGGCATATGACTCTGTACCCATCAACAAGCTTTGGGTGCAATGGAGAAGTTCGGAACCTAAATCTCTTATACATTTATAAAAAGAATATATGATTTAAAGTAAGTATTAAAGGTTGGAAATAGAGTATCCTCAGAATTTGATATAACAAAAGGATTAAGACCAACATTGTTCAAGATATACTTAGAAGATGGTATTAATGAAATGGAATAAGTCATGTAGGGCAATGGGAATCAACATTAATGGCCATTTACTGCACAATTTATTATTCGCTGATGACCAGATTATAATAGGACAAGATAAAGAAGATATAGGATATATGTTTAGGAAGTTGGTAGATGCATTTGAGGTAGGTGGACTGAAGATAAATTATATCAAAACAGAATATATGATAATCGGAGGAAATTCAGAAGACCTACAAATAAATAATATGATAATTAAACGTGTTGAAGAATTTAAATATCTTGGGTCTATAATAGATAAATCTGGTACTTGTGAAAAAATATATTATTAACAGAGTAAATTGTGCAAGAAAAGCGATTAGATCCTTGAATGGTCTTTTATGGAATAGAAATTTGACCAGAAAAACAAAAAAGAGATTATACAGACAATAATAGAATGTATACTTAGATATGGATCAGAGAGCTGAACAAAAAATTTAAGAATGCAGAAACGAATCCTGGCGACAGAAATGGATGGATTACGGAGAAGTATGAGAATATCCAGGCTACAACATATTCGAAATACATATATCAGACAAGAAATGGATGCACAAGACACCTTTATTGAAAGGAAAACAAAGAGAGCTTTACAGTGGTATGGACATGTACAACGGATGTCGGAAGACCAGAGGCCTAAACAGGTGTTAGATTGGATGGTACCAGGCAGAAGGAAGAGGGGAAGAAGTAGAAGAACATGGTACGACATGATAGGATGGTATGATGACATGATGAATAGGGGTATAGAAAAAGGATAATGGGAAGATAGGAATCTCTGGAAAGCAGGAATCAAAGGCAAACTGCTGTAAAGTGGAAAGCCTGTATTAAGTAAATAACGTTACTGTGACACTGAATACAGTATTTTGTGCAATAAAAGTTGTAACGATTTATTTTACAAATAATAGCGATTAATGTTAAAGAAAAAATCTGTAACATTACGAATGGAATATTTTGCTATCTTCTAAATATTGTTCTCCTATAATGCATACATTATTCTTAACTGGAGTAACATTATTATAATAAACTACATTTATCAGTCATTATTTTACGGATTCTGCTATAAGCATTTTAAGGTTTAGAGATTTGAAGTGCTGCAAATTGACGATATTTCAACAGATGAGTATGAGGAATTTCCTTCTTGCACTTCGACTGGGATGCTCTCTAAATTGGCGAAGAAAACAGATATTAATTAATTCTTGAGAGTCCAGCTTCTGTTTTGCACGTATAATTATCTTCTACAATGATCCAATGAATACTAGACCATAATAGTACACAGTTATAAACCAATTAAAATAATTGAAAAAATCAACAAGTCATTTGCGCTATAATTCCAGAATTTACGTAACCAACGAATTGAAAGTTAATTAATGCGTTTCATAATAAGTTGGTAATTATGTAGTAGGTATCGTTTTTGAACTAGTTCAATTCAGTGAACTACAACATAACAATTATTTACGTTATTGTAGTGACGATTCTTATGAACGATCAAATTAAAATAAACAGTAATTTCTCGAGAAGAACTCATCTTAAAAACTAACAGACTAAAGTTCAGTCTAACTATTTGTGTATTTTACATAAAAAAAATATCACGCTAGTGTGAGTAATTTTTTTCCCGCGCCGTAGCCGAGAGTGTAAGGTAGGATATATTGGTACAAAGCTACGGCAGTTGCGCTGGTTCTTGTCTTCGTGGGGGAATATATTTTCTCATGGAATTTCGGCCAGTGTGGGACCGGTGTAGACCCAGTTTCATGAGTCATTTGGATAGCTACAATAAGTAGCAGCTACAGGTTGAGAAAACCAGCTGTAACAGCTGGAGAACCCAACACGCTGACCATATGTCGTCCCTACACTAACTGGATGATTGTCTACACATGTGGATGTGATGCCAGCAGTCAGCTGGTAAGCCAAGGTCCTTCTAGGCCTGTCGCGCCTTGGAATTGGAGTTAGAATGAGTCGTTTTAGTTAGTTTTTGAACTTAATGCGGACCTGTTTAATTGTGAACCAGAACTAAACACATTACGGTGCGTGTAAATAGTAAGAGGAACGGAGTTGCTGGTCATCTTCATATCGTTAACTAAAATTAGCTTGGGATTCTATGCGAGATGATGTAACCAACGCTCTGACACAATAGATTCATTTCGAAGCAAATATAAACTCTCCACATAGCCATATCCCGAACTAATATTTTTCAGTCATTCGTATGTAATTTTCGTCACTCAAATCGTGGTTAATGTTATTCTCCCACCTCATTGTTGGCAATACCTACGGTTACCCTCTATTCCTTGTTTCCTATATATAGTTTCCAAATCCCAATTTCATTCCCCATCCGTTCTACAAGTCATGCCCTTTGAAATTTACGAGATTTAACTATTCTTAATACATCTGACTTCACACGAAAGTCATGTAGTTCTCTATTATGAAAGTCTTCACCAATCACCTGTCGCTTGTGGAAGCTTCTTGTAGGAAAACCAGAGGGAAAACGCCCAGTTGGTAGACCAAGAATGAGGTGGGAGAATTACGTTAAGTATGACTTGAGGGAAGTAGATTATACAGGGAATGATTGGAAAGTATTAGCTCAGGATAGGGATGTATGGCGAGTTTATGTCCGCGCGGCCTTCAACCTACGAGTTCGATAATACCAGTAAGTAAATAAGTTTGTTTCTCTTTGGTCCAAAAATGTCCATAAAAACTTTACTCCCTGATACTTCTAACGTATTATCCGCGCTAAAATTAAGTGTCTATATTTTGTATTCATATTATTCAAAATTTCCACCAATTATAATATGAAAATTTCTACCTTAAAATCCAAAACAATGGTAATGTGTGGAAAAAACATACAACGGGTGAAAATTGAGATTGATAGAAAAATTATAGAACAAGTGTCAGATTTCTCTTACTTAGGAAGTGCATTTGCAGAGTATAAGAGTGACATTGATTCAAAATTACAAAAATATAATAAAATGAATGGGGTAATACGAAAACATTTTGGTAAACAGATGAGGACAGAGACAAAACTAACATTACATAAAATCACATCAAAAGCTGTTCTAAAATACGGAAGTGAAATTTGGATTTTAAATAAAAGAAACTCTCATAAACTTCAAGTAAGCCAAATGCACTTCTTACGATCATTGTTAGGAGTTAATAGACTGGATCACCAAAGGAACACTATTATCAAGAGGAAAACTTGGAGTAACAAGTTTAAATGAAGATATACAAAGATACCTACAAGAATGGAAAAATTATCTGAGGAGAATGGCAAGAAATAGACTTCCAAAATTAACATTCCAATATACCCCAACTGGACATAGGGACCAAGGAAGACCAAAACATTGGTGGAAAGATCAAGACCATCTTCGCTAGGTTTACCGTACAGGCCACATATCCTAAAACGAATTTGCCCACGATGATGATGATGATATTATTGGAAGAATGATTGGTGTATGAATTTACATTTCAACTTTTGATTAGAGAATTTGCAGTTACGGGTGTCCCCTGTAATACTTAGAGGTTATCACCTACATATATTTGAAGTAAAGAAAGAAAGACATGGAAACTATGTGAGAGGTGTGTCAAGTCATATTTATTTATTATTATTATTGGACACATATAAATACTTTTTCACCTTCAGGTATATTAGGGTTATAGTTTGTGACAAAGTTGTGGTAATTTATATAATTTGATCTAAACGTAAAGCTTTTTCATGATTCCTATTTAAGAATACTACTTTATGTAAAGTTGTTGTACATAAACAAATAAGTGTCCACAAGATGTGGCCATCACAGTTGTTCGTGAATCTCTGAAAATCTTAAGGAATCGTCTTTATAGAACGTCTCATTCTTACGTCTACAACTGATTGTGTATTATATTATTTCAGTTTTTGTAATTGTTTTATATATTCACAACTTGTTTTCATCTCTCGGGATTTTCGTTACCATAGTATGCTTTGTTTTCAAAAAGCCACAAGTTCGGACAAGTTTAATGATAAATTTAAAAACTGATATATATATATATATATATATATATATATATGTAAGCAACTACATCAACAATACATGTGTATTTTCAAAAATCGCGAAAATGCCTCAAAATTAAATCATAGGTTGATGTAAAAATAACGTAAATGACATCATATTATCGTTGGATCACATCTACGAACAGAGCATCCAACAAATAATAAACTTTCTGACGGGAGAAAAGGCAGTAACCGGTCTGTGCCTCCTACTAACATATAATGTAATTTAATAAACAGTTTGGTTATTAGCTGTGGCAGAAATTTGAATAATCAGGTTGACAAACTTTGATATACTGTAATATACTTCATTTATTCATAGATATTCATATCGCCTTCACCAGTTCAAAAGCGTAGGCTCTACATTTTTCACAATTACAAACTCTTCTTCAAAGTAGATGTTTTGTCTTTGAAACAGAACAATCACTTAAAGTAACATTATACAGTAGTAATATGAAGATGTACACACTTTGTACTGTAAACAGCATAACTATATAGAATTCTATAATAGAAGACCAAAAATAAACATAGCTACTTGTTTATTATAATTCACTTTTCTTTTGCCATAAAAATACTTTAGGCTATTAAACATTTTCGATAATTGTGCCTAAGCTACTTAAATTTCTAGTTATAGGCCTATCTGACTTCAAAAAAGCATATGATTCAATTAAGAGGGAGAAGTTATATAGTATGCTGCTGGAGTTCGGAATTCCTAAAAAGTTAGTTACACTTATACGAACGCGTCTAAATGGCACAAAGAGTAGGGTGCGTGTAGGCAAACAGTTTTCGGACTCTTTTGAAAACCAGAATGGACTGAAGCAAGGGGATGCACTATCTCCTCTACTATTTAATTTTGTACTAGAGCATGTCATTAAATTTTTAGAGAATGAGGAAGGCTTACAACTCAATGGTATTAATAAGCTGTTAGTTTATGCTGATGATGTAGTATTATTGGCCGATAGTGCGGAGATACTAAAGGCCAACACGCACACACTATTGAGTAACACTAAGAAATTAGGACTGGAAGTAAATATCAGTAAAACTAAATATATGGTCACACGTAGAAATGCAGTATATAATGGAAATGGACAGCTAATGACAAATGAGGGAAATTTTGAGGAAGTGGCTGAATTCAAATACCTAGGAACAATAATCACAAATAAGAATGAGATGCACAAAGAAATTAAACATAGGCTCAATTCTGGAAATGCATGCTATTATGCATTGCAGAGACTTTTGATGTCCCAACTCCTTTCAAAAAACCTTAAGCTGAAAATATATAAAACTGTTATTGTACCAGTTATATTATATGGGTGCGAAACATGGACTCTTACTTTAAGGGAGGAAAGGAGATTATGAGTATTTGAGAATAAAGTTCTTAGATAAATTTTTGGACCAAAGAGAGATGAACAGACAGGTGAATGGAGAAGACTACATAACAATGAACTACATGGTCTTTATAGGAAGCCAGATATAATAAGAATAGTTAAGTCTCGTAGACTGCGATGGGGAGAACATGTTGCACGTATGGGGAATGGGAGACTTGCATGGAAGCTTCTTGTAGGAAAGCCAGAAGGAAAACGCCCAGTTGATAGACGAAGAATGAGGTGGGAGAACAACATTAACTATGATTTGAGGGAAGTAGATTATACAGGGAATGATTGGAAAGCATTAGCTCAGGATAGGGATGTATGGAGAGCTTATGCCCGCGCGGCCATGAACCTACGGGTTCGATAGTGCCAGTGAGTAAGTAAGTAAGTAAGTATAGGCATATCTACTCTTTTTGTATCTATATTGGCCTTAACCCTTAAATTGACAAAGTATCCTATAACATCAAATGGTTTTAATTTGCTTCATATAAAAAACAATATCAATAGGCGTACAATATATTTAAATGTACGTCGAATTACACAATATACAGTAATAAGTTAAGTTTTTTTGTGATTTTGTTCTTTCTGTAGTCTGAAAGATTTAAATAACTGTCATGAGAAATTAATGTTCGTCAATTTAAGGACCACTTCATTATTTGGTCTGTTAAATTAGTCATAATATTATGCAACAGTTACTTGTTAGTTTTGGATTATGCCATGTCTGAAAAAAATGGCTTAAATTACTCAAATTATTAAGAACACTTATAAAACCTTTTGCACTTATTTACTTTACAGAATTAGAATAATCTTTAAATTTGTATCCTATTTAACAAGTCTAAATATGTAGTGTATATTTTAACTTACGGTATGATAACATTTTCGTTTTGTTTTCAAACGTCTGCTGAATAAACACTACTAGATCATAGAAACATGAAGACATCTTAGAAAAATTACACGCGGGACTTTGGGAAACAAACTTTCTGATTGTAAGTAGAGTTATGGAAATATGTCAAAGAACTTTCACAAATGTTGGTACAATTTTTAAAACCCATTTCTTTGAATCACTTGCACGAAAATTAATACATTTTGTTTGTACCTATTTTATATGCGATTTAAATAACGTCAGTTTCATAGCAACAAACACTCTGACAAATATAGCAATATGCAATTATTATATACAATCTCGTGGTGTTCATATATATATGTATATATATATAGTCCATCGCTGTGGTCTCGAGGTAGCGTGTTACCTTGTCACACTGCGGGCCCGGGTTCGATTTCCGGACGGGACAGGCTCCTGCATGAGATTTTTTCGGGGCTTTCCTCACCTGTAAGACAAATTTTAGGAAGCGTAGGGCCCAACGGTCCCCGAAAATCATCTGGCCATTAGCATCCTATACTTATAATTTCATCACCGTTCACCGCTGTTGAAATCAACGGGAAATAATTACCTAGTAAAGCTCTCAGGCACAATTACTATAGAATATATAATCCCAAACACAAAACTATAAAAATAAAATAGTCAACGGGATCCAACAGCAAAGCTATCTTATCAAGACTTGATAATGGTAACTTTCTTATTGAAACGCGTTGATTATTTTTAAATTTTTGTTTGGTGTTTGGAATTATAATTATATTTATATCAACTATGACAAATTGATTGTGAATGGGTAAGTCGATACATTAACCTATAAATCATTATAACATTAAAATATATATATATATATATATATGCGGCGAGTGATGAACTGTTACCTATTATGCGTTAAAATCATTAGGTGTGTAGGAGTTCAGCTGAAACGAAAATTTAAAAATCGCTCTGGCGTTCACATTTTTCGATGTTTCACAACAAAACTCAGAATATCCTATTAAAATAAACCAAGTAGGTATTTTCAAGAAATGAGCGTCCAGCAGATCGGCCAAGAATTACAAGGGAGAGTAACATTAACCATGATATGAGGGAAGTATATTATACAGGGGACGATTGGAAAACATCTTAGGATAGGGATGTAGCCTATATGTGCGCGCGGCTATGAACTTTGGAGTTCGACAGGGCCAGTGAGTTAGTTATATACCGATAACCTAAAATCCAGGAAGAAATTTTAATCCATCAATTATTAAGTTATGTACAATGATTATGTGGGTATTAATGGGGTTTATAGGTTAATATGGATGTATGGGCGCTAGGATTACCGAAAGGATATCTCCATGTATGAGATCTTAGGTTGCTCAGGTTGGTAATCGGTAGAGTTGAGGTTCTTTCTCAGGGATAAGCAAGGAGCTGGCCGGCGCAAGACTACGCGAGATGAAGTTTAATAAAAATATTTTATTAATTGATGGACACTATACATGTGAGATTGCAGACACATTTGATGTCGGACAAGGTATTGACCGCAGTAACGCATTTAGAATCCAAGTGAAATCTCGAATTATCTATAATGGACAAACAAATTATTATAAGCGAAGTTAGGTTTGTAGTTTGTTAATTGATCGCCATCCCGGTGAGTCTGTCCCGACTCCCGTCTCGGTGAGTTCCGCCGGACTCAAAACGCTGAACTCTGAAATGCAGAACTAAAACTAACTTAATATAATTATTGTTGGTATAAGGTAAACTTCGTTACCCTCTCTCTGGCATCGTGTCGTCATGAGATCATTACCTTGTCGCGATACAACACTTTATTATATTGGTTGACAACGATTCCTTAGTACCGAAGAGGAATCGCCGTCTTTTCATTGGATAAGGATCCACCATGAACACTGTATGGACACTCCTTTGGGTCAGTGGCCTTTTCCCGCCTGTTTGCTAGGCTGCGCGTCCTCGCGGTTGTCGATTTCGTCATAATGGGTTGTTTACTCGACGCTGTAGTTCCCCAGCCATAAATCATGCTTTGTTAATGACCTGTCAGCGAAGCTCAGTTTAAGATCTTGGATTACTGGTCCACAAAGAAATGTCCAGTAATCCGCTAGTAAAATGAGTTTTCTTAAATTTTAACTCTTTTGTAGCCGCATCAAGGGCCTGTCGCTTAACAAAAGCGGTACTATGTACTTGCTAAATGGTTTCCTTAATTACTAACTGATCGTTTATTATTAATTCTATCAACTTTGTTTGAATCAATTTATTTTAATTCAATTATATGAAAATCAAAATCCTCGTGTTCTCACGGTTCGATTACATATAAGTTTCATATACCTGCGGTTATTATTTCATCCTTTAGACATTTAACATGATAATAATATAATGTATGTCCTAATTAATTTATTTATTCTGATTTATTAATCTAGGAGTCGGAGTGAAAGATTCTGCTTCATGATTTGTATACGTTTTCCGTGACTGACTGACCATTGCATACCCTTAACAGTAATAGAGAACAATTAAGGTATCTATAACATTAAAATACAGTTAATATTGTTACAGTAGCGGCTAAAAGGACCAGAATATGGTTTAACAAAAGGACCTGTTAAATTAAACAAATGAATACGATCAAATAATTAACAACAAATTCGTAAAAAATGCTTGTTTTTTTCAAGTATGGAATATGACGACTTCTACCACTGATTTTAGATTTAAATAGTAAATATTTGAAATATTCTCTTGTAGAATCAGAAAATGTTATCTGTAAAGAAGTGTTATATTCCGACGACAGAACTATTCCTGCGAAAATTTGTTAAAGTTCACCTCGGTATGACATTTTCATGGGATCGCACAACCTCATGCTTTTACTTGGATTCTTTGTATTGTTATTAATCCCTAGATGTAAACCGCACGGCTTAAATAACTAAAATACCCTCCATTAACGTCATCATTTCGTTTCAACCCTATGTGATATACCTTACTCACTCACTGGTACTATCGAACCCTTAGGTTCATGGCCGCGCGGACATTAGCTCTCCATACATCCCTATCCTGAGCTAATGCTTTCCAATCATTTCCTGTATAATCTACTTCCCTCAAATCATAGTTAATGTTGTTCTCCTTTCTCATTCTTCGTCTACCAACTGGGCCTTTTCCCTCTAGCTTTCCCACAAGAGGCTTCCATGGACGTCTTTCATTCCCCATACGCGCAACATGTCCTGCCCAAAGCAGTCTACGAGACTTAACTGTTCTTATTATATCTGGCTTCCTATAACGACCATGTAATTCATTGTTATGTAGTCTACTCCATTCACCTGCTCTTCGTCTCTCTTTGGTCCAGAATTTTCCTAAGAACTTTATTCTCATAATCTCGTAATCTCATTCGCTCCCTTAAAGTAAGAGTCCATGTTTCACACCCATATAATATAACTGGTAAAATAATAGTTTTATATATTTTCAGTTTAACGTTTCTTGAAAGGAGTCGGGACATCTTGTCTCTGCAATGCATAATAGCACGCATTTCCAGAATTGAGCCTATGTTTAATTTATTTGTGCATCTCATTCTTATTTTTGATTATTGTTCCTAGCTATTTGAATTCAGACACTTCCTCAAAATTTCCCTCAATTGTCATTAGCTGTCCATTTCCATTATATACTGAATTTCTACATGTGACCATATATTTAGTTTTATTGATATTTACTTCCAGTCCTAATTTCTTAGTGTTACTCAATAGTGTGTGCGTGTTGTCTTTTAGTATCTCCTCGCTATCGGCCAATAGTATTACATCATCAGCATAAACTAACAGCTTATTAATACCATTGAGTTGTAGGCCTTCCTCATCTTCTAAAGATTTGATGGCATGCTCTAGTACAAAATTAAATAGTAGAGGAGATAGTGCATCACCTTGCTTCAGCCCATTTTTTGCCTACACGTATCCTACTCTTTGTACCATTTAGACACATTCGTATAAGTCTAACTAACTTTTTAGGAATTCCGAACTCCAGCAGGATGCTATATAACTTCTCCCTCTTAATTGAATCATATGCTTTTTTGAAGTCTACATATAGTTGATGTACAGTACCATTATATTCCCATTTATTTTCTAAAATCTGTGTGATCTGTTGTAGACCTGTTTTTCTTCTAAATCCAAATTGATGATCTCCTGGAATATCTTCAAATAAGGAGTAAGTCTGCTATGATTGATTTGTTCACTGTAAGATGTTCAAAAACAAGACATATGTTCAATGTAGAGAATATGAATCGTTCCAAAATAATGAAAGTTAGCACAAATCCACCCAATACATAAGAAATATAATAATAATTATCATACGTCATAAGTAACGCCCGTTCCATCTCTTGGCGGAACTGAGATACAACGTTTACCCGCCATTAGACGCAATTGTGTACGATAGAAGTTTTATTCTTAGGAAATGTATTTTACGGGAATTACACTTTGAACAACAAAAGTTGATACAGATATGGGCCTAATTAGAAACTTCCCCATCTTTTATTTATTTATGACAGGTATGTGTGTAATACCAACAAGAATGGAAAAATCATCTGAGGAGAACGGCAAGAAATAGACTTAAAAAATTGACATTCCAGTATCCCCAACTGGACATAGGGGCCAAGAAAGACCAAACCATCGATGGAAAGATCAAGACCATCTTCGCTAGGTTTGCCGTACAGGCCACATGGCTTAAAACGGATTTGACCATGATGATGTGTGTATGTATATATATTAGGGTTAGAAATATTTGGACTTTTGTGAAATAAAATATTTCCTCTGTTATGGATGGATGAAATTTCACTTTAAAGCATTGAAACAGGCCTTCATTTCACTGAGCTTCAAGAAAAGATCACCCCCAAATATATTTATATATCAATATTTAATATTGATTTGGGGGTGATCTTTTCTCGAAGCTCAGTAAAATGAAGACCTTTTTCAATGGTTTTAAAGTAAAAGTTCACCCATTGATTGCACAGGAAATATTTTATTTCCCAAAATCCAAAAATCTATAACCCTAATATATATATATATATATATATATATATATACATTTCGATGTCATAATTAATTTTTTTGACATTGAGCAATGCAGACTTAATATGACATGATAAGAAAAATCAATGCCTGAACGGGATTTGAACTCGGACCTTTTGATTGATACTCCAGTGCGTTACCACTTTAATCTGCTTACTTGTTGTAGAAGCTACTAGGTGTCAGTGGAGACCGAGTTCCCGCTACTTCTCGTAATTATAGAGACTATATACAAGAAAAATATATATTTGTACTAGATTTGCTTGATACCGTAAGTGGTAACGCACTGGAATATCAATCCAGAGGTCCGGTTCAAATCCCGTTCAGGAATTTATTTTTCTTATAATGTCATATATATATAAATATATATATATATAAAACATATGTGTGTATGTGGACCTACCTAATTAATTGTTTACGCTCATTCCGTGATGCCAATTTATAACGTTTATTTACCGGTACAATTTTTATTATGAGCACAATATGTGTTCCCTGCTTACTAACTTGTAAATTTTTACCCGATCATCAGTTGTTAATGTGGGAACTTTTTCACTAAAATATTTGAATTTTTTCCAAACCTGCTAATACCAGGCGTGCGCTGCTACACCTAAATAAATTATGTGTTTTTGCATTTAGTTGAAAGTAAAAGGAAAATAAATATAAATTTATATCGTTATTATTTTTAGATACCGCGTGCTGATTACCCGGCTATGCCCGGGAATCTACGCATCCCGATGTACTTGGCAAAGTGAGCTTAAAGATAAAATTCGTTATTTTTAAATATCCATGAAAGAATACCCGCCGTGCGCTGCTATGCTTGCCCGGAAATCTATTTATTCCAATCTTATTGGCATCAATGAAACACAAAAATAGTTATTGTAAGTTATTCTTAAAAGATAAACATATGCCGTCGCGGACATTTCTGTAGAGGTTTTTTGAGATATTCAATTCTGTATACAATAATTTTGTGTATTTGTTATGCTTATGGCAGCGTAAGCCATTTAAGCTTAAAAAGCGACATGTTTTCACGTTTTTTTTTTTCACTACAGAAGGTGATTTTTAAGGGTGAAGGGCTTGAGCATTAAAACTCTCCTATAACCTGTAACCTTCCCGGGAAAATCCTAAACATTTTTCAAAAAGCCCCGTCACAATCGGATCGGTATGGCAGCGCATAAAGTACGCACAAACAAACAAACAAACATTATTTTTTAATATAAGATAATGTTTATCTCTCTGCTATTCAAATGCTTAGCTTCTCAATGATTTAGAATTTCTACCACAAATGTTACCATTTTGAAAAAAATTGAAAATCCACGTATTCTGCATTTAAGGATAAGAAAAAACATTGCTTACTTAATGTATTAAAATTGTAATTATATATTTTAAGATCTTCCGATATAAGTTATATAGACGTGTGCTGGATAATATACATTTATAGTATTTTTATTTCCTTTATTTCAAGTGTTGGAGACCGAACTACATTTTCTCACACCTTTGAAGGTGACCTTTATTCCATCAATGGAACTCAGTCACACATCAGGTTTGTTTACATTACAACTGGAACTTAGCTCGGAAGACATGTTTTACTTCCTTGTTGCAACTTAACTGAATTCATACGATTTAGTTAACAAAAAGAAAGATGTAATCCCTAAACCTGCAAAATCTGGACGTAAGTTGTACTTTGTGTGGAATTCACTTAGTATAGCAGTTCCTGGGTAATGGACCATTTTAGTTTTTAGTTTTGCTGAAGGAGTCTAGCTTTGACTTTATAATATTTGTCTAATAACAGTTAATGAAGGCTAGGATTTGTGTACAATTACATATTCTTCCCTTTGCTTATACGTGGCTAAAATTTATAAATTCACACGAATTAGAAACTTACTAATCAAATATCAAAATGTATCATTACATATTTTTACATATTATCAAGATCTGGATGTAAAACTACATATTCCGCCACATAAAAACAATTTTTGTAAATGGAAAATAATTGAAAACAGTCTGTGTGACAATATTTTACATTAAAAGTCAGATAACTGATTATACAATGAAACAGTTCTACCAACCTAATGAAGATCTGCAGAGAAACGACAAAAACAAATTACATTTTGTAGATACGATAAATATAGATAGAGGATGACACTGAAGACTTGGGTATATGGCCCCACATTACAATATATCATTTAAACCCGAACGATCTACTCTGTTTATGAATGAAATAGTATAAATATGTAGGAGACACGCAGTGGTATAGTTGGTTAAGGCAATATTCTACAAGCTGCAAGTCGAGGGGCGAAACCCATGGGATCAGGAATTTTAAAATTCTTAACCTTCTGACCCGGGGTCGACTCAGCCTCTAACATAAATCAATACCATACTCTGTTGTAGGAGTAAAGGCGGCTATCACACAAGGCTCATATCTTGTGCCGAATGTCTAGAAAGAGGAGAGCTTTAACGTCCCAATACCCCTAAGTAGGATCACTTTATAATAGAAACGTGACAATATCCTTCTTATCACGTTGTCAGATACTTATCAGTCCCATGCTTTCAAACCTGGTCTAATTTGAAGCAAATTTAAAAGTAAAATGTGTCCAAAAATTAAAGCTTAATACTACATATTTTAAAGAAATGTTATATAGTCTTACATATTTTACATGATGTTATTAAACAAATATGTAGATATTTTGCATGTTAATATTACATTAAAATCCTAGCCTTACTGATGCTACTCACTTCTCAGAATGTGAAAGCCGTAAAGGTAAGAGGATCTTTATCGAGTGAGCTGTGCTCAGATAACAAATCATGCGTTTAAACAAGAGGGCAGCACTTTACAGTTATTGCATTTACATCCATCGACTGTCTTATCGGATTATCAATTGTTTTGTTAATAAGTTGTTCCCTTGACTTCTTCTAGATGGCAGAATTGTGGATTTAATTGACACAAAAACGTATTAATTTCAGGTAATTATAATAAGATGCATAATTTGGAAATTTTACATTTTATTATTTTCCGTTCCATTAGCGCAGTTTAACCTCCCCACTTATTGGTACTTTTACGTGCCACATGAAATCCGGGCCTTACCGTGACACGACTTTTCGTAAGATGGATTTTTAACTACGGATAACGTACATACTTATTTGTCCATACGGCACTGAGAACGTCCCTGAAGGAATGATAGGTTCAATGTCAAGGCCTCCTCCGAGACAACACAACATTAAGATGAAACATATCATTCACACACACGCGCGCATTCATACTAAACAAATGTCTACAAACATTTTTAAAAATATTTGGCTTTGTTGAGACAGATCACATCAGAACAAAAGTAATTATAATAAAATGCAACTTATTATGATAAAACAATAAACTTAAAGTATGTAAAACTGTTGTCGTCCGAGTTATATTATATGGATGCGAAACATGTACTCTTACTTTATGGGAGGAAAGGAGATTACGAGTATTTGAGAATAAAGTTCATAGGAAAATGTTTGGACCAAGGAGTGATGAGCAGACAGGTCAATGGAGAAGACTACATATTAGTGAGCTACATGACCTTTATAGGAAGCCAGATGTGATAAGAACAGTTACGTCTCGTAGACTGCGACGGACAGGACATACGGCACGAATGTGGAATGAAAGAGGTGTATAGAAACTTGAGAAAACCTCAGTATGCAGGGAAATAATGAGATGGGAGAATCACATCAACAATGATTACATTAAATTATACAATATACGATTGTGAAATATTAGCTTAGGGTAAGGATGTATGGAAAGCTTATTTAAACATGAGCATGAACCAACTGGCTAGATAGTGCCATTTAGTAATTATTTATGCCAATAGTAGTTCGTAAATGTAATCTTTCTATATGGCATAATGTACGAACTAAGATGTATATTCCATGAACAATAAATATAAAGTTCTTCACTGTGATAATTACATAATGAAAATTAATTTCTTGTTGTTCTACATGATTTCAATCAGAAATATAGTTGAACATTATAAAAATACTGTAATATGTTTCACTAAACTGTAAATGTATCGATAAAAATATTTAAGTTAATAACAGTAATACAATTAGAAGTGTTCCAGTAACACTCGGTGATTCCTACAATTATCTCCCATTGAGCATCATGAAGGACTACTCACTCGGATCCATTTACTGGACAAAGCAAGCAGCATGATTTGCTGGTCTGACCTCAAATATTAGGAGTTCTTAATTTGCTGTGTTGTTTTCATACCAAGTTTATTATATAACTTCATAGTGTTGCTGAATAAATTAACTGTGTCTACGTTTTTAGCAAAATAATTATCGCCTAAGTAACAAAGAATGAAAATTAATATTTAAAAAATCCAAAGAAAACTGTTATGAATTAGAAATACGAAATATAGAGAACCTTGGTATAAAATTCACTTCGAAGAATTGCGTTAATAATAATTCTCCCTTTAATTTTTTAATCCCTTTATGCTTTATATTAATTTATTGATTTGTTCAGACAATAATTTTTATCAAAATATGTAAACTGAATATAAACTTATTAAGTTATTTAAACATAAATCAGTAACACTTAGAGTGCAAATTGTAAACATTCCTCAAGAAAACACAACTTGAAACAAATTCATATACAGTTTTTTATACTCATTTGAAAATTTCTTGAAGGAAGAAAAATAAATACTTTGGAACTAATTTCAGAGTACAGCAGTCATTTTATATCTTGTGTCACTAGACATCAGTTTACATTGAATAGAATTCACAGGTTGTTCATACAAATGTAGTGCACCACATTCATCTTCACATGGCACGTTTGCTGTAATTGTGATACACAAAATGGCAGGTTTTCTGGAAATGTAATGTAGAGATGTAAATAAAAAATCATCATCCACATAAGTAGATGTTATGTTAATCTTGAAGTACATTTCCGGGCTATAGGCCGTGCTCTTGAAGCTTGAAGTTCCCCAACGTTTCGCCAGAGACTGCGTCCGGCGTTCTCAAGGGTCGTCTTGAGACTACATGGCCTACTGACCCGATATCTACTTCAAGATCACCATAATAACTCCGGCCGTGAAAGCCTAAGTGAATACATAAATAGATATTGGCGTAAATTGTTCAAAATGAGAGGTTTTGTAGAAATGCAATTTAGAAATGTAAATTTTAAAAAATCTTCACCCACATAAGTAGATTTTGTTTGGCGTAAAATTGGACGAAGTTGTAGTTCAGGCACATTCCCATCCTTGTATTTAACAAATGTTTCACAACGGTTAGTTCAAAGAGTCTTGTGTCTGCACAGAATCTTCAATTCAAATAAAGCAAGTAATCAATTTAAAAATTCTATGAGAAATGAAATGACATTAACTTAAACATGAAACTCAAAGACGTTATAAATTATATTTTATATTTATAAAGTTAAGTGGAATCTTACCTTGTTTGCAAGTAACCTGCGGTCGACACTCCTCATCCACACTTCATCCAACCTTAAATATAATTACATGTTATAAAACACAACATTCTAACTTTTGAAATATAATGATAATTACAATAATAGTTATAATAAAATCATACAAAAATTATACACTCACCACCCTGTTTTTACTCTTAACTAAAAACAAACTAATGGTAGTTAAATATTACATAAACAAATGAAGAATGTACAAAATGGAGACTGAATAAAAAAATTACAGAAAACGGAATGTATATGTTTGAGAAGGGACGTGGATAACATCATACTCAAAACAGGGAAGATAAAAAAGTTAAATTTTTAAATATTTCGGATCAATAAATATATGTTTAGTTATATGAGAAAATTATGTACAAACAAAAACTGAAATAGCTAAAAATGAATCTATGACATTACATGGAATAATTTGGAAGGAAAATATTACAAAGGAAACTAAAATGAAAATTTATAAGAGCATAGTACAGAATATTTTGTCATATGGAAGTGAAACTTGGTCTTTGACGGAATTAAAAAGAATAAAATTATAAGAGTTGAATTTGAATATCTTAGAAGAAGCCTTCAAGAAACAATACAGGATAAAATAAGAAATTAATTCCTTTGAATATAAATTATCAGTACATCTGTGTTAAGAGGATTGAAAATCAAACTATTAAATTTTATTGCCATGTACTGAGATTGGAAAATGGTAAATTACCAAAAAAAATATATGTTAATGGTCACCCCTTGGAGGAAATAAACGTGGCAGACCAAGACGGAAATGGAAAACTTATGTAAGAACTATAATGGATAGGAATTTCGAAGAAGGAGATTGGAATGAGAGATATGAATGGAAACTGATTACGGCAAAGCTGTAAGTGGGGGAAAGCCGAAGAAGAAGAAGAATAACCTGGTAATTTCCAATAAAATCATACAAACTTTGAACACTTATTATGAATTTAAAAAATAGACTGAACAAAGCACAATGGTCTAAAGTTAGTATTGGACGTGTTTACACTATGAAAATCCTACAAATTTCGAATAAGTGTTTGGAAGATGAAGAAGCACTTACCTATTAAACGCTGTCCATTCATACCGTCCATTTATACCCCGAGAGAAGCCGCGTGGCCCACGACAACACTGGGGTTGATGTATCATTTGCATTTAATGTCCCCCATGATAGTGGGTTTAATCCGCTTGCACTCCCAGGAACACGGATCAATTACCCGACGAATCAGGAGCCTGACTACTTATCTGCCCCGCCCACACGTGTATGAAGTACAATCGTTATTCTTGATTCATGAATTCATCCGCAGGTTCACTTAATGAACTGAAAAACAAGAAAGGCAAGTACGTCAGCACAACACTCAGAGGTACAGAAAACATAAACTGATATAACAAGTACTATATTGATCCGCAAGACTTTATTGGACAAATCTGGAACTTTTCTGAGCCAAGAATTGGCACATACGTACCTTAAATATACGATCATGCAATTTTTCGTCAAAAAATATATGCTTATGTGGAGTGATGAGTTTTTATTTACATCTCTATATTTCAAAAAAGACTCTTATTTTTAAGTATCACAGTAACAAGATGTTGCACTATTCTCCTAAAGAGAAATAATTACAGGTGATAGAAGTCTAGCCTAAATTGGTAGCTGCACACAGAACTAATTGCCACATAATATTTATTTTTATTTGTTCAAGAAATTTTCAATTAAATATAGGAACAATTAGTGTGTGAATTTGTTTGACGTTTTGTTTTCTTGAGCAATGGTTCTGTATGAAAGTAAATATATGTATATTAAAGTATTTTATATTTAAATTGATATAAATGACCTGTTTTCACCATAAAGTTCAAACAATCTATTACGTAATGAAATCACCCATTTTATAGCAACCATCCAGGCTACAATATTCTTACGATAGAGTTTTCCCTCCTCTTATAATTTATTTTACAAACTCGCAGTGCTGGGATTATTTGAATGATTTCCGTGTACTATTGTTTTCAATTTCGTATTGTTTTTCTTCATTGCGTCAAATTGATTTTCAAATGTAGTTTCCTAGAAAGTTAAACGTTTATAAGAGATTAGTACATTTTCTCAGTTATTGTGGCAGTTGTATAGTTTCTGCTTCCTATATATGCAAAATATCAACAGAAAATTATAAGCATTTTTATGAATTATCGGAATTAAAGTAATTTGCAACAGTAGCACACAGAAATAAATTATGCATAGGATCAACTCTGGAAACGGTGATATAATACACGCGACGGAGACTCAGAAATGTTAAATTAATATTGTATAAATTGGCGATTATTCAAGTTATATATTAAAAGAATGCAAAATAGATTTCTTAGTTTAAGACATGAGAAAATATTGATATTTGACAATAAATTGCATAGGAAGATCTGTACAGAGACAAGTAGACAGGTGAATGGAAGAGACTACATGTCGACCCACCTCAGTATATGAAATTTAAGATTTATTTATGGTTTTCCATAAATATCATCATAATAGTCTTCTTGGTGCATCTGCCTGTCCGACTTTCTTTGTTGTCAAAAAAATAAATTCTAGGAACTATTTTCAAATACTCGTAATATTTTCTCCCCCTTTAAAGTTAAAGTCATTATTTTGTATCCATATGATATAACACAATTACATTTTTTCCGTTTTTTACAAGAATCCATGTAATCTATAGTAGCAGAATTGAGCCTGTGTTTAATTTCTTTCTGCACTTTATTCCTACTTGCAATTTTTCCCTAGGTGTTTGAGATCAGCCACTTCTTTTACATCTCCCTCATTTGTCACTAACTTGTCTTTACCATTATATAATCTATTTCTAAGTGTGGCCATATATTTAGTTTTATTTATGTTTACTTCCAGTCCAAATTATTAGTGTTACTAAGTAGAATGTACATGTTGGCCCGTAGTGCCTCCTCGCTATCGCCTAACAATACTACATCATCAGCATAAACTAACAGCTTATTAATACCATTGGGCAGAGCACCTTCTTTATCCTATAAAGATTTGATCCTATGCTCTAGTAGAAAATCGAATAGTGAATTTCAAAACTATCCGAAAACTGTTTGCCTACCCGCACCCTACTCTTTATACATTTAGACATGTTCGAATTGCGGACTTGATAATGTTGACATAATTTCTAATGGAATATAGATTATGTCTGACTTGAAGAGAAGAAATTTGGGAAATGTATAGCTTAATGTATTTTAATATGTTTCTAAGAAAAGCAGACAGACCTGTGAGAGCATAAACTGTGGACACAAACAACAAATCCAACTTCACAATCACATGAACATGTGTTACCATGGTAACCGGATTATTGCAATTATTATTAAAACTGACTTACAGGTTGTCACCTGTTAAAAATGAAGTTAAAAATAGCAATCGAGTTAATTTGTGCAATGAACAAAATATATAACTTTATGAAAATATTTGAAAAATCATTGCATGGACATTGATAGGTTACATGGACTTGTCGTCAGTTATCCAGATGGCCCATCAGATTTTTTTTCTCTAAAGAGAATAAATCTCTGTCCATCAGGGTCTGCGTTTGAATTTGGACTCATATATCAAGAAAAGTATTTAGTGTGGATTATATTCATCAGTATTAAATCAACTGGCATGAATATGTGGACCGCGTGCCCAGTAACAGGATTTCTAAGACAATTTTGTAATGTACTGATCTAGTGGTAAAAGATCTTTGGGTTTTCTACTTAGAGATGGTAGGAAAAAAATGTAGATCGTAATAATACTTTCAGAACTATGACACGAAAAGAAGAAGATAAAGATGATGATATTAAGAAAAAGTTCAAGAAAGGAAAAAGAAAAAACTAAAGAATATGAGAGGTAATTGAACATTCCACCGACACGAGATGTGAGCTGGTTGTCAGCCCTACTTGACCGATTTATTTTGCTCACAACATTTTGATGAATTAAAATACCTTCGAACGATAATAACAAACAGAAATAATTTATACTATGGAAGTACATACTACACACCATGCATGATGGAGACTGTTTTCATCCCGAATTATCTCAAAACATATTTTATTAATATGGTATAAACCGGCGGTTCTTAAAGTTATATTAAATGGGCGCATAACAGGTCTCTAATTTTAAGAAAGAAGAAACAATTTATTGCGTTTATTTGAGAATAAAGTGCTCAGGAAGATGTTTGCTACAAAGAGAGATTTACATACAGGTGAATATGTAGGGTCTACGTAACAGTGAATTTCATGGTATTGATAGGAAACCAGATGTAATAACAATAGTTAAGTATTGTACACTCTGACAGGCAGGACATGTGGCAGGTTTAGAAATGAAAGAGAAGCACTGGAGATTATTGTAGGATAAGCGAAGGCAGCCAGTAGATAGACCAAGAATGGGGCGATAGAATAACATTAGTCATTGAGACTGCAACACCTATAGCAAGACTTAAATCAGGACACCTTAAAGTAACATACGGTCAGAAGACATCACATCACCACGTCATATATTCCAATGCATCAACACCTATTCTATTATAATTATATCATATGGGCAGCGTAATCCACTTTCCAGACGCCCCAACCTCAGAAGCGTGTTACAATAACGCCGTGCCAGGATAGAATACCATAGTGTCGAAAATTACAATGTGGTGATATTGAAAAAAAAATTGCGACAGTGTGTTTTCTTGTACTTAAGCATTGGCGACCATGATTGAAAATTCCAACGTCCTACTTTTCGGAGTTGCCAACCTAAATAACTATACTGTAATAGTACATATTACAAAACGCGTGTGGGAAGTAAAACCACTCCCTTTACGTATTCTACTTACAATGTGTATAGAAAAATATATCCAAAAATTAATGTTAATATATATTATACGAAACAAATCACTGAATTTTAAATGAACTGAACTCTATTTGCAAAAATATGAAACAAAGTATACGTACTTGCCGCCATTTTATGACTGACTGGTGGTACGGCCTGCTGTAGTTTCAACTAATAAATATTGCCACACTCTTATCAATTGTCAGTTGTTTATAATGAACGCTTATATTTCCAACAAAGATGTTATTATTTTGCTATTATTTATTAATTTAGGAACACTATCGCGCAAAAAATAATTTCCTCGCTTCTGTAAAATCCACTTCCCAACCTTGCACCGTAGTATACTATGTTTTCTCCTCTAAAAACAACTAAATTACCTCGTATTTTAGATACATTTTCACACAATCCTCTTAATTCACAGCCTCATTTATTGCTTTCCCTTATTCATTTACGTTGTAAAAATATTTTGTTTTTGGTAATCCCAATTTTCCTGAAGTAAAAGAACACGAAATTGTAATTATATTTTAGCAAAACAAATTTTGAAATATTATTCATGCCGTAACCACGTGACCGCGATGCTATTGTTGAATCGCGACGTCATAGCTTAGTTTATTGAGAGCCTTTCCAATTATTACCTTTCAAAACACGTAATAAAGAGTTCTATATGTAGTGCAGATTTAAGCAGGTCTACAGTAATGTAGGTAGCAAGAAAATTATTCATTTATTATGAATTTTACAAGTAATTTATTATGATTTTTTTAATTTACGCGAAATAAAACAAAATATTTGTCATATTTTGTCAGGAACCTTAGGCGAATAGGGAAAATACAGGAGGAATATAATATAACCTACTCGGAGATCAGCGCCCCTAGCGTTAAACAAACTTAATGAGTATTTTATCTTTAGAATTTGCTGCATTAGCTTTTGTTTCATCTATCAATTTAATCAATTTGAGGAAGGGTACCCGCGGGCTCGGACGAAAAATATATAATTGTTAGTTGTTAATTTTTTCGATTTAATTAATTTACACATTTTCCATTGCAAGTGATATTATTTTTGCTACATGTCCGACATTTTGTACGATTCATAGTTTAAAATTGGATTAGATTCGTTGTTTCGTGTGGCAGAGTTTGAGTTGATAAACTCCTTTCAAAAGCCACGAGCTAAAGTGGACTATATGATTTGTGACTGGGAATTATATCAAATAATCCAGTCGATTAAAACTATATACACGAACACACGTATCACTTAAATGCACTTTTATACATAATAAACTCACTGCGAAATGTAATAATTGTTAATTTTACGCATTTTGCGGAGATGGCCGGCACGTGTTACCTTCATGGAGTTGTAGCTACATCTGACGGCTTGTGGCTGATGCATGCTATTATGTGCATGCAGACAGAAGCTTCCAGACGTTTCTATACAACAAAATAAATCAGTCACGCGGAGAGATACAAATTATATGAAACCCTTAAGAATAAAATACATGATATTAACTAGAATAAGAATTATCCACACGCCCACGAACTGATCTACTGATCAGTCAAACAGGAATTAGTCGAATAACTAAACTTGCAGGAAGTGCGATCAAATTTGAATACAAATATTAACAATTGCATAAATTTACAAAACATAAAATAAAACAAAAAATAATGATTGCCTGAAAAGAACACACAAAAAACAAAATGAAAATAGACATTTATGAGTCACAATCATTTTCCCTTTAAATTCATGATGTAAAGTTCTTAAAGTTTAATTGTAAATTCACAAAATTCACTCTTGATGCTAAGCTTTCAAAGTTCAATTGTAAGTTCACAAAGTTAACATACTTGCCCCTGGATTTAAAAATGCATGGGTTCAGACACGGCCAGCTAAAGTGAATTTTCAGGGTATAAAAATCCTTAGACTAGGTTCCTTCGGAAGCGAACTAAATAATTTGGTTCCCTGTCTAGATTTATGGCACTCGAAAGAAGATGAAGCTTGAAAAACGAGACTTTTGAGCCTTTTTTTTTGTATTGAGATGCTAATGACCTTGGCTTTTAAGAAGTAAGTTTATCGTAAAATAGAAATAATATAATAACACTGATTTATTGATTTGTCCTTTCAACTATGTTTTTCTCGACTATACATAATATTTGTCTTTCTTTTGTAGCAAATGTTTGCAGAGACTGGACTAACAACCAACCCCCAACTTGGAGGATCAGTAAGTACTTGTTTAAGATTTTGTTCTGTAGAAATAACACTTGCTAACATGTTTCTTCTACCAGTTGATCTCTTTTCCACCATTTCTGATATTGGAAAGAAAACGTAAACTCCGCCATGATTAATTATTGCTTCGTTGTATGGTTCTCGTTCAATGTTTGTTTATACAACGGGGATGGGCTGTTAATAGCTTTTGTTACTTCTGGTCTTGAAAAACAGAAATCCCCCACTATGAAGGTCGTTCAATCTAAAAGGGGTCAAATATTTAGTAATTATACAGAAACGTTGCATGTACGACATAAGAATTCGTTCATTTGAACTACCTAGTGAACGATGTTTAACATTCATTGTAACGAACCATTATCAGTGTTTTTTGTTGTTGTCAATCATTTTAAACATGGCGCAATGATGTTTACTATATATCAGTTTTATCCAATATTTAAACTCATTTTGCGGTTTGCTGAGGAACTTGGGAGTTAAGGCGGTCGAAGAACCCTTTTATATAGGTTTTCAAAATGCAAAAAACTATGCTAATGCTGAGCCGTGTACATCAATATATGCCTTCATCAGATATTAGTTCACACACATCTCCTCACTTCCTATAAACAAATAGTAATATTTAACTTATATATCGCATTTAAACATACGTCATGAATTCAAAAGCTAACAAATTTAAATTCACATTAACCTTAGTCCTTTATGTCTTGCGTTGGTTTATTAGTAAGATCCAGATTTCTGTTCGGATTTTAATATTCCACAAATCATTCAAATAGTGTGAGGATTTCTTTATATAACAGACATTGGCCGAAATAAACTGTAATAACTCACACTAACATCGCATTAATTCTTTCTGTTTAACATTGGTCATTACGTCACATTGCAGTTAGATTATTATATTGCTTCAATTAGAGAATAAACTTAAACATTTATTTTCCTCCTTCATAAATGCAAAATGTGAATGTGGAGGACAAACAATGTGAAGAACGTAATAGTTACGTCACGAATATATATATATATATATATATATATATATTATTTTTTTTTGCTATTTTATATTTAATATTTCTTCAATACTAGGAATTATTTATATGTCGTGAAAAAAATTGAAATTTATTTTTAATTTTCCAATAACACAACCATAATATATCCATAATATATAAGGCTAATGGAAATATTAGTTTTTCAACGTGGCTAATTAGCCAAGACCTTTAAGGAGTGGTTCTACAGATCAGAAGTCCAAGGTTCGAATCTCGCTGAAAACCATGGTGAGTTGTATTTAAAATACTCCGGAATGCGATAGTGTGAATTGTATAGAATTTTATGGATAAGTTGAATTGAGATAAAAGTGAAATACAAAATAATAAACAGAGAGACAACTAGTAGCCAAAAGTGGATTTATTTTTAATTGTAAATTAGCTAAAGATCAAATGAACGTGAAACATGTAGTAGTTAATTTATCGTTCCTTTGCTATTTCATGGTTTATATAAAGTTTCTTCATATTTACGTAATATCTTCTTATTATATCTAAATGGCTTGTTCTTTATTGATAATGACCTCTCCCTAACTTACATCTAGACTGGTCTATGTGTTTCTTACCTTCTATTGTCCTGTGCTGATGGAACTGGAATCCTCACAACTAGGAACCACCGAGGCCAGTCACTATAATACTAAATTAAAGTGTTTCACAGTTCTTGTAATCCACCCAAGACATACATTCCTTTGTGGGGTACATATAAAAAATAGGATAGTGAAGAGTCTGAAAAGAAGAGGATAAATATGTGATCGGCCACAATGTGAAAATGTATTGAAATATTCTGAAACAGTTAGCCCCGGAGCCCCGGGACATAGCGTAGTTGGTAAGGCAACATGCTACAAGCCGGAAGATTGAGCATTCGATTCCCGAAGAGGTAATGTTATTCACGCAGATTCTTCTTCTCCTGAAGATTTCATATAATCATTACAAGGAATCGTAAACCCTAACGTTATGAATATTGTTGGATTCAAAGATTTAAAAGTCGTATTCAGAATATATACATGTATCTTAACTAGCCTAAACATTCCCACGGCCCACTGATCTAAGTTTGAATATGCGTCTCTACCAGTTGAGTACCATACATACGTTCTAAATGTACAGCCGTTGGGAAAGGCTGAGACTGCGGTTGATATCTCGCACCAAATGTCTAGAAAGGTGTGAGTCTTAACTACTCAATATTCCAAGGGCTTCCTAAGTCTTGCAGTGGGATAAATTACGCCACTTGTAGCCGTGATATAAATTCTGATTATGTGTATTTTACCTAATTTACCTCGAGAAAGACGTGTGTGCCTTTACATACTCACTTTTTCGTTGTGAAATTCCATCGTGTTTTTTATAAACTTCATTGTTTTCTTAACGTTTACATAAAATTAACTTAATGGCTGATAATGATCAAGGGAAACAAACAACTTAAAAATGTATAATTTTTAAGTCTTAAAGAAATGAACGCCCTGCAATAAATTTAAACAATAGAGGGTTGTCAAAAATATTAACATAATGGATATTTCAAACAATATATATCCTAGAGTTTATAAAAAAATAAGCAATGGATGGAAGAGAGTTGTTGGTGCGGAAATGCTCATATAATGATAATGTTGAACGTGAAAAATACAGCGTCTAAGACATTACGCCTTGTCGCAGAGCTACCGAACATGCTCTTGTATGAGTCCCTATGTGGAAGATATTTACTCACTGAATGTCGGCTAGTGTGGAACGGTGACCACCTAGAATTGTGAGGAATTTCAGTTGTAGTATGTACCGTGTATAACATTTTGCGAATCCGACGGTTGACCACTTATCACACATAGGTATAACATCTACCTCTCTGTTATAGCAAGTGCCTTGCACACTTATCGCTCCATGAGTTTAATTTAGTTTAAACAAAGGAATGGCTTAATTTTAAAGCATAAAAACAAAATGTTATCTGAAATAAGGTAAAGTAGAATATTTGTAAGTTTAGAGTTAAATTTGTTACGTTATTGAATGAGCCATTTAAACAATGATAAATGTGTTATGTGAAAATGTATTTATATTTACCTGATAGAAAAGAAAAAAACTGTGTTATTGATCTCTCTAAAGTTCTAGGCAGTATGAACTTATAGATAAACAGTTTTGAATTCAATTTGTGAAATATAAATATTTTATTAATTTAAAATATTTTTCAATTTCCCATTTACTGGCGTTGCTTCGTAACGTACTCGTAAGTTATTGCATAATTATTTGTTATTCAACAAGGCGCACACCATGCACATTTTTTATGAAAGTTTTCTTCTTTGTAAATTATAAGGGGTGAAATGTTTCCGCGAACATCATCTGGCCACCATTATCTTATTCGCCATGTTTAGTATGAATGGGTGTGTGAATGGTATGTTTCGTCTTAATGTTGTGTTGTCTTGGAGGAGGCCCTAACATTCAGCTGGGGCTCACCATGTCCTTGTGTGGTTAAAAAAGTATGTATGTGATCCTCAGTTAAAATCCCTCCCCGGGCAACTGTAAGGCCCAGGTGGCGCGTAGTACGTAAAAGTACCTAAAACGTGCGAGGTTTAACTACGCTAACGGAATATAAATATTTATGAACTGTGCGTAGCGGAAAGCCCCATATCGAATAAAGCAAGAAATGACATTTGATTTTCTCGTGGAATCCCTTGTTTAAAAATTCTCAAATCACAGCTTTATCTTCATAAAAATGTAACACTAAATTAAAATTTTGTTAATTTGACATTGAGTGGAAGTTCTCAGGAAAGTTTTTGGACCAAAGATAGATGAACAGGAGGTGAATGGAGAAGAGTGCACAACATTGAAGTAAGCCAGGTAAAATAAGAACAATTAAGTCTCGTAGACTGCGAGGGGCAGGATATGTGTCAAGAATGGAGAATGAAAGACGCGTGCGTGGATCCTTCTTTAGAGGAAAATCAGAGGGAAAACGACCAGTTGGTTGACCAAGAATTAGGTGGGAGAATTTGTTTATAGTAAAACCATAGGGAAAACGAGCAGTTGGTAGACCAAGAATGATGTGGGAGAATAACATTAACCATGATTTGAGAGAAGTATACTTATTCAGGGAATGATTTGAAAACATCTCAGGAGAGGGATGTATGGAGAGCTTATGTCCGTGAGGCCATGAACCTACGGGTTCAATAATGTCAGTGAGTTAGTTAGTATGAAATTATCATGCAAACAGAACAAATGTATCGAACTAGCTAATACCCGACGTGCGCTGCTACGCCTAAATAAATTAAACATTGAGATTTAATTAATTATAGTAGTAGTAGTAGTAGGACTTTATTAGACAAAAAAGTAAGATATTTACAATATTATTTACAAATATGGGTCGCACGGGCAGTAAGCCGTACGTGCTGTTGACAGTCCGTTACAATAAAGTAATAATTGGTACTAGTGTTAAGAAAAATAAACAAAAACAGCAATAACATTACAATTACATAAAGAAAACACAATAAAAATATTACAATTTAATAATAACACAATAGCATTATACACTAAAAACATTAACATTACAATTACATAAAGAAAACACAATAATATTACAATTAGGTAATAATACAATAGCATTATACACTAAAAAAAACATTAACATTACAATTACATAAAGAAAACACATTAATATTACAATTAAATAATAACACAACAGCATTATACACTAATTCATTTATATATAATTGTTAATAATTAATGGTATTGCATTTTGTTAACATATATTTATTCATGAATGAGTGTTGTCCTTATTTTTCGCGTTTTGTCCAGAAATTTACCGAGGTTTATCCAATTTTCTGGATTTACCAATAACTCGTAGCATGCCAATCTTTCCCGATTTGAATTTAGAAATCTTTCCGGTAATAACTGACGTCTCCAATATTCTAAATCATTACATTTTCCTAATATATGTATCTCATCTTCAAAGTTCCCGCACATTGGACATATTCGCATATCGTGATCGTCGCTAATTTTTAGAAATTTCCATGCCCCTAGCCTAAACCAAGCAAGCCCTGATCTCTCCTTAAATCCTAGGTTGAGTATATACGATTCTTTTCCCCAGACGTGTTTTAGGTCTCTTTGTAAACACAGTGAGCGTTTTCCTGTACATTCGGCGAAGGTATCTTGTTGGTTTACATCTAAGTACCTCCTCCTTATTTTTCTCCACACGTTCTTGCGATTTTCAGTCCCTTTTTCCCATATCCAGCCCATCTCAATCTTTTGGAGTTCTCTCCTAACCTCGTCTGCCCAAAATTTAACATCTATATTTTTAATTTGGTGGTCGTAACAAATTGCTCTAAGCATTGTTTGTTCACCTTGGATTACTCGCAACCAGTATTTGAGTACACGAATTTTACAGTTAATGTCGTCCTGGAATGACCCGAATTCATATAAAATTCCACAGTTCGAAACGGCCTTACTAAGTCCTGTAATATACTTTAGAAAATGCGTATATACCTTATTTAGTATTTCCGTTCTTTGGAAACCCCAAATCTCACTACTATAGTGCATTACTGGCCTGACCATCGCTCCATACATTTTTTCTAATGTGCTGACTGGAATATCAGGCACTCGACCCAGAATACCGAGTACACTGTTAAGTTGTCCCCTCCCTTTAAATAATGCTATATGAATGTGTTTTTTCCACTTTCCGTTCATTTTCAACGTCGTACCAAGATATTCAAAATGTTTCACGTTTTGAAGAACTTGATCTCTGTATTTCCATTCCTCTGTTCTACCATAAACCGTCCCATTTTTAAAGGTCATTGTTTTTGTCTTACTAACATTTACAGTCAATCCCCAATTCCTACAGTATATTTCCAGTAGGTCAAGACCTCTTTGCAATCCCTTGATTGTCTTGGAACAGATAATTAAATCATCTGCATACAACAGGACTGGGATTCTAACATTTCCTATCTCCGGAGCCTCAAATTCTTCTTCTTGCATTACGTCTACAATATCATCAACGAATAGATTAAATAGCATTGGTGATAAAATGCAACCTTGTCTCACTCCCCGATTGGCTTCACTGCTCTCTGTAATGTGCCCTTGGTCTACTTTTATACAAAATTTAACATATTTATAAATTGACATTAAAGCATGTATCATTTTATGAGACAATCCTTTCCGATTTAATTTTTCCCAAAGTGCGCTTCGGTCCACAGTATCAAAATGGTATACAATACGTCAAAGTAAACATGGCGGTTGCTAGAGTATTTTTTTAAATTTAAAATTTCAGGTAAACCCTCATTTCTGATGGTCGGATTTCGATCATACATACCTGGGTTTATTTTAATACGATATTGCGAGTTTTGTTGAAAATTGCGATTGCTAGAGCGATTTTTAAATTTTCGTTTCAGGTGAACTCTTAATTTTAGAACATAATTAATAACGGCTAAATACTCGCCGCATCTGATATTCTACATATACAAATTTAACCAAGATCGATTGAACGGTTTAGAAGTCTATAAATGACAGACATATATTCCTTTATATATATACTAGCGTACCCGGCAGACGTTGTCCTGCCCGAACATTCAATTCGCATGTCCTTTGCAGATAAGTTAAGAACTGTCTTATAACAGTTGAATGCAGGCTTTCACGGCCGGTAATCGTAATGTTGAGTGATTCCGGGTTATGTGGCCGTGGTCCATAGTTGGTGTTGATACCAGACGTTTCGCCCTCAACTGCGGAGGGCATCTTCAGTGGCGAGTGCTTCTATGCGTGTTTCCTGGTCGGAAGATCTACTTAGAATGAACGCTGTGGACGTAGAGGACGTTGTATTAGTGGGGGGTGCAGGGTGAGTAGGCGTGGCTCTTGCTGATTGGCTAATAGTCGTCTCCTTGTTGTCATTGGTGTTAATGCATTTATTTTCTAGTGTATGAAACCAGGCCTTAGACAATTTGATACCTTCTTCTTTTCTGTTAATATTTCCCTTATGCTTGTGTATTTCTATAGCCTCTCGGTATAATCTAGGGAAATAGTAGCATAAGGGAAATATTAACAGAAAAGAAGAAGGTATCAAATTGTCTAAGGCCTGGTTTCATACACTAGAAAATAAATGCATTAACACCAATGACAACAAGGAGACGACTATTAGCCAATCAGCAAGAGCCACGCCTACTCACCCTGCACCCCCCACTAATACAACGTCCTCTACGTCCACAGCGTTCATTCTAAGTAGATCTTCCGACCAGGAAACACGCATAGAAGCACTCGCCACTGAAGATGCCCTCCGCAGTTGAGGGCGAAACGTCTGGTATCAACACCAACTATGGACCACGGCCACATAACCCGGAATCACTCAACATTGTCTTATAACAATTATATTAGAGTGAAAAAAAAGATAAATTGATGAAAGTGAGTCAAAACAGTTTTTTTTCCCCCTCAGCTAGATTTCATTTCTGACCCATACTGGCCGAAAAATTTCTTCCCCCGTAGAAACTCGAACCAGCGTAAGTCCCGTAGTTCTGCGCCAAGACTTCTTGCCTCAACCACTCGGCTACGGCGCGAGACTCTTGGTATTAATGAAAGACAAAAATGGTTTTTGTGAGTTATCCGTAAGAGAAGGGACTCTTGGTATCAATGAAAGACAAAAATGGTTTTTGTGAGTTATCCGTAAGAGATAAACATATTCTGTCGCGGACTTCTTTGTAGAGCTTTTTGAGATATGCAATTCTGTGTACATTAATTTTGTGTATTTGTTATGGTTTAGGCAGCCTAAGCCATTTAAGCGTTCAAAGAGCTACTTTTTTCATGTTTTCCACTACAAATGGCGATTTTTAAGGGTGTAGGAGTTGACTATCACAACTCTCTTATAGCCTATGTTCATCCCGGGAATCTCCTGAACATTTTGCAAAAAAACCCCTTCACAATCGGATCAACGGTGTGGCTGCGCATAAAGTACGAACAAACAAACAAATATACAAACAAACAAACATCAATTTAAATATGAGGTATATTCTCTTTGTCCTTTGTTTCCTTCCTCTTCTTGTTCTTCTTGAAAATCTTGTTGGACTAATGGCTACCATGCATCCATCTGGCTCCCAGAGTCATCAGTTCAAACTCTCAGAGATCTGTGGATTTACAGGACGTAAAAGTACCGAGTATCGATTAAATCGGATAGTTGCCAAATACTCCGGTACCGTGAATACTGCATATATGCGGCACGAAAAAAGAACCTCATGTATGAAGAAACATAACTCGGAGCAAAATATGTTGACGCTTTCTCGCCCAGATTTGAATTATGCTCTTTGATCTTAGATGTTAAATAGCGTCGTTAAATATATATTACATAACACTAAATGGATATTTTAGGTTTCTAAACTAAGTTTTACCCGACTATACATATTCCAGCTTCCTTTATTGGAATATTTTTGGAGTGGGTTCTAACATCTAAACTCCAACTTGGAAGACTAGGATTTATTTAAGATTATATTTGTTAGAAGATTATCTTCTCAACGGCTAACATTTTCCTCCTGCCCATTGATTTTTCTTCTGCTATATTTAGTTGGAAATTCAAATTTTCTCTTCCGGCATTGATGCAGTTTGACACATTCTTAGAGATTAATTAATTGTTTTTTCTCACCCAAGATTTGTCCAGTAAAGGTAGCTCTGCCATGGTATTTCTGATTTAGCTCTAAACACTCCCACTATCGTCAAGGTCATGGAACTCCTGATGGTCCTAGATATATAGGGTGTAATAGGACCTCACCGACAAAATGATAGGAATGATAGGCCATGCAGAAAGGGTATTTTTTTGTGAAGGAACATGTCGCAAAAACGTCGTTTATGAGTCATGCGCAGATGAAGGTGTTTACCCGTAAGGGTCGGAATTGAATACAAACAATTGTACACGTATCATTTTATTGAATAAAACATGTTTTTACAATAAGTGTTTAAACAATAAGTGTTTTGACAATGTCGGTAAGAATCCTGCCATGATCGGCCGCACTGGCCGCACATTGTTACGATGATATCAAACATTCAATGAGGCACAGGGTCGACTATTTAAACACTTATTGTAAAAACATGTATTTTTCAAAAACATGATACCTGTGCAATTGTTTGTTTTCAATTCCGACCCTTTTGGGTGACTCATTAACAACGTGTTTGCGACTATATGTTCCTTCACAAAAAATTATCTTCTCTACATGGCCTATCAACCCTTTCATTTTGTCGGTGAGGTCCTGTTACACCCTGTATATATAGGATTGTTATTAATTAAACATTTTCTCTTTCTAACTTAACATTGGGTATGATATGCGTTTGTTACATTATGTTGTTCTGTGCTATCTTCATGATGTACGGAGTCATAACTAAACACTCGGCTAGGCAAGTCATCTTGTACCTGTTTAATGTTTATTTCTCGTTCACATTTATTTTCATTCGCCCAGCATAAAAATTGTGGTCAATTGTGTTGCACAAAACAAACGTTTAGGGTAAAATAAACAAAAGTATAGAATGAAGTAATGTTTTTAATCAGACTATAAACATCAGCTAGAACAGGAAAAATGCATTAAATTTCCTGAAAAAAAAGTCGAAAGCACGTTGCATGATTTGCTAAGGCAATATACTGCAAGCCGGAAGGTTGCGAGTTCGATTTCAGATGAGGTCAGGCTTATTACCACTTGACGAAACTTTGTGGTAGGATCATGTCACTGGGTTCTACTCAGCTTCTAAAATAAATGAATACCAGATATATTTTCTTAACTCAAAGTGTCCATCACGCAGTACTGAAAACTCGGGAGATAAATAGTCTCCAATTGTCTAAAGACGTGTCAACCATAACCTCTACTTTTTCAATAGCTCTCTTAGACCTGTGATAGGATCGCTTTACACCTTCACAAATATATAACTTGGGGTGATGAGTGCTTTCCACAAGATAACTTGATGCCTTCACATACTCACTTCTTTCAAGAGGTTTCGTGATGTTTTAACTTTTACATTAAACTAGACCTAAAACATTATGTTGATCTACCGAAATAACTAACTTATGTAGTGTATAATATTGTAGTCTGAGAACAAATGAGTGTCGTGTATTAACTTGCAAAACACAGAGAATTATTAAAGGAGAAAATCAATGAGATCGATATTATAAATAAGTAGATAACCTGGTGTTAATGAACAAAGCAAGCAATAGGCGGAAGTAAATCATTAATGAGGAAATTTCCATATAATAATTTATACAGGAATCGAAAAATCCAACGACCTAATCTATCGTGTCTTGTCACAGGTCCACTATACTTAAAATTTCTATGTACTCGTAGAAAGAATTTTCTCATGGAATATAGGTCAGTAGGAGATCGGTGCCCTTACGGAAACGCCCAGATGGTACACCTATATGGACGTGGGAGAATAACGTTCATGTTTTGAGGGAAGTACATTATACAGATGATTGGAAGACATTTGCTTAGGATAATGATGTATGGAGAGCTTATGTCCGCGCGATCATAAACCTATGGGTTCGATCGAGCCAGTGAGTTAATTAGGAGATCGATATCCACCCAGATCGCGATGTATTTGGGCAGCTCTCATAAATAGCGACTGTAATAATGACGAGACATCCTGACCACATACCAACCATATACTGTTTACATTAACGTCTGTGGCCTGTAGTGGGATCACTTTACACACTTTTACCTACCTCTATAAAATGACACAAGAGGTCAGCCAATTAATAGATCCATTGTCTTGCAAGTCTCTCGCGGCATGAAGTTCTGTTTATTTTAAAGCACTGAGATGTTTATTTTAAAAACAGAATGAAAGAAAATGTTATCCATAAGAATCAAACATAGAACTTTCGCAATTTTACAGTTAAATTCGTTATGTTTTCAATGAGTTAGCATTTCAATGTCATATATAGTGTGTCACGTGATATATTAATACACGTTTGAGGGACAGGAAAAGTACCAGGTTGGTCACTTTATTGTAGAAATAGAGTATTAGATTCTCTATGGAAAGTGCTATTTTATGAGTCCGAAAGATTAAAAGAATGTGTTTAATCATGGGTTTATTTGCCTTCCAAATTTGGCTCGTATTTAATAAAAATACGTACGTTGATAATTTAGGAGGTTAGAAGCAAAAGTGCAAGGTTTGCAGTAAGTTGTCAAGTTGAAGTTGTATAAGAAAATCACAGGTAATTCAAAATGATAACTGCGGGTGATGCCTGTTTTCCCACAGATACCTTGAAAAAGACATTTATGCCTTAAACACTCACATTTGTCAAGAAGAAAGTCACACCCCTTTGTTTCTAATTGCCTCACTTAGAAGGAATTTTATAGTAATCAATTGAGTTGGTGTTTACTTGATGAAAATTCATATTTATTAATTAAATAAAAATAAAACTACGTTTTATTTTTATTTAATTAATGAATTTTATAGTGTTGGAAAAGTGAGTTTCCTGGATTTTTCCTTGTACCCTTCATTTAAAGATGATAACTATGATATTGAATATTTACCTGATAGAGGAAGGTCGATACGTCGGCAATTCCATATGTGACTGACTGACGTTTACAATACACTTTTGCAGCAAAATGGTTGCATAAATATTACAATTGATTGAAATTAGTAGTGTTATCTACGTGATATGACAGAGGAATAGTGTGTGGTTAACACTGTACTTAAGTATACAACTTTTGAAGAAAAACAGTGATATTTATTATATATCAAAGTATGTGTGATTGACTGACATAAATGTCAACTCATCGTGCAGCTTAACATGTTCGTCTGTATCATTTTCTGAAGTGTGATTCCTAATTCAAGTTTCCAAAGTACCGTTTGGAGGACACATTTCAAGTTACATTCTCAATAAAAAACGAAACAAAAATCACAATTAAAACCAGAGTTATAACCTAATATGTGGTGTGTGACTGACTGACTGACTACATTCTGTGACTGACTGACATATCTGAATTTTATTTAGACTTCAATATTCTGGAGCTGCAAATATTATACAAATATTACAAAATAATATGAAATTATAATAGATAAGTCCACCGCTGTGGTCTCGAGGTAGCGTGCTGCCTTGTCACGCAGCGGGCCAGGGTTCGATCCCCGGTCGGGACAGTTTTTCTGGGTGAGGTTTTTATCGGGGTTTTTCCTCACCTGTAAGACAAATGTCAAGAAAACTTGAAGTCCCAAACGGTCCCCGAAACCATATGGCCATCATCTTCCTTATCATTATCATCATCTTTCACCGGTATGGAAAGCAACGGGAAGCTACCACATCTACAGTTCCCTAGTAAAGCTGCAAGTATAGCGTGAAAATGCTATGATTGCAGTGAAAGACCTGCCCTCGGCAGAATTACTATGGATGGTTAATATATAAAAAGCGACAATATGGAGATGAATAAAGAACTTCACTCCTTTTATCATGTATAGGAAATGTACCATTTGATATGCTGTAAAAATATTAAATAAATAGTGTAATTTATTTAGCTTGATTACCAAGTATCATTTTAAAATTCACAAAATAAAGAAAATATTAACTTTTTAACAACAAAGGTCTTCTCTGCAGTTAAATATGCCTAATATGAGTATAATTTTATTACAACCATATTAACTGATTAAAATTTATCTGATGCTGTTAATAGGTGGAACCATTAAAATAAATGAAAATGCCGATATGGAATTTGCATTGTTCGTTCCAAAACACTAAACTTAACTTTCACGCGTCTCAACTATAAAGACAAAAAAAATTAACGAAGAAGTACAGTATACAAATATTTAAATTTTTTATTTAAATGTGGAAAAATCTGTTATAATTCTTTCAAAGAAACTGATTACAAATTATATTGCTGACATGAGTTCTATTTTTAAACAATCGAAAGAAATCTCTTACAATGCGCGAAATCTTACTTTATGACTAATTGTTTGCACGTGGCGCACATAGTACAGCGTTGTCATACGTATTTTCACTCTGTTGGTTTCCAATAACGCTACACCCAATAATAATTTTATTTTACACTGCAGTTTATACATACTTAATCACATATACTCCACGCCAATTGTATTTTTATACAAGAAACTTCATATGATTTAAAACTCATTCTGCAGTTAACAAGCATGACTCTTTTTCGCAAAGTGAATGCTAGTACAATGTGGCAACATCGCACTGTGAATCCCCGATAATACGACACACATGGCATGTCAAAGGTCAAAATAATGCGTGAACCTTTCAAGTTTAAGGACTCCCACACACACATTTTCTAACACATAAGAACCCCGCACTTGTTTTAATTGCACTCACTTAATAACATACACATTGAAAAATCGCATAATGAGGAATTATTTAAATGCCATTAATAAAAATATAAAAATGGAATTGATATGATTAACGTAATTACTTTACAAGACAATGTCGTTAATACATTTTGTTATTTATGTACCGATACGTAGAATCCCACAGGAAATTTGGATCCATCATTTATCGTATTGTGTACAATAATTTTTGTATGTTTTATATGAATGACTGTAGCTTACCCTTAATAATTATAGGGCGCATTTTAATTATCTAGAATAATATAATACAATTATTAGTATTACATTTATAATCAGGAAGGACTGAAATATGGTATAACAAAAGAGTCGGTGAGACAAAACAAATTTATACAGTGAAAACGTAAAACAAATTTTCGTTTAATTTTACATGTGTTTTCAGTTTTCGGAATATATCATGTTCTACTATTAATTTAGATCAAAATAATCCGTATTTCAAACATTAACTTCTATAATCGGAAAATTTCATCTGCAAAAAAAATGTCTCATCGAAAAAATTACTCCTGCGCCAATTTCAAAATTTTCACATCGATATGCCATTTTCATGGAATTACTCTACGTTTAAATCTTTCCGCTGACTGCCTTTTAGCTCAAATTGTCACAGAAGAAGTGCCAGTAATTATTTTATGAAACAGCTGAGCCGAACAATCTACCAGATTTCCTAAACCATGTTTATGTTAATACACAGAGGAGTCCAGCAAGCAACTGACTGCGTTATGCGTATTAGCAATATAAGTGAGGGGAAAAAAAGTCAGTCAGTCACTGGACTCCAGTGGGAAAAATAATGACTTTGCAAGAAAATGTCATCTATACGTTTTTGTTAGTTGTGTACCGATAACGTAGAATCCAAGAGCAAAAATTAATCCATCAATTATTATGTTGTGTACAGTAATTTTTATCCGTTTTCTGTGACTGACTGACCATAACTTACAGTTAACAACTATAGGACACATTTAAGGTATATAGAATATTAGACTCCAATTAATATTGTTTAATTTACGACCAAGGAGGACCAAAGTATGGTTTAACAAAAGATTTTGTGAAATAAAACGAATTCATACGACCAAATCATTAAACAATTAATTGGTAAAATTTTGCGTATTTTTTCAGGTTTGGAATATGACAAGTTCTACCGCTATTATTAGATTAAAATAATGCACATTTGAAACATTTTCTTATAGAATTATAAAATTTGATATTTACAGATATATATTACATCAACAGAATTATTCCTGCGTCCGTTTCAAAATGTTCACCTCGGTATGACATTTTCATGGAATCGCTCACATACATTTCCACGGTATATATTCATAGCTGAAACACTTTTTGATTATATCTGTCAAATATTAATGTATTTTAAAATTTAATTTGTAGGAATAGTTTGCATTTTAACATTTAGTGGCGTTGCTTCGTTACGATAGTTATTACATCAAAATTATTGTTATCCCTTAGCAACAAAGGGCATTTTTAGAATCATTTTTGCATGATAATGCGTTCTGTCGTACTTACTGGAATGACGACCATGATAGAAAATTGGGTTTCCTAAATATCTGGGTAACTAAATAACTGTACTGAAATATTACAAATTACCTACCTAGGGCTGGAAGTAAAACCATTGCTCTTTTTTGTACGCTAAGTATACAATGTGTATACAATGTATATACAAAAATATATCCAAAAGGTAGTGTTAATATATATTATACCAAACAATTCACTGCATTTTAAACTAACTGAGCTTTATTTGAAACAATATAACACAATTAATTCGTACTTGCCGTCATTTTATGCCTGATTGGTGTCACGGTCTACTCTAGTCTCAACTAAATTATTTTCGGCATTTACCGTACATATATTGGTCAGCCTGCTAACGTCAGTCAGTAGTTTATAATGACCGCAAATATTTCCAACAAAGATGTTATTATTTTACTATTATTATCATTATGAAAACATCATGGAGCAAAAAATATGTATAACATATGTTTGTGAAATGTTTTACAGAATCTCGGAAATTAAAAACCTTGCTATCGCTCTGTTTTTAATAATTTTCTCGCTTCTGTAAAAATCACTTCCCAACCTCGCATTGTAATTTACTATTGTGAAATTTATCTGTCTTTAATAAAGTTGTTTCTTGCACGTTGGGGAAAAAGATCCATATCGATTTAGATATCAAATTACAACACGTTTCCTCATTTTGAAAATATTCAAAATATTAGTACTTTGATTTCTTCCGACTGTTGTACACCCACCTTACTCTTTGTGCCATTTAGACACATTCGTATAAGTCTAACTAACTTTTTAGGAATTCCGAACTCCAGCAGGATACTATATAACTTCTCCCTCTTAATTGAATCATATGCTTTTTTGAAGTCTACATATAGTTGATGTGCAGTACCATTATATTCCCATTTCATTTCTAAAATCTGTGTTATACTAAAAATCTGATGTGTTGTAGACCTGTTTCTTCTAAATGCACATTGATGATCTCCTAGAATGTCATCAATATAGGGAGTAAGTCTGCTTACTAATATATTTGTTAGACTTTTGTACGAAGTTGAAAGTATTGAGATTCCCATGCAGTTGTTGCAATCAGTTTTATCTCCTTTCTTAAACATTTGTACGATAATTGATTCCTTCCATTCATCTGGAAGAGCTTCTTTTTCCCAAATCATGCTAATCAGCCAGCGTATCTTGTCCATCAATTTTTCTCCCCCTGATTTTATCAGTTCTGCTGGGATCTCATCTGAACCTGATGCTTTATACCTCTTCTATGTTTCAATCGTCAATGCGTATTTGGCCTATTAAAATTATAAATATAGATTTTAAGAGGCTCCTATATAACATATGTAGGCATGTGCTGGATATTGCATTCTTTTATTTAATGTACTTAAATTGTTACAGAGGGAACTATATTTTCTTGCTCCTTCAAACGTATAATCTTCATTCAACCAATAAAAATGCTGTCATACATCTGATCTGTTTACATCACAACTGGAACTTAGCTCGGAATTGGTATACATGTTAAATGTAGATCTCTCATGATAGGTAAATGAAATAATGTTGTATACACTTTTGCAAGCAAAATATTATTAGAAAATGCGTGTTCTGTGTTTTTGTAGTTTTAAATACAAGTATGTATGTATGGATGGTGACCAGCCCAATGGGCTAGTGGTCAGAGATTCTGACTGCAGTTCATGAAGTCTCGAGTTGGATTACTGGTCAGAGCACTCAAATCGTTTCTAGTGGTCGCTCATGGTCTGGATTTGAACTAAGTTTAGTTTCAAGGACTCTCCTGGTGCTTCATTATTATTAATCGCCCATCATGCCATCGGTGAAACGTAACTCTGTTAACCCTTTGCTTAAGATATACTATCCTAAATTTATTTTAATGAAGTCGAGAAAGTATGAGAAATCTAAGATCTGTTTACTAAAACGTAAATTCTAAATAGGATACAACTAGGATACTTAGCGTCCAATTCAAATCCAGGCGTCAATGGGCTGAGACAGAGGACTCTGTATTTTATTTTCGTTTTGGGGTTTTAGGATTTTTAGAGCTGTAAATTTATAATACGGGATCCACGGCTCATTCCTTTTCCAAGAATGATGTATTCAGGAATTTTATGTCGCTAAAAATCCATTCACCTGTGAAACTCGAGGACTGAGACGACCATGATAATCACTAGTTCAGATAGGACCGACCTGTTGAACTAAAGATCGCCCTTTCCAGGTGTATACAAAATAAATGTTTAAATGTTTTATAATCAAGCTACTTATTATTTGGTAAGGAAATAACCGACCATAACAGGCACAGTTAAAACTCGTCTTTCAAGGCGAATTGGTTAATACCGTCATTATTGGATACGGCTTTCTAGAGAGTAGATATTGGTACCAATGCGTAGTGTAGTTCAAAGCATTGCCAGTCTATATGGAGCG
Organism: Diploptera punctata; assembly: GCA_030220185.1. Taxonomy (NCBI): domain Eukaryota; kingdom Metazoa; phylum Arthropoda; class Insecta; order Blattodea; family Blaberidae; genus Diploptera; species Diploptera punctata. The sequence continues at coordinate 13,195 of JASPKZ010001300.1, read as the reverse complement.
TTGGTCAACCGAACACCGTGCGTTTGCGGTAGAAACATTTTTCAAATGTGGTGACAGTGTTGTACGGAAACGGCGTTTGTTCGGATAACAATTTAACATTGGTCGGAATGATCAAGTTCCGTCTCGAAAGTCGATTACGAGATGGGCCCAGCAGTTGAGAGCAACAAAAACAATAAGCCTTATGCAGAATGTTTCCAAGGCATCTTGTTTCCCGCTTTGGCAATGTCAGCTGGCCACCCTGTTCGCCCGATATATCGGCTTGTGATTTTTTTTATGTGGGGATTCCTAAATTCCAAAGTGCAAGCTAACAAGCCAACAGCTGATGAAGACTTGATAAATAACATTCACGCCGAATTCGAGGACTTAACAGGCAACCATCTTCATAAGGTTATAGAGAATCTACGTGTTCGTGCAGAACATTGCATCGCCAACAATGGTGGACACCTAAAGGACATAATTTACAAAACGTGACATGTGTAATTAATGGTAGGATGTGTTCTTTCCAACAATGTACACTAATAATCTGCAGTTGTAGTTCTTCATGACAAAATAACATGTTTAATATGGGTGTCTGTTTCTACCGCACCCTGTATAAGTGGGCTACAGTTCTACCATGCCAGGAGAGAATACCAACAATATCGTAAAGACAAACTGTTGACATTTGTAAAAAAAGCACTATATGGTTAATAATTTATAGACATGTTTGTGAAAAAATGACGTATATCTTCAATCAGTATCACTTTATGTGTGTTGAATATTATAAGACGGAGAGTATTTCTTGTGACAGGTTATTTTCCCCCGTGTACAGAACTTGCAGAAACCGGGTCGTGCCTCTCTGAAGAAATAGCTGCAGCATTCACTCTCATGTCCGGTAAGGATTCAGTTTTAATTCACTATTTCAAATAATCGATATTACTAATGAAGTATAAATCGACATAACAGCACGTATAAATGTTATATTTAAAACCTGTAATCAAATTATTAGTTATGCTGGGAATTGTGCTCCTCTTGATACAATTACTTGGAATGTTACAGTATGTTTCATAAAAACTGTAGAATTTCTTTATAAAGTAAGTAAGTAACTACATTTCAAAAGTCGGGTGTGAAGTAGTGTTAAAATTACCTGGTAATAATAAAGTCATTTTCCATATTTATTAATTTTATTATTATTATATAATAATAATAATATCAATAAAACTAATTATACGGTCACACAATATAAATATATTACACAGGGCTATTCAGAAAGAAGGAACAGAATTGAAACGTTTATTTCTTCCAAACTATAAAAAATATAAACACAATTCCAACGTTCCTGGAAGGAGAAAAGTTCAAGTTTCAGTTTTTTATGCATTCAATATGAGCACCATGTGTTACACGACAAATATGAAAACGGTGGCTCATTTTGTGCACTTGCATCACACGAATCAGTTGGTCTCTAGTTATAGAAATCATAGCTTCAACAAATCGATGTCTCAGATTTTCAAGAGTGTCAGGCATAGGAGGGATAAAAACACGGTCTTTTACATAACCCCACAGATAAAAGTCACACAGGTTTAGGTCGGGTGACCTGGGAGGCCACCGGTAATGATGTTGATATTCTGTTCCTCTTCCTCCAATCCAACGTCCTGTTGCGCCGCCATTTAAATACAAACAATCAAAATGACAAGCAACAGCGCAAATGAGGCCGTGTCGGTATTTCAAATTTTTATCTTTTCAGGAGCATTGGAATTGCGTTTCTATTTTTTTTTTAAGTTTGGAAGATGTCTCTTTCTTATTTCTGAATAGCCTTGTATAGTGGTATGTAAACAGTAATAGACAGTTAATAACACTGAGAAAGAAAAATGAAACTTTTTTTGTCTCTCGGGAAGAAAAATTTGTGGTTCTGATAGTACTTTTCTCCTGAATTCATATATGATATCGGTTTTTCTCCATCATGCAAGGTTTGTGAGAGACAGAAATTTATAATTTAAAACACTTTTATGTTTTCTACATTCGTAAATACACAATATTCGAACATTCAGACTCACCTAGAAAGTAAGATATGACCATTTTCTGCTATATTTCGCCTATGGAGCATCACTGTTGATAGCCTAACAATAATTGAAATTTAAAAAAACTGTGGGAGATGGGGAAAATTCCGAATACATATTTGAAAACACGATAAAAAAAACTGCATTAGTACAACTATTGGTACTCATGAGACAAAAATCATGTTGAGCAGTGTAACATACGAGGGAAATTTTGAGAACGTGGTTGAATTCAAATACATTGGGACAATAATTACAAATAGGAATGAGATGCATAAATAAATAAATGAAACAAGGGTTAATTCAGGAAGTTTATGCTATTATGTATTACAGGTCGTTATAACTTCTCTATAAAAAGGTTAAACCTAAAATATATAAAACTCTTATTCTCCCAGATATATTACATGGATGCGATACGTGGACTCCTATTTTAAGGGAGGAGGAAAGATTAGGAGTATCGGTATTTGAGAATAAAGTTATAAGGAATTTTTTTTCGAATCAGAGAGAGAGAGAGGAAACATAATGCGAAAGGAGAAAAATTTATAACAGTGATGAACTTGATAGAAAAGCAGATACAATAAAAAGTGTTAAGTCTCATAGATTGCGATGAGTAGGATATGTGGCACGGGTGGGGAATTAAAAAGGGACATGGAAGGTTCTTGTAGGGTAATCATAGAGAAAATGTCCAGTTGGTAGACTAAGTTTGAGGTCAGGGGATGATTGTAAATCATTTGCTTAGGTAAGGGATGTGTGGATAACGTATCTCCACGCGGCCGTGATCTCACAGGTTCCATAGCCCCAGTAAGTTACTAAACTATTATTATTATTTATTTATTTATTTTATATACAGAATTTTAATGTTTACACATCTTTCTGTGCCTAAAGTTTTATTTTTCTTCTCCACACGTCTCTCTCCATCCAATCTATGACCTCCAAACCTCTTGTTCTCGTTCCAGTTCTTATTTCCTGCATTCACGAGTTTCGAGGTCTTCCTCTCCTCCTTCTTCCAGGTGGACACAATTCCAATCTTTTCCTGGGTAATCTTTCTTCTTGCATTCGTCGTACTTGCCCATACCAATTTAATTGCTTATACCGTATTGAATAACCAATATTAATTTTTTTCTCTTATGACAGTATTTATTATTTTGTCTAATTTTGAACATCTTGCTGCTCTCCTCAAGACATCCATTTCCATCGGCATAAGTTTTTGTTCTAAGTTTTTGTTGAATTACCAAACTTCGGCTCCATATGTGACAGTATATTTGTAACTTATATTTCCTGGTAATATGTCTGCTCCATAAGACTCCATTCATCATTGCTGTTATTGTTCTATCTTTATTTATTATGTTCTTAATATCACTTTCTTGTTTATCCTCTTTATCTAATTTTACTCCCAGATACTCAAATTTTTCATATCCTGTAATATACCCCTTTTCATCTTCTAATATCAAATCTTCGGTTTCGGCTCCACATCCCATATAAAATGTTTTTTTTCTAAATTTATTTTCAACCCCAGTTATCGTATTCGTCCAATAATTTTCTGAACATAAACTCCATGTGTTCATATTCTTGAGCAATTATTATCTGGTTATCCGCAAATAACAGTGTATATATTATATCTGTTGATCCATCTCCAATTGGTACTCCCATTCCTGAACATTTTTTGCTCCAGTTTGACAGTGCTTTATGTATAAATATCTTAAATAATGTTGGTGATATTCTACAACCTTGACGAAGGCCTTTTGTTACTTTAATTTCTTCTGATACATATTTTCCAATTTTAATTTTAGATACTGAATTTTTATACGCATGTTTTATTGCCTTAATAATAGTATTGTTTACGGCCATATCTTCCAATGCTTCACACAACTTTTGTAAAGGTACAGTGTCGTATGCCTTTTCTAAATCCACAAATGTGAAATGAATTTTTTGGTTGTTATCATTTGTCTTTTCAATCAATTGTTTTACCACAAATATGTGATCAATTGTAGATCTCTCAGATCTAAAGCCTGCTTGTACTTCATTCTCCTTATGTTTATAATTTTCTTCCAAATAGTATTTGATTATTGTTCCATATATACGGCTAAAAACATTAATTACGGTGATTCCTCTATAATTATTGCACTCGTCCTTTCCTCCTTTTTATGAATGACTGATATCAACCCAATTTTCCATTTTACTGGGACATCTTCTCCGTCTAGGCATCTCTCAAAAAGGCTCCTTAACAATTCAAATAATTTCCTTGTACCATATTTAATTAATTCTGGCTGTACTCCTTCTTCCCCACAAGCCGTTCCATTTTTTAAACTTCCTATTGCTATCTCTACTGTCTGTTTTGATCATCAGTTTCCTCTGCAATTACCCTTAAAATTTCCAAACGATCTTCAGTCAACAGCTTGCTAAAATAATTTCCATTCATTTAAAGAACTTCCCTGAATATTGATTTTATTTTGTCCTGGCGTTCTTAATTTTTCAAAGATCTCAGTGCCTCTGAACATCTTTTTCCTCCAATATAAGTCTGAATTATTTGACAGGTTCTTTCCCAATATTTATTCTTTTGTTCTGTCACCTTCTTTCTTACCTTTACTTGTGCTTTTTTATACTACATTTTGTCAGTCATATTTTTTGTACTTAACCATTTAAGATATTTACTTTTTTTATCGTCTATATCATTCTTAATCTCCTTGTTCCGAAAATAAGTTTCCTTATTCTCCATGTCCTTTTCTCCTAAAGCCTCCGTAGCAGCCATATGTATATTTGCGACAATATACTGATATTGTATTTCAGGAGTATCAAAAAATGTATTTTGAATTAACTTTTCGTCCAGCCTCTTGCGGTAAAGGTAAAAAATACTGTCGTCCTCTACCAACTGAGTATTATATAGAGGTGTGTGCGTAATTTCTGATGTCTCCAATTTCTCTTTCGTATCGTTACTCTTATTAAAATATGGAAAACATATTTTTGCATTTACCAAATAATGATCACTGCCACAGGTTGGGCCTCTATACATTCTAACATTTTGTATTTTCAAATCTGTATTTTGTCCAACAATTATATAATTTATTATTGATCTCTGCTGTAAAGTATCTTGATTTCTTCTTCTTCTTCTTATTATTATTATTATTATTATTATCATTATTACTATTATTAGTCACACATTGCAATATGTTACCAATGCCACCAGGTGTTCTTTGACATTCCTGTTTGATCTCCGGAATTAGCAGAATTGCAACCCACTTCATAGGTCGCGGCATCTTCTAGGCGGAGTTACGTTACATTGATGTTATGATTAGACATCAGAACCATATTCACCAAAACATCTGAAATATGCATGCAGTTATGCTGTACAATACTTCAAAATATGCACTAAAATATGCTATTATACACTATATATATATACACTGAATCTTTTTCCTTATACCTTCCTGGGGCCTACAATTTGATTTACTGTATACGATCATATATGTTTCAAATTTTCAAGAGTAAATTTATAATGTTCGTCAGATAATGAGTTTGTATGCAGAAAAGGACAATTCAACATCCACAGACGTGATTGGACAATATTTATAAGGGCTAACAAGCAATATACTAGAGAGTTTTACACTCAATATTTGGACGGGCACACTGAGGTTCACTTTTCGCTTCCTTACAGATTGATACAGACGCATGAATGGACGAACCACACGTGTCTAGTTTTTGTATTGCACGAGGTATAATCTTGAAAGGTCCCTCTGCGATGTTTCATTTTTGATATTATCTTGAGAATGTGTAATTGCCAATAATCATTTGGATTTAGACCGCATAAAAGAGAGCAACGCTTACCCATGTACCTCAGCGGAATATAATTGGTCCCGGGGGTAGAGGATGTTCCGGGAGTTCTTCCCTATAAGTATCTACTCGGAGAGTAGCTTTTACGAAGACCTTCTTCATGGTAGAAATGAAGGCATTTACTTCAGGAAACTGTTCCCGAATGGCTTCTGCTACCATTTGCACGGAGAACGGCGTGTTATATATAAATAGAGAAGTATTTATATTGATTTATTAAATATGAATCAATACTATAAAAAATATCGATATATGTACGAGCGTTCCATAGTCATAAAATAAGCTACAATACCCTAAATATGAAAGTATATGCACCATACATCTGTACATTCGGATAGAGATGAACTTAAAACATATTCTGAACTTTGTTTCCATATCATATATGAAAGCTGAAAAAACATGCATTTCCATATAAATCCTATGTCTGGTTATGATAGTTGATGAATGTTGTATAATATAAATGGATAGTTAATGAAGAAAATTTTGAATAAAGTGACTGAGTTCAAATACTTTTAGGAACCAGAATTGGAAAAGGAATGAGATGCATAAACATAGGCTCAATTCTGGAAATATATGCTATTATGCATTACAGACACTTTCGTCCTCTCACCTTCTTATAAAAATAGAAAACTGAATAAAACTGTTATTATGATAATTATACTATATGAATACGAAACCTGGACTCTAACTTTAAGGGAGGAGAAAATATTACGTGTACTGGTATTTGAGAATAATGTTGTTAGGAAGATTTTTGGACAAACAGAGAATTGATGAGTGAGGGGAATGTAGAAAACTAAGTAACAGTTGAGCTGCTTTATCTTTAAGGGAAGCCAGATATAACAAGAACATTAAATGTCGTAGACTGCGATGGGCAGGAAATGTAAAATGAATGGGGAATGACAGACAGTCGTGGAAATTCATTACATGAAAAACAGAGAGAAAATGGGCAGTAGATAAGTCAGCAATGAGGTGGGAGAATACATTAGCCATGACTTGAAGGAAGTGATCCATTCGAAAAAAAATTAGCTCAGGTTAGGGATGTATGGAGAGCTTATTTCTACGCGAATGTGAAGCTACAAGTTCGATAATGGCAATTAGTTTCTCATTCGTATTATGATTGTATTTTATCACTTCTGCATTTTCTTCTGCAAATTCCATTGTCTCCATACTTCTCCTGATGCCATCCATCCATTATTGTTGTGGGTTTGCTATTCTCCTTCTGATTTCAGCAATTCATTCCTAATTCATTTTCGGAATTACATTAATCTTGTCTCAAATCCCGTGATTGTCCCAACATCCAATATTCATTAACTGCCATACTGTATCCGAGCTAAGTTCCAGTTGTAGTGTAAACAAACTTGCTTAAGATATTACTCCGCCAACCCCGTCTATTGGTTGAACTGTGGTGTTACTTTTATAACTGCCATAATATGTTAATTATATATATATATATATATATATATATATATATATATATATGTTAGTCCACCGCTGTGGTCTCGAGGTAGCGCGCTGCCTTGTCACACAGCGGGCACGGGTTCAATCCCCGGTCGGGGCAGTTTTTCTGGGTGAGGTTTTTATCGGGGTTTTTCCTCACCTGTAAGACAAAAATCAGGAAAACGTTAAAGCCCAAACGGTCCCCGAAATCATATGGCCATCATCATCATCACCATTATCATTACTTTCATTATTATCATCATCATCCTTCATCGGTGTGGAGAACAACGGGAAGCTACTACACCTTCAATTCCCTAGTAAAGCTGCAAGCATATCATGAAAATGCTATGATTGCAGTGAAGGACCTGCCTTCGGGCAGAATTACTATGGATGGATATATATGTTTCTACCTGGTAAGTTTAATAATTTAATTGATCTATTCTAATATTATAATAACTTGAAGTTTAATAGTTTATTTGAGGACGCGTGGCTTACAAGGTAAAAAAAATTATAATCAACATCTTATTACATAACCTCAACGGTGCTTTAATATGAATTTCAAAAGTGTTGATTTTAGCTGCCGGATGACTGAATTGTGTACGGAAGTGTCAATGATAGAAACATTTTTCTTAGATTATATCGTATGACAAAATCTATTGTAATACCAATATTTAAAAAGGAGACAAAAAACTGTGAAAATTACAGAGGCATCAGCTTACTAAATACTGGATACAAAATTTACGCCAATACAATCAAGAACAAATTATACAAACTTCTTAACAGCCTCCTCAGCGAAGAACAGAATGGCTTTCGTAAAGGTCGATCCTGCTGTGATGGTTATTTCTCCATGAAATTATTAATAAAAAACACAATGGTGAAACACATTTAGCTTTTGTGGACTTCAAAAAAAGCCTTCGACAAAATCAATAGGAATAAAATGTTGGAGATTTTAGCTGACAACAATCTACCACAACAGCATATTTTAAATCCATACATTATCTATAAAACAAATTTGATTTCAGTTCGAATCAATAACACACAAACAGAATGGCCCGAAATTAATAGGGGCGTAAGACCTCTCGCCCTTGCTCTTTATCATATACATGGATAGAATACTCCAAGATTGGCGACAGATGAGACACGGTTCTATCCAAATTAATAGAAACCATACAATAGACTCCTTGCTTTATGCAGATGATTTGGTATTAATAGCTCCAACATAAACAGATTTACAGTATTCTATACACAATTTTAATATAAGTGCTAAATGGTACAATGTGGAAATCAATACAAAGAAAACTAAAGTGATGGCCTTTTGTGGGAAATACCCTATACCTAGCAAAATTGTTTTGGATGATGAAATTTTGGAACGAGTAAACAAATTTAATTATTTGGGTTATGATTTAAGATTTGAAGATGAAGCTGATATATCAAAGAAAATCACAAATTTTACAAAAACAACGGGGATAATTAACAGTATAATGAAACCATCTTTAGTACAGAAGAACACAAGATTACAGCTTTATAAGGTTCTCGCAAGACCAGTATTAAGATATGGTAGTGAAGCATGGACAATACGAAGAAGAGATGAATGCCGAATAACAGCAAATGAGATGCGATTTATACGCCGTACAGCAGGCTACACAAAGTGGGGACCATAATGAAATGAGAAAATTAGTAAGAGTGGATGTAGAACAATCTTCACCATATACAGAACTACCAGAACAACTGGAAAGCCCATCTCCAACGAATACCTTCTCATAGAATTCCAAAAGCCATGCTTTGTTAATGTCCCCAAGGCAAAAGATCGCTGGGACGTCCTAAAAGCGCTGGATGGAAAATTCCTCTTTGAGACCGTAACAGGCCTAATAATTGCATGGATGATGAAGATGATGATATATCGTATAACTAGGGGAAATGATCCTGAATGCAACACAAGATGGTATCAATACTTAGTAACTTTCATTTCTTATTTATTTATGACAAAAATTAACCAGACGTTTACACTTTTTCCATGATCGGTAGATATCCTATATTTCCAATTTCATTAGATCTACAAGCAGATATATCCTAAATTCTTTCTTTCCTGTAAATTCTCCATCTGCAGGGGATAAATTCAACCATACTAATTTAGTTACACTTGTTGTCGGATAGATGCCAGATTGGCACATGGTCAATATTCGACCTCATAGTGACGTCTAGGAAACCAAGATAGTACTAGGAAGGGAAAATTCGGTAAATTTTGCTTAGAAGTAATTTTTTCCGGCTTAACTATCTTTTATGAGCCTGAAAATTTTCAGACTCTAATCCAAGGCTTAAAGTCCCCCCGGAGGAATTGCTCCTTGGATTTTTTCTTCCTGAACAGTTCATCGACCCCGTCCGGGTTTGAACCCGCTGTCCACGGGACCAGAGGATAGTAGCATAACAGCCACTAGTCCACCGCGGACAATACTTATGTAATCTAATTAAAACATTATTATAGGTCCTATATTTTAAGATTCTCCCACATAACTTAAATAGACATATGCTCGTTAGGCCTAACACATATATCACTTTTATTTTATTCATTTCGCGTGTTAGAAAGCGAAACACATTTTGTTACACTTTAAAATGTAATCAGTTCGACCGATGAAAACGCAATCCATACATCAGGTTTGTTTACATTACTCGTAGGCCTACAACTGAAACTTTGCTCGGATTGATTCTGTCCTACTTTCTTTTTTGGTGTTATAGGAATAGACCTATACATTTTATATCTCTAGAACAGGGCATTGTTAATATATCCAACCTAGAGGACAAGGTAATTTGTTACCGGGTTTGTCTTCTTCTGGCATTTAGAGAATCAACACTGAGTTATATGGCAGCAGCTGCTAGTTTTGGTTCTCTTCAGGTAAAAACAACTATAATAATACAATAATAGTAAATATTAAATTGAATAACAATAATTATTTATTTACAAGTTTGCAATGTAAATACATATATGTTTGTAGATCTAATCAAAATTATGCAGTATTTATTTATTCAGTATTCCCTATGTTTTCAAATATCAGTTTGATTTTAAAATTAATATTTTAATAGTTTTAACTACCCTTTGACTATCCTAGAAAACAAACACAAAATCACATTTATTGAGGTCTGTAAATATTAGTAACAAAAATAAAATATATTTCATAGGAAACATTTCATGTGCATTTTCAGTTTTTCTCGACATGATTTGCTGGATGTTATGTTTCGAACAATGTTGTGAAAATATGTTGATATTAGAGTAGGTTACAGTGATTTGTTCCATTTTGTACTTGACGTACAGAACACAATTTAAATGAGAACAAAAATGAAAGATTTCAATTACGTTGTTATGCACATTTTTTAATAAGTAAATAATTATATTAAAACAATAATTGACTTAGGAGGAAATATTGCTAAATTAAAAAAAATAAGAATTAAAATATAAACTTCACCTACACATGTATTATGTTGTCATCACCCTCGCTGTGCACATCCTAACACCAAAGTCGAAAAATCTGCTTTCTCCATCAATTCCACTTGTATTGCGCCCCGACTGTCCCTGTTCTTAAGGAATTCGTGGAAATTTCATACCAAGGAAAACATGTTAAATGTTATATTCAAGTTTGAAGAGAGAGGAGTATAACTAATAAACATTGTCTTTACGTATATATACATATATATATATATATATATATATATATATATATATATCCAGTACTGTGGTAGCATGTAATTTGTACAGTCCAGATAATGTCATATATTCACGGTCTACGTTTTGGTCCTAATATGTTTAATATTATACTATGTCCTTTTTAAATAATCATATTTACACTTGAAGCGTCCTCATCAAACTGATATTTTAAATTATTTTTGTAATAAACTTTTCTAATAACTAAGGAAAATTATATGTGAGTTGTAAACAATGGTTATAAAAATGTCAGATAGTCACAAACGTTTTAACAGCAAATATCTAATGTAAAATTTCCTTCTGAGTTGTTTTCATTATCGTCTTGATCTCCTGCTTCTGTTAACTTGGATACTAAATACAAATTCACAGGTCAAACAAATTATATATTAAATAGCACGGGATTAGCTCTAAAAATTTATTGAAATTGTCAAATATCTATAAGTGGAAATGCTCACCTGCCGCCGACTTGGCTACTGTAGCATATACTTACTTACTCACTGGCACTATCGAACATAAGCTCTCCATATGTCCCTATCCTGAGCTAATGCTTTCCAATCATTCCCTGTGTAATCTACTTCCCTCAAATCATAGTTAATGTTGTTCTCCCACCTCATTCTTGGTCTACCAACCGGGCGTTTTCCCTCTGGCTTTCCTACAAGAAGCTTCCATGCATGTCTTCCATTCCCCATACGTGCAACATGTCCTGCCCATCGCCGTCTACGAGACTTAACTGTTCTTATTATATCTGGCTTCCTATAAAGACCATGTAGTTCATTGTTATGTAGTCTACTCCATTCACCTGTCTGTTCGTCTCTCTTTGGTCCAAAGATTTTCCTAAGAACTTTATTCTCAAATACTCGTAATCTCCTTTCCTCCCTTAAAGTAAAAGTCCATGTTTCACACCCATATAATATAACTGGTAGAATAATAGTTTTATATATTTTCAGCTTAACGTTTTTTGAAAGGAGTTGGGACATCAAAAGTCTCTGCAATGCATAATAGCATGCATTTCCAGAATTGAGCCTATGTTTAATTTCTTTGTGCGTCTCATTCCTATTTGTGATTATTGTTCCTAGGTATTTGAATTCAGCCACTTCCTCAAAATTTCCCTCATTTGTCATTAGCTGTCCATTTCCATTATATACTGAATTTCTACTTGTGACCATATATTTAGTTTTACTGATATTTACTTCCAGTCCCAATTTCTTAGCGTTACTCAATATTGTGTGCGTGTTGGCCTTTAGTATCTTCTCGCTATCGGCCAGTAGTACTACATCATCAGCATAAACTAACAGCTTATTAATACCATTGAGTTGTGAGCCTTCCTCATTCTCTAAAGAGTTAATGGCATGCTCTAGTACAAAATTAAATAGTAGAGGAGATAGTGCATCTCCTTGCTTCAACCCATTCTGGATTTCAAAAGTGTCTGAAAACTGTTTGTCTAGCATATGGTTCCGAAAATTCAGCCGACCAGTGCACAGTGATCCAAAGAACCGGCAAAAATATATCTTTTTTTGCTTTACGTTACAGGGAAAAAATGTGAACAGCTTTTTCAAAAGTAAATGACATAACAATCTGCCAAAAAAATTAACCTTTAAACTAATTATTGGACATAATTTTAAGGGCGTTAAATTAAGTTTCATAATAACTGCAAAATTTATTCCAAATTTTGGTCAAACTATTGACGCTTTATCTAATAAATACTATGCATAACTGTGTCAAACAGAGTCCGAGAGTTATACAGCCCGACATCCGCCCGACTTCTAGCAGACATCCGACTAACTTCCGCCCGACATTTTTCCCCCCAAACAAGCCCGAATTATTATCGAGATTTTCCTCGATATCCGCCCGACATTGGCCGATATCCCGTCGGACATCCGCCCTACAATCCTCCCGGAACATCCGCCCGAATTTTTAGTCCTACGTCAAGACCCGAATTCCGCTCGACATCAACCCGACATCCGGTCCTACTTCCCCCCGACCTCAAGCCACGACTTCCGACAGACAATCACGCCCGACTTCCGACCGACCTCACGCCCGACTTCCGCCCACCGACTCACGCCCGACGTCGCCCGCCCGACATCTCGCAAGACTTCCGCCCGACCTTACGCCGACCTCACGCCCGACCCCCTCACGCCCGACCTCACGCCCCACCTCACGTCCGACATAACGACGATTTCGCCCAACCTCAAGCCCCGACGTCCACCCC
>JASPKZ010001299.1:0-47174 GCA_030220185.1 Diploptera punctata | reverse complement strand
TCCCCTAATGCGCAGTTTACATACTCTTTCATTAATATGAACAAAATCTATAACATGATTCTGCAATTTCTTCATGACTAAAAAACCTGTTCCAGCTTGTCCGATTTTGTTTTCAGTTCCAGAGTAATACAATGTATAATCTTGTTTGTTGATTATTCTGCTTTGACCCACCTTATCTCTTGTAAGGCTATTATATTGAGATTAGTTCTTCTGATTTGATCGACTAATTCTTGTAATTTTCCGGGTTTTAATAAAGTTTTGACATTCCAAGTACCTAACTCTAGTTTATTCATAGTCCTTTTTCTCTTCTGTGGTCGTCTTCTTTGTCTCTGTCCGGCTGTACTGTGTTGAGATGAAGTAGCGGGAAAGTTTTTTACAGTGATAGGTTGCTGGCCTAACGCCCAACCCCCAGCTCGGAGGACCAGGTCATTTGATTTTGGGGTTTCCGTCCCCTAGATCAGTTGCTTTCACCACAGCTGTTGAGCCTGATCTACCCATCTGGATTGCTTCTTAGTCTGATCACTCACCTTTGGCCTGTCCAGCTTGGGAGGCCCTACCTGTAGCTATGCTACTGCTGGCATAGCCCAAAGGATCATTGTGATTCGCAAGCACCCCCACCAACGACAAGGTCTTGCAATCCCTAGGGGGTGCCCTCAAATCATAGTTAATGTTATTCTCCTACCTCACTCTTGGTCTACCAACTGGGCATTTCCCTCTGGCTTTCGTACAAGAAGCTTCCATGCAAGTCTTTCATTCCCCATACGTGCAACATGTCCTGCCCATCGCAGTCTACGAGACTTAACTGTTCTTATTATATCTGGCTTCCTATAAAGACCATGTAGTTCATTGTTATGTAGTCTTCTCCATTCACCTGTCTGTTCATCTCTCTTTGGTCCAAAAATTTTCCTAAGTACTTTATTCTCAAATACTTGTAATCTTCTTTCCTCCCTTAAAGTAAGAGTCCATGTTTCACACCCATATAATATAACTGGTAGAATAATAGTTATATATTTTCAGTTTAACGTTTTTTGAAAGGAGTTGGGACGTCAAGAGTCTCTGTAATGCATAATAGCATGCATTTCCAGAATTGAGCCTATGTTTTAATTTCTTTGTGCATCTCATTCCTATTTGTGATTATTGTTCCTAGGTATTTGAATTCAGCCACTTCCTCAAAATTTCCCTCATTTGTCATTAGTTGTCCATTTCCAATATATAATGAATTTCTACATGTGACCAGTATTTAGTTTTATTGATGGCAGCAGTCACACTGTAATATTTTTTTTTTACACTGTAATATGTTTTTTTTACAGGACTGTTGATTCAGAGAAATTCTCATTAGCTATTATGCTAGCTTCTCATCATGGAATTGCATTAAGTGAAGTTGTAGCAAGACACCTAGCTTGTTTGTTATTGAACACAGAGGAGAATCAGAATTCAGATGTAGCATCTCATCTTACGGATTCTAAACTGGTGAACTCATTAAAATATCACCTCATCTTATATGTGAGAGGTAAAAAGTTAATATTCTGATGTAATTTCAATGTTATATTTAGATTTTAATACTTTCAATACTGGACAGTACTATTATGAAATTACCATGTAAACTATTGTATTCAGTGTTTTTATTATTCATTTCATACATCTTAATGATGGATAAAGTGTATTGTATTCAATGTTCTCTGGGCCATACAAAGAAGTGCTGGGCACAAAATTCATCTGTGAGATCACAATAAGCCTATAGGCCTAAGACTTGGTATGGATGAAGAAGAAGAAAGGAAAAAAATGTTTTCATTATGTCTTCATAATGTAGATGCCATCTAATATCTATTTGTGAATGATGGTTCATTGCATTGGATTTGGGATCAAGAGATTAAGATAAAAGGAAAATTTATGCATGGATAGAAAGGAAGCCTGAATTAGCTCAGTGGTTTAGAGCATCAGCACATAAAGCTGAATGTTTAATTCAGGTTGATAAATTTTCTTTTATAAATGAGTTGGAGAAAAGTTTTTAATATCTCACCTAATAAAGTTGCATGTTTTCACGATACCAGTTTCAAAAGTAAATTTTACTTCCATCTTCAGTCAAACTCCAACTAAATAAATAAATTAAATTTGAGTTGTATTTTGACTCACCTCATATTTCTTGATTTTTATGCAGACTCAAGTTTCGTCACTGAATTTATGACATTATCAATTTACAAGAGAGACAACTGCAGGATGGCTGTTGTGATCGTAGTGTTGCATCGATAATGTCACAAATTCAGTGACAAAACTCGAGTCTGCATAAAAATCAAGAAATATGAGGTGAGTCAAAATACAACTCAAATTTAATTAAAATAAACTTCATAGTGATATTTCCTACATACATAATATAAAAAATAAATCTTTCTCTTTACCATTAATTACAATAGTTTTGTTGTGTATATTAATTTACTTATTTCAATCATAGTAATAAGTTTAGCTTCTTAATATTATTTCAATTCTCATGTAAGTTCAATTGTAATAATTTCCAAAGTGAAGAAGACCTTACTTTGGCAGGTGAAGAGAAAAGATATATTATAATAAGAAAACTTCACATTTCCCTTCTGTTTTATACAATTTGCTGACTACATATCCAAAATACAGACTTGAAAATACTCAGTAAATGGGTCGGATAGCTCAGGTGACGTTCGTCTCACTATTTGCTACACAATCTTGGTTTGATCCCAGGTAGCAGAGAGGTGGAAACATATGTCTTCATTCATTCATTCATCCGTGTCAAAACTGACTCTGGGACTTATCCACAGTCATATAAAAGTGAACACCAAGTGATGGTAAACTTGTATTTCATGACCGATCTTCTGTCATCCAGGAGATTGCTTCTCCTGTTAACAAGCATAGTTTATATATTCATTAATAAATCTAATTTTATTTTTAATATTGAGTGGAGAACATATTTTTAATAACTCACTTCATACAATTTCAAATTTCTTTGAGACCATTGGTTTCAAACAATTTTTTCGTTCATCTTCAGTCATGACTCCAACTGTTGAAATTCTCTGATTGTTGATTTCTCTATGGTTACCTCTAGTGCTGTCATCTTTGTTTGCGTTTATAAATTTCAAAATCAGATTGTTTTCTACAGGAATATCGAAGTTCATCGATTGATATTTATTCTTTTGAATGAATATCTTCTCCCAAACTGTTAATTCTAACGGTTTATCCAATTTGTTTCAAAAGTTTTGCATCTCTATTAATTTTATAATGTTCTAGCAAACTACAGGGTGAATCATAAATATGGCTATATGTTTGATCGCGTTGTGTGATGAAAATATTACCATTACAGAAAATATGAAATTACCGTTGGAATTGCAATTATTCAAATTACAACAACGGAATAAAACAAAACAGTGTAGAACTTACGTCATTAGTCAAACTGGCATTGAATATGCAACAGCAAATTACAATTGCTGCATGGGCAATAACGTATGCTAATGATCGTGAGGCTGCAAGACGGACAAGACGTGAGTTTAACGTAGCATTGCAGCCATTGACTGTGAAGAAGTGGAGAAAACGACTATTGGAAACGGGAAGGATGCAGAAAATCAAACCTCCTGAAGGCCTCGTATTAGCACGGATGTAGAAAACAACGAAGAGAATTGTGGAGGGTTCAACGCTAGCCCCACAAAAATCAACCTGCCAAGCTGCATGTGAGCAGTGATTTTATTTTGTTTTGTTCTATTGTTGTAATTTGAAGGATTCCCTTTCCAATGATAACATCATATTTCCTTTAATAATAATATTTTCATCACAAAATGCGATCAAACGTATAGCCATATTTCTGAATCACTCTGTATGTGCAGCAATTGCTGATTTTTCAATTTCACAATTTTTAATATTTCTAAAATGTTCCTTAGTATGTGTTTCCAATTTCCTTTTTGTTTTCCCTATATATACTTTGCTACAATCATTACAATTTATTTGATAAATTCCAGATTTTTTACTGTCTGGGATGTTGATTTGTTTTTATTGGTACTTAGAAGTTTACCCTGACTGAATTTATTTATTGGTGCCAAAGTAACGTTATGTTTATCAAACATTTTTTTAAATTTTCTATTTACTTCAGGATGGTAAATGATTTTCTTGAATTTTTTTCTTTTCTTTGCTATCAGTTTTTAGGGTATTCTTTAAGTATTTTTCTGATTGAATTTCTTTGTTATTAATTTCTTATCAAAACCATTTAATCTTGCTTCATTTAATGGAATAGTATTTATTAATCTGTATATAAATGTTCCATTAAATGAAGGAAAACTTTAAGAAAGAATACAACAATGTCTTAAATATAGCAAGATTAAATGGTTTTGATAAGAAAGTAATAACAAATAAATTAAAGAAATTCAATCAGAAAAAAAAAGACTTAAAGAATACACTACTCTAAAAACTGATAGCAAAGAAAAGAAAAAATTCAAGAAAATTACTTACCATCCTGAAGTACATAGAAAGTTCCAAAACATGTTTGACAAACGTAATATTACTTTGCCACCAATAAATAAATTCAGTCTGGGTAAACTTCTAAGTATCAATAAAAAAAATCAAGATCCTAGACAATAAAAAATGTCTAGAATTTATCAAATAAATTGTAATGATTGTAGCAAAGTATATGTAGGGGGAAAAAAAAAAAATTGGAAACACGTACTAAAGAACATTTTAGAAATATTAAAAATTGTGAAATTGAAAAATCAGCAATTCCTGCACATAGTTTGCTAGAACATCATAAAATTAATAGAGATGCAAAACTTTTGAAACAATTGGATAAACCTTTTTAATTAAATTTACAGTGGGAGGAAACACTATGGGGTATTTATATTAATAAATGAGTTGGAGAAAATGTTTTAACATCTCACCTCACAAAGTTGTGATATAAGATGGAAGTAATACTTAGCTTTTGAAACCAGTATCATGAAGACACGCAACTTTGTGAGGTGAGATGTTAAAATATTTTCTCCAACTCATTTATTGATTGGATAAACCATTAGAAATAACAGTTTGGGAGAAGATATTCATTATCATCATCATCAACAACAAGGATTAAGCCCAATGGCCTGTTCCGATCTCATTATAGATCGAATTGGTCCTTCCATCTCTTCAATGGTCTTTCCAACATTCTTTGTTCAAAAGAATAAATATCAATTGATGAACTTCGATATTCCTGTAAAAAAATTGATTTCAAAATTTATAAACTCAACCAAAGATGGCAGCACTAGAGGTAACCATGGAGAACTCAACAATCAGAGAATTTGAACAGTTGGAGTCATGACTGAAGATGAACGAAAAAATTGTTTGAAACCAATGGTCTCAAAGAAATTTGAAATTGTATGATGTGAGTTATTAAAAATATGTTTTCCATTCAATATTAATGATATAACCTCATAATGTTTACTTCCCAACATTAATTTAAATATAACTAATCCTTATCTCAATATTAATGTTGATTTGTTCTTGAATGGACTCAAAATAATATAATTAAAAAGAACCTCAAAATATTACTTCCTAAAATAAAACAATAACTAATTCTATTTGTTGTTGTAGTTGTTGTAGTGTATAATGTTTTCCCTTTACAGAGATTTAGGCGCTCTCCCCCTACAGGGAAGAATTTGAACCATACTAATTTAGGTACACTTGTTTTCGTATAGATGGTCCTTTTTGATGGTCCGTCCTTGGTCAGCATTGCGCCTCTATACTGACATCTAGGAAACCAAGGTAGTTAACTAGGACAGGAAAATTAGGTAAAATTTTTGCTTAGAGGCCTTTTCATTCAGGCTTAAGGCTTTTTAACGAGCCTGCAAATCTTCAGACTCGGGACCCCCACAGCTTAAAGTCCCTCCCGGAAGACCTTGCTCCTTGGATTTTTCCGTCCTAAAAATCTATCCACCACGGCCGGGTTTGAAACCTGGGACCCTCGGAACCAGAGGCAAGAAGCATAACCACTAGTCCATCATCTGCGGCCCGATACTAAATTCTATTTATTAATTAAATTAAACCTCATAGTGTCACTTCCTTTAAATATTTATATACTATTTATTCTTCTTCTACATTACAGATAGACTCTTTCCATCCAAGCTAACAGGTGGCTGCTTGGGTCTTCCTGACTAATGCATCTGGGTTCGATACCCAGCAGGATTGAAAATTTTAATTGTGGTGGTGTATAATTTTTAATTACTGGTCGTCCACCAGATGCCTGGATTAAATTCTAAAACCCCTGTGCAGTACATATGTCAAGAAGGCATGTAGTACTGTTGATTGCAATTCATCCATTGGATGGGGATATTAAAGCCTTGTGGTCTCCTTGATGCTTCAAGACAGGGCTAGGCTATGTACTAGCACTGGATTTTATCTTTTCCTTTCTCTTCGTCGTCATCTCTCATACGACTCACTCACAATATACATACACTCTTCTCTGTATACAATACAAGTACACATCATTTACATGAAGTGGTCTGCCGAAGTAGCGCATAAATTAAAAATAAGTTACGTTAATGCCATCTATCTGCCTAGCACAGAACATGTAGTATATGAAAAAAAAATGCACTGGGTGGCACAGGAACACAACACACACACATAAGTATTTATTTATTTTAATATAATAAATTGCTTGTAGGAAAGCCAGAGGGAAAATGCCCAGTTGGTAGACCAAGAATGAGGTGGGAGAATAACATTAACTATGATTTGAGGGAAGTAGATTATACAGAGAATGATTGGAAAGCGTTGGCTCAGGATAGGGAATGTATGGAGAGCTTATGTCTGCGCGGCTATGAACCTACGGGTTCGATAGTGCCAGTGAGTAAGTAATATAATAAATTAAATATCTTGGATATTATCTCTCTATCTGGGATGAAAAGAATATCCTTGAAAAAATTACTAGTTATAATAAAAGTTTGGGAATTATTAATCAAGTTATGAAACCATCCTTTGTACAAAAAAACACCAGATTACGTTTATATAACACTTTGGCTAGACCAATGTTGACCTATGGTAGTGAAGCATGGACACTAAAAAGACAACATGAAAGCAGAATAACGGCTTGTGGAAATGAGATTCATACGCAGAACAGCGGGTTACACCAGATGGGATCGGAAAAGGAAACACCGATATCTTAAAAGAATTGAAGACTACGCCAATTTTGGAATATATTAAACAGTACCAACTATAAGAATTAAATTAATCATGATTATTTCATACCTCATACTTCTATATTTCTTTAAATACAGCACTGCAGTATCGGCAATTTCTTATCACCATCATCAGCTGTTTTCACGATTGTCAATTTTTACTTTTGTGTTTAATTATCCAAACTGCCATCTGATGTTCTTTTAAAGAATTATTTTCTAAACTGCCATCTGGGTGTTCATTTTAATGAATCATTTTCTAAACTGCTGATGATGGTGATTAAGAAATTGCCGATTACTGCAGTGCTGTATTTAAAGAAATATAGAAGTATGAGATATGAAAAAACAGCTGATGATGGTGATAAGAAAATTGCCGATACTGCAGTGCTGTATTTAAAGAAATATAGAAGTATGAGGTATGAAAAAACAGCTGATGATGGTGATAAGAAATTGCCGATACTGCAGTGCTGTATTTAAAGAAATATAGAAGTATGAGGTATGAAATAATCATGATTAATTTAATTCTTATGAATTTGAACCTCATAATGTTAAAAATTCCCAATTTTAATATATAAAAAGTACCAACTATATTGGAAACACTATCTTGAAAGAATGAGTTCAAATCGGATCCCCAAAGCTGTTTATAATTATATACGAAGATCTCTGGGCCGTTCTATGAAACGCTGGAGGGAAAATTTTCTATAGGATCGTAACAGGCCTTGGCCTAATACTTGGAAGGAAGAAGAAAAAAGATAATAAATTTGGGAATTTTAACATTATGATAGTCGTGAAAACAGCTGATGATGGAGAAGATGTTTCTCCAATACTTGCGGTGCTGTGTTTAAAAAAACATGGATATATGAGGTAAGAAGAATTCACAATTTATTTATTTATTCTGCTTTTCAGGCTGTTCCAGTATGCATATCCAAATATTGAAGGAACTGATCATCAACTTCTTCTTTCATACTTCAGTGTTATACAAACAATAGCAGATGATTATATGTTCTATACTTTAACTCCTAAAGAACATATTAAACTAATTAGAAAGATTAAAACTGCATCATCAGGTGAGAAACAGCATAACAATTTTGTTCATACACATCCCATTAGCTATTGAATTGTGGTTTGTTTACCAGCCTTTAAAACTAGAAAATACACACAGAAATAAAGAGATAACCTGGCAGTGTTCTATCTTGGAGCATAAAATAGAGTGAAGCAGAAAGGAGAGGAGCAGAGGCAGAAATTTGGTTTTGTGAAGAAGTAAAAGGTTGATTGATGTACCACTTTTACCAGGTTGTAGAATCCTTCTGTATGTAGTCCTTGGTTCGGTGCTGGGTTGCCACGGCTATAATTGACTCTATCTCAGGAGAACAAAAGGAAATATTATGATGATTAACACTTGGAATAACAACACTAATTTATTATTAATAAAATATGTCACTCTTTATTTCAAAATATTGTTATTTTAGTTTTTATATGAAACTTGTATCAATCCTATTCACTTTCAGAATTAAATTTCTCTGTTATCATGTGACTTTCAAATATAGACTAACAGTTTGCTCGAACTATTTCTTTAAGAGCACTAAAATTCTGTCAATAGTAATTATGTTTATTCTCATTTAACTTTTTTTATTTCACTCACTAACTTATTCACTTGTGTACATTAAAATACAAATTTACATTATATAAGAAATGCTAATAAGCAATGGTGATTCAATCACATGTCATATAATTATTTTGAATCAGAATTTGTTGCACTTATATTTCATATTATTATGTTATCAAATGATGCATTTTCTTCCTTCTCATTATTAAATTATTCTTAATATTTAATAAAATGTATAGGACCGTTAATACATCGACCAGTCATCATGACTGCTTGAAGAGCACTGTTATCATGAAGGAATTTTCCCCAGAATTCAAGATTCTTTTATATCAGTAGCTCTTCAATATATTATAAATCCTACCATCAATTCAGATATTGAAAAATATTTCAGTAAATACTATTTAATTGTAAGAGATAGGAGAAAAAAATGTTGAGGAATAGTGATACTGAATTTTCATGTTTTCAGTTAATTCTGCATATTTTCTTTATGTTATTCTGCATTTGCATCATTATAATTATATATTATATATATCATCTGGGTTCGAATCCCGTCCAGGCATATTTTTCTTATCATATCATATATATGTATATTTGTGTTATACTTTACCCTTTGTCAATTTTTCTATTTTTCTGTGATTTGCTTTAACCTACTCCGTATATTAATTTATAATAAATGCACACTTTTATTTCACTATCATCCTTTTACAAATGTGATTTTAATTACACATTAAAATAGTTTGAAAAGTCATTAACTGTCATTAAAATTATCTTTTAATATCTTGTATGTTTTCTCTTCAATATGCTATAAAATTCAAAATTGTAATAAATGTATAAATGCTGTAAAATACTAAATGTAGAAATTGAAATGATAAATTATTGATTTCAATATGCTAAATCACTACTCCTACTTATTAGTTAACTGTTTTTTCTTTCATTACCATGTTTGGTTTCTTTACGAGGTTTAAGAACCAGAAAATATTAGTCAACTTTTTTTTTTCTTTCACTAATCTGTGTTTGATCACTTCACTACTAAGCAAAAAAAATTGTAAACATAAATTTGAAAACAGTATGAGAGACATTTATGTTATTATGTATACTTCAATTTAAGAAACTTAAAAAAAAACTACCTGGTAATATTTTTTTTTAAACAGATTTAGATTATAAGAAGTTGGTGGATCCATCTTACAATCTTCTGGATGTCATTTTACCTGCTTTGCAAACGGAATAATATAGAAATAATTGCTAAATTTCTGAAAAGTTTACCACCTACTTTAAAGTGCATGGTAGAACCTGGAAAACTCTATTCAGCTTGGGCTCAAAAAGAATTTTTTAAAGTAAGTATTGAGAATTTTCCATATTGACTTTTGAATGTAGAATGTACCAGTAAAGGCTCAAGTACTTCTTGTTACTGCTTTGTCTACATTGTTCTCAAGCTGGAATTATGTCTTCACATACAGAAACTGGGAATACATTTAGAAAGATACTATTTTCTATGAATATCATTGCAATTTCAAATATTTTGCAAAAATTAATCAATTTTGCATCTTTCTATAATTTGCAAAAATAATATTAATGTTTTACTAACCACAATAATGTGACTCATAAAAAAACCTTCAAATCACTTCAAAATATTTTTTTGTCATTTTTATTATTTGTGCAAAAAAACAATACTTCTGTGCATATGAATTGAAATATGGGGGGAAGGCACCTATAAAGGTATCCCACTACAGGCCTCAGGAGGCCCTTGGGGTAGTAGGAGGTTAAGGCTCTCACTATTTCTAGACAATCGGCACTTGATGTCAGGCCTGCGCGATGGCTGCCTTTTACCCCCGAACAAGCATCTGGTACTCATTTCTGTTAGAGGCTGAGTCGACCCCAGGGCCATAGTGCCTCCAGAAGGTTTGGGTCAGTTTAAAAATTCTGACCCCATCGGGACTTGAACCCTCGACCTTCCAGCTTGTAGCGCAGTGCCTTAACCACTATGCTACGGCGTGCCCCGGGGAAGGCACCTATATAAAATAATAAAATACAGACTGAACAGAATATATAAGCAGGACCCCCTCTAATTGCTTGCCCAAAAAAAAAAAAATATATATATATATATATATATATATACACACACAGTATATACATTCCAAGAGGTTGTATAACTATGAATAGCGAGTGTAACAGACTATAGGAGTATTGTGTGAAATGTTTGTGATGATAAAAACAGAAAAGCACTTAAGTTGAATTTTTTACAGGTTAGTGTTCCCTTTGCTCAAGCATCGCAACAAGACTGGCTTGAACAATATGAGTTATGCAAAACTTGTTTTAGTAAGATGGCTGCTTCAGATGTCCTGGATTTTGTTAAGGGAACGTGTTTCAGTGAACATGGAATAAGTGTGATGTCTACTGAATGTAGGGAGGTTATTGTGTCAAGATCTAAAGAAAACTGTCTCATTAAGATCTATCCAATGGAGGATGAAGTGTAAGTTTACAGTTGTATTTATTCAGACTTGTATAATGAGGTTCACAATAATGTAAGAGAGTTAGAGAGTCAATATTTTATTTTTTAATAACATTCTTTAGTAGCTCAGGACATTTAACTTTATCAATTCAAATTTGGACGTGAAAGGGCTAACAAATTTTTGCTCTGAGGCCTCTTATTTTATGATTGAAGTTCTTTTAAGAGCCATAAATCTGTGGTATGCGACCATGTCTTTACTTTGTTTCTGTAGGAAGCCGCTGTGGACTAGTGGTTATGCCTTGCCTCTGGTTCCGAGAGTCGCGGATTCAAACCTGGCCGGGGTGGATGGATTTTTTACGATGGAAAAATCCAAGGAGCAAGTCCTCCGGGAGGGACTTTAAGCCGTGGGTCCCAAGTCTGAAGTTTTTAAGGCTCGTAAAAGATCCTTAAGCCCGAATGAAAAGGCCTCTAAGCAAAATTTACCGAATTTTCCCGTCCTAGTACTACCTTGGTTTCCTAGATGTCAGTATGAGGCGTAATGCTGACCATGGACCACTCAAATGACATCTGTACGAAAACAAGTGTAACTAAATTAGTATGGTTCAAATTCTTCCCTGTAGGGGGAGAGCGCCTAAATCTCTGTTAAGGGAAAACATGGGCTTACAAGACAAGGAAGCCATACTAAGAGTTTTAATGCCCTTAAAACTCAGTTGGCCCTGGCTGGGTTCGAACCCACAAACCTCAGAACCAGAGGTGAGCATGATAACCACTATCAAGTTTTTTTTAGTCTAGAGATATCGCACCTCAATTTAATGTTGATTTGTTCTCGATCATGTTTTGATATATTCTTCTTTGCTAGACAAAGCTAACGATGATACAGAAGAAACATGCTCGAGAACAAATCAACATTAAATTGAGGTAAGATATCTCTAGACTCAAAAAAACTTGATAAAAAGAACCTCAAAATATTACTTCCTAAAATAAATAATGATAACCACCAGAACTGATATGATGAGAAAGAGTGTAGAAGACACCATCCCATCATAAGTTTACAATTTTTACAGTTTACGGATTGTCATATGAAGTGATTTCTTTTGTATAACATTCTCATTCTGTAGTCTAACATGTCACACACTTGAAATTATTCATTGTCCAATGGTGAGTTGGCATGTCACAGGCAATAGTCAGCTTTCAATGAATGAATGAATCACTTCTTATTTTACCTTATACTTTTTTTTTAAACATGGGGACTGCGGTTTTTAAGAGGAGTCCCATGTTTAAAAACATAAAGTATGAAGTAAGATAAGAAGTAATTATACATGTCTGAAGAAGGTACAGTGTACCGAAACAGCTGTCACTGAATTATATAATAAATATGAAAATCAAATAAAACTATGTTTTATTTTTATTTAATTAGTTATTATATTATTTTTAGTCTGATCATCTTAACTCAATATTAATACTCTGTATTAATATTAATATTGAGGTAAGATGATCAGACTAAAAATAATATAATTAAAATAACCTCAAAATATCACTTCGTAAAATTAAATATTAAGATAAGAAGTAACTCATTCATTCATTGAATTAAGAACCTCATAATGTTATTTCCCATATTTAACTATGAATAGTCAGTGTTGCGACAAGAGTCGCTCTCTCTGTCGGTAATAGCAGACACCTGCCGTCTGTTATTACCCTAATGATGTAGTTCATCTGACTGCCGCTTGTAGGCGCCTGAATACAGTAACTCTGAGTTGTGTTGGTAGCATTTAGTTATAATGTTGCCAACTTCTGCGTATTGTTCAGGTCTGTAGATGACTACAACACTCTTCCTCAGTGTGTGCCAGGACGTCGAGGATGACGGTCCTGTTTTTAGTTAAGAGGTTTAAGAACACCTCATGCTCAGTGTGTTTTAGGAGCTCGTGTTAGCTCAGTGTGTGTTCAAGAGCTCGTGTTAGGAGCAGTGTGCGTTAGGTAGCCTCAGTGCGTATTAGGCATACGCAGTGTGCAGTGGGCACACTTACGTGGTTATTGAGGACCACGTGCAGCCTATTCCGAAGTGAATACTCTTCGAGGCCCCTCTAGTCCTAGGAATGGACTTTGATTAAAACATTTGATTCTGCTTATTTGTATTTACGTATTTAAGTTAGCACAAAAATAAACTTGATATTTTCACCGATTACATGTGTGTAATAACTAAATTTATCCTTTATAAAAATCCAGCACACCAGAGGAATATTAGGCAAAGAACTCAAAATTGGACTGTGTTGGCAACAACAGTCAGCTTACTAAATTATTCAAATACATTTAATTAACATTACATTTTTCTCATCAAATATAAACTTTCCTTGAGTGAGAACTGATAAATTACATATAAAAACAACATTGAAAATAAAGCTTTACTAGCTATAATCCATCCATAGTAATTCTACCCAAAGGCAGGTCCTTCACTGCAATCAGAATTTTCATGCTATGCTTGCAGCTTTACTAGGGAATTGTAGGCGTGGTAGCTTCCCATTGCTTTCCACACCGGTGAAGGATGATGATGATGATGATGGCCATATGATTTCGGGGACTGTTTGGGCCTTAAAGTTTTCCTGACATTTGTCTACAGGTGAGGAAAAATCCTGATAAAAACCTCACCCAGAAAAACTAATGGTCTTTATAGGAAGCCAGATATAATAACAGTTAAGTCTCGTAGACTGCAATGGGCAGGACATGTTGCACGTATGGGGAATGAAAGACTTGCATGGAAGCTTCTTGTAGGAAAGCCAGAGGGAAAACGCCCAGTTGGTAGACCAAGAATGAGGTGGGAGAATAACATTAACTATGATTTGAGGAAAGTAGATTATACAGGGAATGATTGGAAAACATTAGCTCAGGATAGGGATGTATGGAGAGCTTATGTCCGCGCGGCCATGAACCTACGGGTTCGATAGTGCCAGTGAGTAAGTAAGTAAGAAAAACTGCTCCGACTGGGGATCGAACCTGGGCCTGCTGCGTGACAAGGCAGCACGCTACCTTGAGACCACAGCGGTGGATACTGGATATAAAAGTAGTGTTAAATCCCATTTAAAATCTTCTTGAGACAGAACATCAGATGGTGTGTGGAACGAATGTTCATTGCCTCGGGCCTTTGGGGATTGTATAAGAAAGAGAGGAATTTCTTTTTAAATTAAGATGCCTAAATAGCTCAGTGGTTTTAGAACATTGGTATGGAAAACCTGAGACCTTGGATTCAAATCCCAGTTTAAGCATAATATTTTTTTTTATTTGAAGAGAAAAATTATATGCTCAGACTGGGGTTCGACCTTTTGCACTCTAGGCGAATGCTCTACCAACTATCTGAGAAACTCCATTCTAAACACAAATTTCTTCTTATATATGCTGTTAATTCCCATGCACCAACACTATGAAGCCATTGCTTCTATTTTGCAAATGGTGACTTCTTTATTAAGAAGACCTTTAATTGGGAATTTTATATTACATTGTAAAGCTCGTACAGCTTCTTTCAACCTACTTACTTACTTACTCACTGGCACTATCGAACCCGTAGGTTCATGGCCGCGCGGACAAGCTCTCCATACATCTCTATCCTGAGCTAATGCTTTCCAATCATTCCCTGTATAATCTACTTCCCTTAAATCATAGTTAATGTTATTCTCCCACCTCATTCTTGGTCTCCCCACTGGGCGTTTTCCCTCTGGTTTTCCTACAACAAGCTTCCATGCAAGTCTTTCATTCCCCATACGTGCAACATGTCCTGCCCATCGCAGTCTACGAGACTTAACTGTTCTTATTATATCTGGCTTCCTATATAGACCATGTAGTTCATTGTTATGAAGTCTTCTCCATTCACCTGTCTGTTCATCTCTGTTTGGTCCAAAAATTTTCCTAAGAACTTTATTCTCAAATACTTGTAATCTCCTTTCCTCCCTTAAAGTAAGAGTTCATGTTTTGCACCCATATAATATAACTGGTAGAATAATAGTTTGATATATTTTCAGTTTAACGTTTTTTTGCATTCATTTCAAGATCATTAATCTTCTCTCTCAAATATTCCCTCTTTTTACTCTTTAGTAACTTGGTGGTTTCCTGTCTAATACTACCCAATTGCTCTAAATTTACCTCATTTGGCTCATGTAACCATTTCATTTTTGCTAGCTTTCTTTTCTTTACAATGTCGGCACATTCCTCGTCAAACCATTTCTTTTTTCGCCTCTTTTTTAAACAACCAATGCTTTCTGATGCTGACAATATGATAGTATCTCTTATAGCCTCCCATTCTTTATTTTATATCAGTTTCTTCTTCATTTGCCACATTGTTATCTGAAGATTCCAGTTCTTCAAATCTATTAGCAATTTCGATTTGGTATTCTTGCCCCATTTCATCATTTTTCAAGTTTTTTTTAATTCATATTTTACAGAATCATCTTTAGTGTTTGTTCCTCTCATAAGCGATAGCCGTTGTCTGATTTTCACTCTGACCAGATGATGATCCGAATTGCAGTCTGTCCCTCTAACTGATCTAACATCGATCATGCTACTGTGCCAGCGTTTATCCACTAATACATGATCTATCTGGTTCCGAGTTTCTCCATCTGGGGACGTCCAGGTGTATTTATGAATATCCTTATGCTGAAATGTTGTGCTCTTAACAATGAGATTATTTGATGTGGCAAATGTGACTAATCTAACCCCGTTGTCGTTACTATCTTCATGGAGACTGAATTTGCCTATTGTTGGTTTGAATATATCTTCCCGCCCCACTTTTGCATTAAAATCGCCTAAGATAATTTTCATATGATATCGTGAAAGGCTATCAAATACGCATTCTAATTCTTCATAGAACTCATCCTTGATCTTGTCATCTTTATCTTTAGAATTATATGATACCCTATCACTAACAAACTTAATATCTCGGATAGGATCCTCCTTCTGACTAAAAAGCCCATTCCAAATGCAGGTCTTTCTGCACCCCCGTAGTATAATACAAAGCTTCCTGATTCCTGACTACCTTCTCCTGGCCACCTAACTTCCTGTAAAGCGACTATCCAAGGGCGATTTATCTAATTCCCACGTTAATATCTCTAGTGCCCCGCTATTGTATAAAGTCCTAACATTCCATGTTCCTAGGAACATGTCCCTGTGTTTGAGCCTTTGGCATGGGTTCCCTGAAGTAGTCCCTGCCTGGAGAACCGAATGGGGGACAGTTTGACCTCCGGAAAATTTTACCCCAGTTGAACCCTGTCCCTGTTATCTTCAACTGACATTATGACTACTGGATTTTCATTGGAATCTTCATCTATAAAGTTGCCATCTGGTACTAATTTGATGAAATTTGAGATCAAGTCTTGTTCATCAGGAATTTCAAAATTCATGAATTTATATTTCTTTTGAATATATATCTTTTCCTAAACTGTCAATTCCAAAGGTTTTTCCAAATTCATATAATAAAATTGGGAATTTGAGTCGTGACAACAGCTGACGATGGGAATGATGTTTCCCCGATAATGCAGTTCTGTGTTAAAAAAAGTAGGTGTATGAGGTAAGAAGAATTCATGATTCATTTGATTCTTATTGCTTTTCCAAATGTTTTAAAAATTTAGCCTCTTTTTCAATTTTATGACTCTCCAGCAAACTATGTGCTGCAATAGCTGATTTTTCAATTTCGCCATTTTTAATATTTCTAAAGTGTTCTGTTGTGCGAGTGTCCAAATTCCTTATTTGTTTTCCTGTGTATACTTTATTGCAGTCTTTACAACTAATTTGATAAATTCCAAATTTTTTACTATCTGGGGTGTCCACTTTCTTATTGGTTATTAATAGATTACCAAGGCTAAATTTATTTATCGGTGCCAATGTAATATCAAATTTCTTGAATTGTTTTCCTTTCTTTGAATCAGATTGAAGGGTGGTGCATTCTTTTAATCTTTTTTTTGTCAGAATTCCTTTAATTTATTTATAAATATTTCTTTTCCAAAACCATTTAAATTAGCTATGTTTAAAATGTGATTGTACGAGGGTCACTCAGAAAGTTTCCAGATATTGGCAAAATTTTAGAGATAACATAAAACTTACTATTACATCTTCTCAAAGTACTATCCATGAGCATCTATGCCTCGTTGCATCCTCCTAAACAACAACTGGAAGCATTGGCACCAGTCACTTTCATCCAGTGCACAGAGCTCCCCTTAGCATGCTGTAACCGCATCTTCAAGTGTTGAAAACTGCTTCCCACACAGCCTTCACCGCAGGGAACAAAAAGAAGTCTCACAGTGCTAGTTCTGGACTGTAAGGAGGATGGGTCAACAGCTGCACAGTGTCCCCCTCAGAAAATCATTTGTCAGATGGGCGGTGTGGGCAGAGGCATTGTTGTGGTGCAACAGGATGTCCCTCAGTTCAGCTCTTGGGTGCTTTTCTCGCAATTTTTGGAATACCTGTGGGAAGGCAACTGTGATGTACAACTGTGCAGTCACTGTCCTTTGATGTTCAAGTGACACTGTTGCCATATGACACCTGTAGCAAAGAAAGTAAGCACCATTTTCTTCCCAACACTTTTTGCTCTCTTTACTTGACTGATCGATCATCATCAGGAAAGACTGATGCTTTTATCTGGATCATATTGGTAAATCCAGGTCTCGTCACCTGTAATGATCTCAGAAATACGACGAGAGTTCCCATTGCTGAATCTCTGAAGCATTTCACGGCACCATTCCACTCGTGATCTTTTGACCTTCAGTGAGTCTATGTGGCACCCAATGAGATGACACGTTGCTGACCCTAAGATAGACGTGCAGAATTTTTACAACACTCCCCGATCCAATCCTCAGAGATGCCTCAATATCTTTATAAGTTGTATGGGCATCTTCTCGAACCATATTCTCCACAGCATCGATGTTTTCCACTGTCATTGACAACGAGCCTCCCACTGCTCTCTTCATCTACAAGAGAGGTTCTATCCCTCTTAAACTCCACAAACCAAATGAAAACTGTGGCACTGGAAGGGGCAAGGTCCCCAAAAGCCTGTGTAAGTATTTCAAGCAATTGCGCCTGGTTTAAGCTACTTTTAAATTCATACAAAATTATTGCTCGAAATTGTTCTCACTGTGGTTCCATATTGCAGTCTGATAGTACCTGTCACCCCCTTCCACTTGACCCACAGTTGCTAAAGGATGAGGGGTGCGGGCGGGCAGAAACTATGTTCAGCTGACTAACAAAGGACCTTCCAACGTGCTGCTTGCACTGTTATCGTTCTATCATAAACGGTACAGTCAGGTCCGAGAAACTTTCTGAGTGACCCTCGTATTCTTTCTTAACACATTGGGGACGGGATATTTAAATAATTTAAATGCCTATTCTCGGGTATTTACAGCCTTCTAACTTCTCTTCTGCATTCTTTACTATAAAAATTTATAAAAAATGTTCTAATTAATTTTATGAAGCAAAACTTTCAGGAATCACTTACCAAGGCTCCTAGTACTGCCTGATGGTGTGATATCTGTGGAAACATTCCCCTTTGTGGAGTGGCACTTGGCAGAACTTGCAAATATACCTTGTTTCACTTCTTTTTTTTGTGTGTTGCACAAACATGGCACCTCCTAGCACGGTATTTTCTCTTGCCTTTCTCACTTTTCACAATTGTTTCGAGAATATGATTTCGCATATCACCCAAAAGCCTCCCAGGGGGTCCACATGTGGTCTATGTGGGGTTGGTATTGATGTTTCTGGTAGTGTGAAGTCTGTGTCTGACTCTCTGACTCTACTTCCTCCATCTTATCTGTAGCCCAGTCTTTTGCCACTTGTAGCAGAAAGTCTTTATAACGAAGATTTGTTGAAGTGTTTAATTTCTTATATACTTGAAATTAATTAAACACAGCACAATTGATAAGCCACAATGAAACTTTTTTTTGACAACTTTACAGTTTTCCTTAGAATAGAGTAATAGGACAAGTACTGATCAGCTCTGTCAACACCCTTTATGTGTTTATTATATTGAATAATACAAATGGGTTTCTGTTTTACTTCTTCATTTCTCCTGGGAGCATCAACCATAGATGAATTATGAACGGTAGAAAAACTACTGTGGAAGGTACATAAGTAATAAATTTGTGTATTTGTTTTAGAGATGAATGGGATGAAGCAGTTAAAGCACTGGATATTTTCTTGGAACATCTCATAATTGTAAGGAATTTAGAAGCTGAAAATCTGTGCACAGATTCTGAAGAAGGCTGGCAGCTCATAAGGTAAAATCGTTATATCAGTGTTGACTGTTTAATTAATCGCGTTACATAATGTTAAGTTTATTTACCATAAAATGTTACTGAACAGTTCATTTGTTTAATAGTATAATTCAGATTGGTAAAATTTAGGATATGTTACATGTAGGCCATCCCAAACCCTGACCATCACTCCTAAAGGGAAAGTCCTTATATACTTGAAAATCAAAAACCATTTAAACTTGAGATGCATCATATTGATATGTGATAATTATAATGACATAAGTGTAATATATAGATTTTTTGTAAGTGTTATTTTGTAAACATTCGTAAAATATTTAAGTTATTATAGTGGGTTGCCCATTGTTACAAGCAACATCTAGTTTTATAAATGTTAAAAATTGCTATTTTCAAGTGAAAGACATTTTAAAAGGCCAGAAAAAAAACCTAACTAATAATACATTCTAGAAAAAACTGACAAATATAAGGTTAGTGTAATTTTTGTTATACATTTTTAAGTTTAAGACCAACTAACAAATATTGAAAACTAACCCAATTGTGATCTAATTGTTAGTGTGTATTGTTCTGGGTTAGCTTTTTTTAAGTTATGTAAATGTGAAGTGAAGCATCTATTTCAGAAATAGTAAAACAATAATGTTTGTGATTTATGATACCTTTTGAGTTTAAGCTGTTACCACGCATAGTCCATAGTATATCTGCCCGAAGGCAGGTCCTTCACTGCAATCATAGCATTTTCATGCTATGTTTGCAGCTTTACTAGGGAATTGTGTAGGTGTGGTAGCTTCCCGTTGCTTTCCACACTGGTGAAGGATGATGATGATAATGATAATGGTAAGGATGATAATGATAAGGATGATGGCCATATGATTTTGGGGACCGTTTGGGCCTTAAAGTTTTCCTGACATTTGTCTGACAGGTGAGGAAAAACCCCGATAAAAACCTCACCCAGAAAAACTGCCCCGACCGGGGATTGAACCCGGGCCCGCTGCGTGACAAGGCAGCACGCTACCTCGAGACCACAGCGGTGGACACCACGCATAGTGGTGGCATGAAAATAGGTCAAAAGTCTTTAATTTATGTTCACAACTGTTTATACAAAAATTCAAAATATTCTTTATTTCTTTCACAATATTCACTCTATAAGCACATAATTGTTTGCTATAAGATTTTCTTACAAATACAGTTTATCTTTTAAACACTTCTTCATACTCAGGGACATCTTTACTTACTTAATTAAATAAAAATAAAACTTAAAGTTTTATGTGATTTTCATATTTATTAAAATATAAATTAGTTACAGCTGTTTCGGTACTTTGTACCTTAAGAATTAAATTAATGTTTTTATTACCTCACCTCATTTCCTTTTTCTTCTAGACTGCAGTTTCGGAGCTTATCTCCATCGTTAGTAGCCTCTGGTCGACCGGTGTTATGTCGTTTCTTGGCAGTTTTCTTCTTACGAATAAAAACATTAATTTAATTCTTAAATAGTGTTCTTTCCCTGTTAAAGTTAAATAACTTTGTACCTTCTTCAGACATGATAACGTTTTCTTGTTTGTCATTGGAAGTTTTCTTTATCTTTTCCCTCTTTTAATATTAATCAATCAAGCTCATGACATTACTACATTACAAAGAAAATCTGCAGTAGCAACATTCAGACTGCTAACGGGACATGACTGCTTGAATAAACACCTACACAGAATTGGCATAACAGATTCACCTAAATGCCCTTTTTGCAATTTAAATGAAGATATGGAAAGAAACCATCTCCTCCGTTGTCCAGCTTTTGTAGAAGAGACCAGCCTTTCTGCTAAATATTGGAGTGCAAGAGAGCGAATGATTTCATTATCAAGTGCTCGACATTAGATACCAACCAACCAACCATATTAATCAATTCTAAATTGTTAAAGAATTTTATATATTTGCATATCATGTTTGATCTTCTTCTTCTTCTTCTTCTTCTTCTTCTGCTTCATGAAATTAGGCCTTTTGACCTGTTTTCACATCAAGTGAGATTTAATGAATCCTCCCATCTAGTAAATGGGCGTCCAACATTTCTATGTCCTATTGGTTTGTACTTTAGTAACAGCTGAGGGATTCTATCTATAGGCATTCTCTTGACATGTTCATACCAGTTGTTTCTCATGTTGTCAATTCTATTTGTTAAATTGAAAATATGGTTGGTTGGTTGGTTGGTATCTAATGTCGAGCACTTGATAATGAAATCATTCGCTCTCTTGCACTCCAATATTTAGCAGAAAGGCTGGTCTCTTCTACAAAAGCTGGACAACGGAGGAGATGGTTTCTTTCCATATCTTCATTTAAATTGCAAAAAGGGCATTTAGGTGAATCTGTTATGCCAATTCTGTGTAGGTGTTTATTCAAGCAGTCATGTCCCGTTAGCAGTCTGAATGTTGCTACTGCAGATTTTCTTTGTAATGTAGTAATGTCATAAGCTTGAAGATTTTCCCATTCCTTTCCAGATGTTTTGGTGGTGTATATTTAAGTCCTTCCTAATATCCTCACTTCTTTTCTTGTCCAAAATTGTCACACCTGCTACTGAACGTAGGAACTTCATTTCTGCAGTTTCTATTTTCCTTCTGTCTGAACGGTTAAGAGTCCAATTTTCACTTGCATATGTTAAGACAGGCACTGCCATAATTTTGTAAAATTTCAGTTGTGTTCTCCTTAAAGTTTTATTTTTAGTGTCCGTCTTATAGTGCCACACATTCTGTAAAATCTAATCACGTTTGATATGGTGCACCTCTGCATGGAAGTTATGTACCAGAATTTTCTAGAAGGTTCTGACTCGGAAGTAACGTCAGAGTCTTTGTTATGTATAAATTGCAAATCATTTAATTATCTTGATTGAATTAAGTTGGTCAGTATATGGACTGCCTCCTCATGTGGGAGTTGTCATTTAATTATCATTTTTCTGATTGGATATTATGCCTTGGCGCGGGCTGGCTTGCTAATGCAGTGCAGTGCAGCCAGTATTACTTATGAAATATTATGAATGTTCTAGAAGTTTCTTACTGCATGCTTTATATTCACTTGCAGTTCCCATAATTCTTCAGTTCGAGTTTAACACCCACCAGTAGCAGACTGTGTTACTCAACTCCACAATAAATACATTGTGTTACCTTTTGAATACAAAATTCTAAAATAAAGTATCAGTGCTACAGTGAGCTGATAAGAAAAATTACAGAAAGAAGTGAAAATAAAATTATACAAATGTGATTCGTGTCAAAATTTAATAATAGATATTATTATTTTTGTTAATTATAATTTCTATGGTTTTTAATAGTCTTACTAAGTTCTCCACTAGCTACCCTTTTATTTTCTGTTTTAGATCAACAGTGGTCCTCCATTTCTAATTTAATAAACTATGGTGAACTCCATAGTTGGACAATGTTCCAGTCATTCTTCATATCATCTTCACTGATCCATTTCTCAGACACAACTCATTAGACGCTAATGGCTTCGGTACCAAGGCCCAGCATTTGAAAACAACTTAACTCATCAGACCACTTGTATCTCTTTTTTATGTGAGGGAGAACAATCTGGAAGGCCAGTCTTGGCCTCTCATGAATAGAAACTTCTTTTAGAAGTTGTTAACAAATCTGGAGTTCCCAACGGGCTCCACCAACTCATGAGTCACCAGCTCACAAATCCCTTTCCACTATATAAGGCAAGACCCGATTCCTGCCATTGCCCACAGAATTCAAATTTCTTTACTGGCAATAAATGTAGTGTTGATTTCCATTTAAAAGTCTTCTTGTTTAAGAAGCCACTAGGTGGCATTAGTTGAACAAAGTTCACTGCTATCAGGCATTTGGGAATCATATTAGTATAGAGAAAAATCTATGTGTAAATTGGAAGCCTATAATGGTTTAAATCATTAAAGCACTGGTGTATAGAACCAGACATATTAGGTTCAAATTCTGATTTAGGCATATATTTTTCTTTTCAAATGTAATTTGTCATTCAATGAAAAGTGATAAATTTAATATTAAACATTAAATACACAAGCTCCTTCTTCATCCATACAAGTCTTAGGCCTAGAGGCCTATTACAATTTCACTGACAAATTTTGTATCCAGCACTTCCTTGAATGGCCGACAGGTATCTTCCTTGTTGGACAATAACGAAGCATAGCTTTGGGAATTCTATCTGAACTTAATTCATCATAAATGATTTATCCAGTTGTTACGGTATTCTTGTATGTACTAAATAACTGGTTCTAAGTGTAGTTCCTTCAAGACATCATCATTACATTTGTAATCCTACTTGATGTACCATGCTCTTTATCTCATGAAGTTATCATACTCACCTCTCATTTCCTCAAAGTCCATGCCTCATTGCCATAGCAAAGTGCAGGTCTTGTAAGGTTTTGTATAACCGTACTCTGGATCTCACTGGACTAGTGAAGGTTTCATTACTGGTAGTGAGTGGAAAACTTATTTTTTTAATGACTCACCTCATACATTTTCAAATTTATATGATACCTACAGTTTCAGACAACATCTTGTCTCTCTTCAGTCATGATTTCCACTGATGTCTGAAACCGTCGGTATCAAAGAAATTTGAAAATGTATGAGGTGAGTTGTTAAAAAACAAGTTTTCCACTCACTATTAATGATATAACCTCATATTGTTTACTTCCCAACAATAATTAAAATATTTCATTATTGAATTTATTATTCCCATGGTTTTATTAAATTTAATAATTTTATTTGATATGTCAACTAAATTCACAAGCAAAACTTATAACACAGAATTATGAAGAAAGACAGTTGTGCCATGGTGAGAAAATCATGCATATCATATTGCTTGATAAGTTTTTATGTTATCTGTAATAGAATGATAATAAGAATAAATTTTATTTATAAATAAATTATATATACAGTATTTAACTTTCACAGGGAAAGAACACTATGAGGTTTAATTTAATAATTAAATTAATGTTTTTATTACCTCACCTCATATCCTTTTTCTTCTATACTGCAGTTTCGGAGCTTATCTCCATCGTCAGTAGCCTCTGGTCGACCGGTGTTATGTCGTTTCTTGGCGGTTTCCTTCACGAAACCGCCAAGAAACGACATAACACCGGTCGACCAGAGGCTACTGACGATGGAGATAAGCTCCGAAACTGCAGTATAGAAGAAAAAGGATATGAGGTGAGGTAATAAAAACATTAATTTAATTATTATATATACAGTATTGACACCCGAATGAGCAAGTGCTCATACTCGGGTGCTGTTCAGTTACATGAATAATACAAATGGAATACATACATTTAAAATTAGGGGCCAGTTTCATTTTTACTTAAATTATGATACATACAAAAAAAAACAATGTATTGGGAATAAGACTTATTCTAACAAAAGAATTAGTGCAATGGAGAATGATATACATGAAATAATATAATAATATAAACCATGTAATGTGATGGATTAAAACCAATAATACAGAAGAAAGTAAATAGTAATATATTATATTTGAAGAGAAAAATTTTCGCCTAGACCGGGACTCGAACCCGGGACCCTTGGCTTTCCGGGCCAAGTGCTCTACCAACTGAGCTACCGAGGCGAGTTACGATCTAGATGCAAATTTTTCTCTTATGTACGTTGTAATTCCCTTGCGCCAAATGCTTGAAACCATAGCTTCTATCTTTGCAAATGGCGGCTTCTTAGTTAAGAAGACATTTATTGGGAATTTAGCACTACTTTATAGCCAGTAGGGCTTCTATTGACGATTTTATTATTAATTTAACACTTCTCATTGAAGGATAAATTATATTTGAAGAGAAAAATTTTCGCCTAGACCGGGACTCGAACCCGGGACCCTTGGCTTTCCGGGCCAAGTGCTCTACCAACTGAGCTACCGAGGCGAGTTACGATCTAGACGCAAATTTTTCTCTTATGTACGTTGTAATTCCCTTGCGCCAAATGCTTGAAACCATAGCTTCTATCTTTGCAAATGGCGGCTTCTTAGTTAAGAAGACATTTATTGGGAATTTAACACTACTTTATAGCCAGTAGGGCTTCTATTGACGATTTTATTATTAATTTAACACTTCTCATTGAAGGATAAATTATATTTGAAGAGAAAAATTTTCGCCTAGACCGGGACTCGAACCCGGGACCCTTGGCTTTCCGGGCCAAGTGCTCTACCAACTGAGCTACCAAGGCGAGTTACGATCTAGACGCAAATTTTTCTCTTATGTACGTTGTAATTCCCTTGCGCCAAATGCTTGAAACCATAGCTTCTATCTTTGCAAATGGCGGCTTCTTAGTTAAGAAGACATTTATTGGGAATTTAACACACTACTTTATAGCCAGTAGGGCTTCTATTGACGATTTTATTATTAATTTAACACTTCTCATTGAAGGATAAATTATATTTGAAGAGAAAAATTTTCGCCTAGACCGGGACTCAAACCCGGGACCCTTGGCTTTCCGGGCCAAGTGCTCTACCAACTGAGCTAACCGAGGCGAGTTACGATCTAGACACGCAAATTTTTCTCTTATGTACGTTGTAATTCCCTTGCGCCAAATGCTTGAAACCATAGCTTCTATCTTTGCAAATGGCGGCTTCTTAGTTAAGAAGACATTTATTGGGAATTTAACACTACTTTATAGCCAGTAGGGCTTCTATTGACGATTTTATTATTAATTTAACACTTCTCATTGAAGGATAAATTATATTTGAAGAGAAAAATTTTCGCCTAGACCGGGACTCGAACCCGGGACCCTTGGCTTTCCGGGCCAAGTGCTCTACCAACTGAGCTACCGAGGCGAGTTACGATCTAGACGCAAATTTTTCTCTTATGTACGTTGTAATTCCCTTGCGCCAAATGCTTGAAACCATAGCTTCTATCTTTGCAAATGGCGGCTTCTTAGTTAAGAAGACATTTATTGGGAATTTAACACTACTTTATAGCCAGTAGGGCTTCTATTGACGATTTTATTATTGATTTAACACTTCTCATTGAAGGATAAATTATATTTGAAGAGAAAAATTTTTGCCTAGACCGGGACTCGAACCCGGGACCCTTGGCTTTCCGGGCCAAGTGCTCTACCAACTGAGCTACCGAGGCGAGTTACGATCTAGACGCAAATTTTTCTCTTATGTACGTTGTAATTCCCTTGCGCCAAATGCTTGAAACCATAGCTTCTATCTTTGCAAATGGCGGCTTCTTAGTTAAGAAGACATTTATTGGGAATTTAACACTACTTTATAGCCAGTAGGGCTTCTATTGACGATTTTATTATTAATTTAACACTTCTCATGTCTTCTTAACTAAGAAGCCGCCATTTGCAAAGATAGAAGCTATGGTTTCAAGCATTTGGCGCAAGGGAATTACAACGTACATAAGAGAAAAATTTGCGTCTAGATCGTAACTCGCCTCGGTAGCTCAGTTGGTAGAGCACTTGGCCCGGAAAGCCAAGGGTCCCGGGTTCGAGTCCCGGTCTAGGCGAAAATTTTTCTCTTCAAATATAATTTATCCTTCAATGAGAAGTGTTAAATTAATAATAAAATCGTCAGTAATATATTGATTTATAATAATATAAGCAAAAATAGATGCTTCATATTTATTATTTTAAAATATTCAAATGATTAATTTTATTCACTTAATTAATTAATTTAATTGCTTTTTAAAACTAGCTGTGTTTAGTTTAGTTAGTTCATCATCATCATCATAGTACATTCACAAATTTAGGCCATTTGTTGTTGACCTGTTTACTTAGTTCTGGATTGGATCTAATTAATTCATTATATAATTTGGGTCCTAGATATCTACATGTTTAGATCCAGAAGTTGGATAAAATTTTGGAACATGTAGCAAAGAAGTAGTATTTTGTCTGGAGCTCTAAAAACTTTGATTGTGCTCTTTAAATTTGTTTTTATTTTTATGAAAATAAGTAAGCAATGTATGCTTGAAAATTTGTTTAATATTTGGCACGTTGATTTCTAAATAAATTAAATTTGTAGAGTAATCTAAAGGTTTCTGCAAGCAGATTTTTATGTATTTAATACACAAGTGATCTTCTTGGTGATAAAATATTAAAATATATATGCAGTCAATATGCCCATTTCACCAATTAATGTTTTAAAATGGTCAACAAGTTTCTACAGCCAAGCTGTCATTCTCAAGACCAGATATTGACTGGTCTTGAGAATGACAGCTTGGCTGTAGAAACTTGTTGACCATTTTAAAACATTAATTGGTGAAATGGGCATATTGACTGCATATATATTTTAAGATTTTTATGATTCGTTTTTGTAGTAATGTTAAGGGAGAAAGGATAGAATTTGCGCTTCCACTCCAATATTCCGTATTGGATTATCGATTGAACCAGAGCTAAGTAAACAGTTCGCAATACATACATTGGTAAATATGATCGAAGGATAATAAATTTGTGAATAGTTTTACGTAGTTTGTTACACAGCAAAGAAACGTGTTTGTTATATCTTAAATATTGGTCTATTATAATACCTAGATATTTCACTTGTGTTGATATTCCCAAGGATGGATGTGTGCAATATGCACTATTACAATTGTGTATTGTAATATCGAAATTGGGGTTTGAATGAAATTCATGTATACCACGTGATGTTAAAGAAAAAGGAATTAAT
This sequence comes from Diploptera punctata, assembly GCA_030220185.1. NCBI lineage: Eukaryota > Metazoa > Arthropoda > Insecta > Blattodea > Blaberidae > Diploptera > Diploptera punctata. The sequence continues at coordinate 19,094 of JASPKZ010001299.1, read as the reverse complement.
GTAGTTTTTGAGATATTCATAGAAAATAAATTTGAATCTAGCCATTCTTTAATTACATTGATTCCTTTATTAGCATTATGAATGGTTTCGGTCCATTTAGGGCTGGAAAGTAAGACAACCATGTCATCAGCATATGAATATATAGGACCAGAAAATGTTTCTAAGTAAATTTTGAGTAAATCATTAATATAAATTAGGAATAAACTTGGTCCTAAAACAATCCCTTGAGGGACACCTGTATCAATATTACATATATTATTGTATTTTTCATTGATTTTTGTTGTTTGGGTTCTATTGCTTAAATATGATTTAAATAGTTCTAAAGCGGTTCCTTTAATGCCAATTTTATCCAATTTATCCAGCAGTATGTTGTGATTTACTGTGTCAAAGGCTTTTTGGAGATCTAAGAAAATTCCTAGGCATTTATTTCCTGAGTCTAGATTATGAATTATTTTTGAGGTGACAATCATAATTGTATCCTCTGTACTTATATTATGTCTGAAACCAAATTGATTTCTGCTTAACAAACAGTTTTTTTGCAAGAAATTCTATGTGTGTGTGTGTATATATATATATATATATATATATATATATATATATATACAGGGTGTCCCATTCAAACCTCCCACATTTTAATTAATAACTAACAAAGTATGTAGAATTATGAAATGAAGGTTAGTATTAAACGAAACAAAAACTCATAAGATTTTTCATTGCCACACACTAAAACACCTCTATCGTGCTCTAATTTCTTCAATCTTTTCTTCTGAAACACGTGAACGAGCACCACCTGATTCTTTTTTAATGCTTCCAGTCACCAGAAACTTCTCAAGCCATGCCTTAATGGTCTTTCCATCAGGTGCATTTCCTCCATATTCTCTCTGGTAGTTTTTCTTTGCACTGTAATTATTGACTTTGTCTCTGCATACCAGAAAACAGTTTGTGCTCGTTGCTGAGGAGTCGCCATTTTGTTTTATGTCATTATTGTCCAATATGTGACAGATGAATTAACTGCAACAATGAAAACAAAAATTCTTCAAGTTTCTCTTTCTTTTAATGCCAACCTCATTTCATAATTCCGCATACTTTGAGAGTTATGATTAATTAAAATGTGGAAGGTTTGAATGGGACATGGTGTGTATATATATATATATTCATAAAGAATGGCATGGAATATTAAAAGGAAATTGTAAAACTAGTCACTCTTTTATTTTAGATAATATAAGTTAGATATGTACTACTCACCTCATATTTGTAGCTTTCAAGAATTGATAATGATGCCGAAGGCATCGAAACTCAGAATCCTAAAAAGCTACAAGTATGAGGTGAGTAGTACATATCTAACTCATGTTATATAAAATAAACCTCATAGTGTTACTTCCTTGAAATATTAATTAAAACTCTTTTATTTGTTTATAAATTTTGGTCATTTTGTATGTGGTAAATTTAGGATAATCTTTCATAGTCTGAATTATGGGACGTCCTTCAAAGTAAAGGACATCTGGTAACTTTAGACACAAATAAGAGGAAGTTGTAATAAAATTACAATGATGACATGAATTTGTTGTAATTCATATTTTGCCTCATACCAGTAAAGAAATAATTGGTGAATGAAATTTTGTAGTAAATAGATTTTAATGTGTGTTCTCTGTTTCAGATTCTTTGATTTGTCAAGAGGAGATACGTCACAATTAGATAAAATTTGCAGATGGCTGTTATAAGCAACATATCTGCAGAGTCCTTTAGACAATTTGTAACTCTTCTGCCCCATACATCACAGACATTTGAGCAGCTTTTAACAACCTTGCTAAAGACTGCTATAGGAAAATTCAAGTAAGAATTTAAATTTTCATATATCAAATAATTGTGAGTAAGGAAAAAATAAATATTTTATAAAAGAGAGAGAGGGAACAAGAAAGAACATGATTATTCAAGCAGCAAAAATTAAATTACTTCCCATTCTCATCTTTTTTAATTATTTTTTTTAGTTACAATAACATTGCAGAATTATTTCAATTTTATCATTACTCTATTTACCAGAATATAATATGGCCTTTTTCTCTGAAATTTGAAATCCAAAAATTATTATTTGTCTTAAATTCACTGCTTGGGAATGAACCCAGTCGAGGTTAAAGTTTTTACATTGCATAGTAGGCTACTTAACTGCTGGCTGGTAGGTTAATGTTTTTATTTTCAATGTTTTTATTTAAATTAACACATTTCAATTCTGGATAGAATATAATTTAAGAAAGAAAAATTAATATTTGAACCCTGGACCCCTAGTTCTACATACTAGTGTGCTGTCCAATTACATCATTCAATTGGATAGCACACTAGTACGTAAAACTAGGGGTTCAGGGTTCAAATCCCGGTTCAAACATTAATTTTTCTTTCTTAAATTATAATTTCTTTATATTCAAAGAGAAAAATTATACACTCAGATATTGTTTTTATGTCACATAGTATACAGTAGTTAGCTTTGGAAATGATCACAGACACATGTAGATGAAATTGCTTTGGAAATGATCACAGACACATGTAGATGAAATTGCTTTGGAAATGATCACAGACACATGTAGATGAAATTGAATATATAATAATCAATAGTCAATAAGAAAGCAAGTGTGGTAAAAAGAAGATTGACAATGAGATTCACAAATTGTAAAGTTGAGTGGGGAATTTGCTTACCTGTGTTAAAATTAGTGCTAATAAAAAGTCAGATTCTGTCAAAAAATGTAGTACTATTGGTTCTCAGAGATGTTATAATACTAATTTCAAGTTGAGGCAAAAGCTATGAACAACTTTTTTGGCTGGAAGAAAATTTGAGGTCTCCAAAGTTAACATTCATAAGTAAACAGTCTCTAAGCCTGGAATCAGCAATGAAACTATTCAATGCAAAGATCCTCCCAATAATAACTTACGGGATAGAAATCATATGGCCACATCTGACAGAAGCTAATCTGAACACACTGGAAAAAGTGAAAGCTACTTACATAAAAAGAGCAATAGAAGTATCAAAAACGACAAGAAGCCGTCTAGTGTACTTACTGGCAAGGGAGACTTTCCTTATCGAGGACTTGAAAACAGCATACTTACTACCAACCATGGAACCCTATGAACATGCGCTACAAAGACTATGCAGGAAAAGAGAAGAAGTATGGCCGGAATTCTTCAGCACCGGAGCGATGATAGACAGTAACTGGACAGAAGCAAATTTCCAGATACAACACGTCATCACAAGACTAAGCGTGCATGGATTCCACCACCTAATGTGTAGGGATAAAACATTCCATGACCCGAAGATGTCATGCATATACAAAGTATGTGAACAGAAATGCGAAAGATATCACATCGAAACGTGTACACAAAGAACAAAAACAATTTGTGATTACGCAAGACAAAGTTAAAGTGTTAGTGATTGTTAGCTGTGTTATCACCTTTGCACATTTGTGCGCAATCCATTTATATAAGTAAACAGTGGGTCAAAATAGAAATCAGTGCTATGGTCTCAAGGTAGCATGCTGCCTTGTCACGCAGCAGGCCTGAGTTCGATCCTCGGTTGAGACAAGTTTCCTGGGTAAGGTTTTCTTGGGGGGGGGTGAAGGGGGTTTCCTCACCTGTAAGACAAATGTCAGGAAAATTTAAGGCCCAAAAGGTCTCCAAACACCATCTGGCCATCAATATCATATTTGCCTCATTGGATTAATGCCTCTCTTGGTGCATCATTGCCACCATCACCACCTTTCACATCATCAGGACAGGCCTTCCAGACACCCCAATCTCAAAAGTGGGTTACAAGTACACCATGCCAGGAGAGAATACCAGAAATGTCGTAATGACAACATGGTGGCATTGATTAAATAAAAAAAAAATTCTAATCTGGAAATTAGCATGAAAACACAACAACCTCGTTGGCACTATTGTACACCTAGTTTCATAGCTGTGTGGACATTAGATCTCCATACATTACTATCCTGAGCTAATGTTTTCCAATCATCCTCTGTATAATCTACTTCCCACAAATAATCTTTAATGTTATATTATTTGGAGTCTATTTATCTTACCTCAATATTAATGTTGATTTGTTCTTGAACATGTTTCGATTGGACATCAATCATCTTCAGCATCTTGCCCAGACTGGTTGGATTTATGTTGTAAATCCTGGATGTCGATGACAGTTCCCTCCTGTGGTTGGCCAAAGAACCTCCAAACGAGGTCACGTTCCATTAGTATTTCGAAATTCATAACTCTGTTTTTGCTCTTCTGAATAAAGATTTTTTCCCAAATAGTCAGCTCTTTTGTATTTTCTAACTGTTTCAATAATTTAGTGTCTGAATTTATATTATGTTTTTCAGACCAAACATGAGTAGCAACTGCAGATTTTTCTATTTTCCCATTTTTAATATTTCTTACATGTTCTTTGGTTCTAATTTGTAGATTTCTTTTTGTTTTTCCTATATATATATTCACAACCCGTACATTCAATTTGATATATTCCTGATTTTTTATTTATTAGTTTTTTTCATTTTTGTTGGTTTTTATTAATTTATTTTTGGTGCTAATTTAATATTAAACTTCTCAAATATCTTTTGGAATTTATTGTGTGCCCAAGGGTGATATATGAATTTCCTGTATTTTTTCATAGGTGGTTTTTCTTTTTCAAGAGTACTTACGTTGATCATTTTTTTGTTTCTTATACTTTTCTATCCTTTTGTGTACCATTTTTTCATCAAACCCGTTTTCTCTTGATACTTTGATTATGTGTTTTTTCTCCTGTTTGAAATCTTCTTCGTTTAGGATAACCAATCGAAACATGTTCAAGAACAAATCAACATTAATATTGAGGTAAGATAAACAGATTCCGAATAATATAATTAAAAGAACCTCAAAAATATTACTTCCTAAAATAAAACAGTACTGTTTAATGTTATTCTTCCATCTCATTCTTAGTCTGCCTACTTGGCACTTTCCCTCTGGTTTGCCTATAATAAGTTTCCATGCTTCTCTTTCATTCCCCATTCGTGCCACATGTCCTTCCCATCATAGTTTCCAAAACATAAATCTTGTTATTATATCTGGCTTCCCATAAAGATCATGTAATTTATTTATTCCATTTTAAACAATAGTAAATTAACTTTTTAGAAATTAACACTATGAGGTATTATTTTCAAGTAAAATTTTATCACCTCACCTCATATTCTTCTTCTTCTTAGACTAGTTTCAGAACCTTATTCAGTTCCATCCTCAGCATTTTCATGACTGTTGTTATATCCTGAAGGGGCAGCTCTTCAAGATGACAAAAAAATAGTTAATTTATTTTTCAAGCTACAACTATGTCTATACATGCAAGTAATTGTGTATGACATGTAGGTGGATAGGGACCCTCAGGGGTCCCCATCTATGGGATAAGTGGTTGGCGACCACAAGGTGCCCAAGCTGAGCAAAACATTGCTTCCACTTACTTGTGTTTTGCTCCTTACTTTTATCTTTTACTGATCTGCTATTTCTTCCTTTTCTAGTACCAGATCCCTCTTTTTTACTTTCCTGTCCAGTCTCCCTTGCCTGACCTCTTGTTTTCTTCGATCCTGATGATATTATAGTATTCGAGGCCAAAGGGTTCATTTTTGTCTGTCTTATATCTCTTTCTTTTAACCTCATGGACGCTCACCTTGAATGCCCACATAAGCTGCATGTTCAAATGCAGCTCCATTGCAACTTATAGCATAAGTATACAATGGATTCATGTCATCAGCTACGGCTGGATTCACGTAATGAAGAAGAAGTAGTTGGATAGAGCCCATGCAATAGGTGTTAAATAAAATCAATTCCACTCAGTTTACCTCTAATTTGGAAAACTGAAGATAACTCTAAAGAATAAAACAACTCAGGATACTCAACTGAAATTTTATAAAGTCATGGCCATTCCTACTATTATCTATGGCAGTGAAAATTGGACTTTGACTCATTCAGGTAGGAAAAAAATAGAGGCAGCGGAGATGAAATTTTTAAGGCCAACAGCACACTACACTCTTATGGACCAGAAAAGAAGTTCTGAGATGAGAGATCAATTAAATATTTTTAAATTGACGGATAAAATTGACAAACACACAAAATTGGTACGAACATCTACTAAGAATGCCAGATGATAGACCTTCTAAAATGATTTTAAACTACAGATCTACAGGATCTAGAAGTCAAGGAAGACCATAAGACCAAATCTCTTGAAGTCGGAACGGGCCAGAGGGCCTAAGCCTTGATGTTGATGATGATGAATTTAACTTGATGACACTGGTGACTTGATGACTTGTGTCATCCAAATCATCATCACCACCACTCACAGCCTCTTCATGTTCATGATGGGCTAGTACATCAGGTTGTTTCAGGAGTAGTAATACTTTACTGGTCATGTGTAAATTCTGTTTTATGAGATATTACTTGATTCAAAGAGTAGTAGTAATAGTAGTATTCAAATGTTCTGAAGCTCTTGATTTGTCATCATTCGCTTGTGGGCTTCCCAATAATATTCAGCAATTTGGAATGGTGTTCCAACTATTTTCTGAAGATCAGCGTAGAACATCAAGTGATCCTTGTTCATTATCATATTTGTGTCCTTGCATACTATGCAGTATGGAGAGTCTAGTAGCTTAATTCTATGTAGATGTGCTGCCAAGCAATCATGACCAGTTTCAAGACGAAATGATGTAACTGCAATTAATCGGGGGCTGTTTGGTATTGTATCTGATTCTAGTAATGTCTTCTATATCTTGGTTTCACATTGGATTTTGTTTTGTTTGGCTATATGGGATTTTATTTTCATTTTGGTGTAGAGTTGTACTGATTTGTAAGATAGTTAATTGATCTTACTCTGTTGGATAAGTGTACCTTTTTTTGCAAGCATATCAGCCTTCTCATTACCTTCCACGCCACAATGTGCTGGAATCCATTATAGAACAACATTTCTGTTTAGATTTTTCAACATCCTGATGCAATTTTTGGCTTCTATTATTCTACGGTCTTGGATGGTCTGGTTGTGTGTTAGTGCCATTATGGCTGAGCTAGAGTCAGAAAATATTACAGCATTTTGGAAGGAATTGATATGAAGAAACAATTGTTGTAGGGCTTGATTCAAAGATATTTGTAGGATATATAGTATATCATTTTTAAGCTTTCATGAAAATTTCCTAGAATGTCCAAGTCTATACTTTCTTAAATCTTTATTATGTTACTGTTGGGCCTCCTCCGACAATTGCCCGATAGGTATTATACAAGAATTAATTATGTCTGCATTAAGGGCTTATTATTTTATGCATAGTGACAGGCATATAATACCTGCTTAAAGATTTAGGTAAATTTTTGCTGTATCTTGAGTGTACTTTCTGAAAGCAAGTATAATTATAGGAAATTGACATGAAAGAGAACACAAAATGACAAAAAAGTCTGATCAGCTCTTCATTTATGTCTGCAATTTGGAAAAACAAAGCTGGATCCTCAAAAAAGGGCAAATGTGACTGAGAATTGGGGGGGTAAAAATCAAATGATTGCCTCTTATACTTGGCTTATACAACTGGTGAACAACAAAACCAACAACCCTTCAAAGGGAAAATGAACTTATCCCAAGCAAATCACATTGTTCAAGGTACGGCAAAGTATGTTTAAGAGAAATTTTATTCATTTCTAATGTTCGTACTGTGGTAGTGGAACTACTAAATATCTAGTTTCATATTTGAAACATCTATCTAAACCTTTGGAATTAACAGTTTGGGAAAAGATACACATTCAAAAAACTATACTAGAACCATGAATTTTGAGTTTCTGTACAAACCAAATTTGATTACAAAGTTCTTCAAATCAACACCAATGGCACTTTAGAAAATTACCGGCATAATGAAAGTTGACAGTTGTAAAAACAGCTGACGATGGGAATGATGTTTCCTGATACTGCAGTTCTGTGTTAAAAAACATAGATGTATGAGGTAAGAAGAATTTACGATTCATTTGATTCTTACTAAATATCTAGTAGCTTGAACAAGAAAAAAAAAATTCAACGAATACAGCTAGTTTCAAACTTAAAGTTGTTGAGTTTGCAGAAAAACATTGGAATAGAGCAGCAGGAGGTAAATCATAATTCCAGAATTCAATGCACACTATTGGAGGAAACAGAAACAATCTCTACCTCAAACAGATCCATCAAGGAGAACATTTCAAGATCAAAAAGTGGAATATTTCTGGAGATAGAGAATAAGTTGTTGGATTATATTCAATAGTTGCACAATGATGACATTGGAGTTTAACATGAGATGTTACATTCCAAAGCACAAGAGTTGGCAATGGAGCAAGACATTGGTTTTATTTTAAAATACAATAGGAAGTAACATTAAGAGGTTTGTTTAATAATTAAATCATTTTGTCTGTTCATTCTTACCTCTTATAGTTGTTTTTGTCGAACATATGTTTCAAGGCTTCTTAGCCCCGTCGTCAGTGATTACAGACTGAATTTTCTCATGTTGTTAGCCCTGATTCATGATTCCTACTCCGAGAATTCCCGGAGAAAGGAACCTCATTAGTAAATTCATTGGACCAGAGGCAGAGAGAGTAGGAATCATGAATCAGGGCCGACAACATGAAAAAATTCAGTCTGTAATCGCTGCCGACGGTGCTAAGAAGCCTTGAAACATATGTTTGACAAAAACAACTATAAGAGGTAAGAATGAACAGACAAAATATTTTAATTATAAGACATTGGTTCTTCAAGAGGCAAGTATGGGCTGGATATGTTGCTTCATGATTAGGTAAAGTTTATCCCTGCAGACACGGACATCATTATGGCAGTGAATGCCTAGTGGTTATGAAGAAAAATTATGAAATTTCTTGGGTGTCATTGAACTTACAAGTGAACTGTCAACCATTGCATGCTGAAACCTACCTTGAAATTTCTCCCAGAGAAGCGTTGTGATGTACCAAGGCTGTATCCTAAAAAGTTTTCTGCCGTTTCAAATTGCAAGGCACAGAAATCGAAGCCAGATTCCAACAATGGCAGCCCACTGTACGAAGCGGATGTACATCCCTGCATGAGTTAAGTACAGAGAGGAGCGAGGCAGGACACAGCACGGACGGCGGGTAGTATGGTTTTCCAGTCTGCCAATATAGGAGTTGTATTACTTCTTATAGTTTAAATGAGAGATTTGACACTTGATTTTAGTGTCTTGCAGTTAAAAAAAGCAGGTAATTTTTTGGACATCACAATGCTTCTCTGGAAGAAATTTGAAGGTAGATCTTGACATTCAATGGTTGACAGTTCCCTTGTAAGAAAAATTAATAGCTATTTGTAATTGCAGTTTGGTAATGCTGACCAGATACCAGTTTATTTTGATATCCCAAGCAATACTATGATCGCTGAAAAAGGTTTATAAAAGTGTTCTAATACATATGGTAGGATGTGAAAAAATTATAGTGTACTGTTATGCGTACGATAATGGCTGATAGAGCAAAGTTGTCCCTATATGTACAAGGTTCTACTGTAACTCAAAATTTTAAAGTAACATTTGTGTTAATGTAGCATGCATACTTCCTGATTAGCAGGGCAGGTTCGATACCCAGCAAGGTTGAAAAATTTTAATTGTTAAATTAATTAAACTTTAAAATTCATCAGTGAGATCGTAACAGGCCTTATGATCCTAAGATTAAATTAATTTATTTAGTTTAGGTAAAATTTTATCACTCACCTCATATGAAGGGTCTAACTGGAAAACTCACATTCTAGCTTTTTAAAATTTTAAGTAAATAGCAAAAAAACTCATACCAATGAAAACAAACATTAATTTGAACTTATTCTGTAATTTTCATGAATTTAAGTTATGTTGATAGGAAATAACACTATGGGAAAAGAAACTCACATTGTCAATTATATAAAAGCTACAGGATTTAACCATTTTTCACACAAACAGGCAGTATTTAATAGTTTAACACACGGACTTGTGAACGTTCCCATGAGCAAAGAAAATTACAATAAAGAGAAAAAAACACATCATAAAAATTGCGAAGGATAATGGTTTTCAAGAGAAGATGATACACAAGAAAATAAATAAATTTAAGGAACAAAAAAGGATTAATGAAAGTACTCTTCAGACAGATAAAAATATTGGTAAAAAATTCAAGAAGTTCACATACCATCCTTTAGTATTTGACAAGTTTCAAAAAATCTTCAACAAATTCAACATTAAATTAGCACCGAAAAATGATTACAGCTTAGGTAATTTAATAAAAACCAACAAAAATGAAAAGATTGAATACTGCAAAAAATCAGGAATTTATCAAATTAAGTAAAGATTGTGAAAACATATACATAGGAAAAACAAAAAGGAATCTAAATACAAGATTAAAGGAACACCTCAGAAATGTTAAAAATGTAGAAACCGAAAAATCTGCAATAGCTGCACATGCCTGGTCAGAAAAACATAGAATAGAAACCAAAACAAAATTACTTAAACAATTGGAAAACCGAAAGAACTCACAATTTGGGAAAAAATTTACATATGCAAGAATGAAAATACAACTATGAATTTTGAAATACCCGGTTATAAAGAGAGGGGATTGATTTGGAAGTTCGTCGGTCAGCCATCAGATGGCGCGGAGGTCAGTCTGCAGGATAGAAGGCCGTTGGATGTCAGTTGTGAACGTGACACAGCATTGAGAATGTCACAAATGATGTGACGAAACCCTGGGTTTGCGAGGAGTTATGAAGTATGAGGTGAGTGAAAGAAAGAATAAACAATATTTCATGAATTTATATATATATAATTTGACTTGATTCACATGGAGAACAACATTTAGAGGAGGGATACAACAAAAAATGCATTTTGCCCAAAAGTGGAGAATGTGAGTTTTTGCAATTAGACCCTTCGTATATAAGGTGAGTGATAAAATTTTACCTAAATGAATATACCTCATAGTCAAAGTTAAAATTGGGAAACACATTATGAGGTTCTTAATTAATAAATTAATGATTCATAGTGTGAATTCATAAAATAAGTAATTAAATTAAAATAATTTAATTTTAAACATTTTAATTCAGGAACAGGAGGGTTGGTGGTATACAATTTTTAAACGCTGGATAGTGCACAGATTCCTGTATTAAATTGCAAATACCTCCACAGTACATATGTTTAGAAGGCATGTGTTACTGTTAATAGCAGTTTGTCTATTGTATGGAGATGTTAAGCCTGGTACCCCCCTTAGTGTTTTTTGAACAGGAGTAGGCTCAGTAATGGCACCAGGTTTCACCTTCTCCCTTATCATCATCATCATCATCAGTCCTCATACAGCATACTTTACTCATAACAAGCACATGAACATACTTTTTTTATCAAAATTATGGTGGGAAGTAACACTGTGAGGTGATTTCAATTTATAAATTGAGTCAAAGAAATGTTTTTTCATCTCACCTAATTAAACTCATGAAAACCATGAAAACATAGAGTTTTATGAGGTGAGATGAAAAAAACATTTGTCAGACTCAATTTGAAAACATAAACGTACACTCGTCTCTGTTCACAATACAAGAATACATAGTGGTGTGTATATTGAAAATAGACATATATTAATGCCATCTATCTGCCCAGCATGGAATGTACCACATAGAGTGCAATGGGTGGCATTAGAAACACACACATATTTGTGTTAATTTAATTTTCTACTAACATATATATTTTTTATATTTTTTAAGATGCAGTAATGGAACTGAAGAAACAAAACTGCTGTATAGAGTATTGCAGAGGATTCAAGAAAATCTTAAACATGAGTCCAGTATCTTGCCTCAAGAAGTGGAAACTCTTTGTGGAGACCCAAACCTTACTGCTGAAATAAGACTAAAAGCACTAGAAATTCTTCAGGTATGTTTTACTAACAAGAGAACTGTTAACCACTGCATGCCGAAATCTGGCTTAAAATTTCTTCCTGAGAAGTATTGTGGTGTAACAAGGCCGTGTACAAAAAAAAATCTGCTACTTTTAATTGCAAGGCACAGAAATTGAAACCAGAATCCAACAATGACAACCCACTGTATGTAGCAGATGGACACCTTGCTTGACAAAGAGCAGAGTAGAGTGTGGCACAATACGGTACAGAGGAGTTTGTGATGGTCATCCAATCCACCATGTCAGGAGTTGTATTAATTCCCTGTAGTTTAAATGAAAGATTGGCACTGGATTTCTGTGCCTTGCAGTTAAAAATGGCAGATAATATTTTTTGGACACAGCCTTAGTACATCACAATGCTTCTCTGGAAGAAATTTCAAGGTAGGTTTCAGCATTCAATGATTGACAGTTCCCTTGTAAGTATGTGATTCATCCATTTAACTTTTTATATCTCCAGGTACATAGGCAAATTGATACATTGCCCAAATTTCCAGCTTCCACATATGACCCTCAGACCTTAACAACATTCATGTTGCCAAGCACTGACCACCATCAGAACTTTGGAATGCTCATAAAGGACTAAGGATTTAACCAGGAACTTGCGCACTCTCTGATCTCAAGGATACTTATAAAGATCTGGCAAGTTCAGCCAGATATTCAGAAGTATATGAAGCTTTACTGCTAAAAAGTAATGTATAAATTCTCAATAAAAATACTCATGAATAGAAGACATCAGTTGGCATGATGCTAGCGACAGCTACTAGCCTTCGGACGAATGAGAATTGTATAAGTTGAAGGAAGTTTGTATCTTTGTTTGAATGATGTAATTGAACAGCACACTTGTACGGAGAATGAGAGGTCCAGGGTTTAAATCCCGGTTCAAACATTAATTTTTCTTTCTTAAACTAGATTCTATTCAGGATTGTAAAATGTTAATTTATATATAAACATAAAAAATATGAAGCTTTACTGCTAAAAGTAATGTATAAATTCTCAATAAAAATACTTCTGAATAGATGATGTCAGTTGGCGTGATGCTAGTGACAGCTATCAGCCTTTGGACGAACAAGAATTGTATAAGTTGAAGGAAATGTTAATGTTTGTATCTTCATTTGAACGGTGTAATTGGACAGGACACTCATACGGAGAGTGAGAGGTCCAGGGTTCAAATCCCGGTTCAAACATTACTTTTTCTTTCTTAAATTTTCAATCTGCATTCTGCAGCCATCTTTCTGGAAAGTGATTAGGATATGAACTGTGTTTGGTATATCAAAATCCATAATTTGGAAATCAGATGATAGCAAATATTTTCTGTGAGATCTGGTTTTAGGGCATAAAGACTTTTAGCTTTAATTCTTGCATAGTTAATAATTATTGCCAATCATTCCAAAACAACAGAAAAAGATGATGAATTAGTTTTTAATAATTGCCAATATCTTATCCATAATCTTATTTTCAGAGCTTAAAGCCACATGCAGTAAGAAGCGACACTACATTACTGTATAGGCAAACACAAGCGATTATAGCATCTGGTTGGAAACAGGCTCCTTTTTCATTTGAGGAGTCAGATCTTGCAACTGAAGAATCACGTGAGCAGCTCTTCAGTAAGCTTTTGAGACATGCAAGTGCCTGGCAACATCTATTAATTCTCAAGGATATTTTGAACAGCTGGCCACCATGCAGTGACTTGGAATCCAGGTAACTTTCAATAATTGTAATCAAATTACCATTTGATTACAATAATTTAGTAGTGTACTTTAATATACTTATTTCAATCATAGTAAAAGCTTTAGCTTCTTAATATTAATTTAATAAACTTTCAATAAATTGATCAGATTGTGCACCTCACATTTTGTAATTTACCATGACTAGTTTCAAAGAAAACTTCTCTTCGTTATTAACTGACATCTGACTGATGATTTGACAGTTGTTAATCCTGTAGGCATATTTTTCCTCCATCTGTTGGTTAACCGATGAACCTCCAAATCAAATCCTTTTCTCCAGAAATTGTAACATTCATTATTGTGTCCTTGTATTTCTGGATGTAGATCTTCACCCAAACTGTTAGTTCTTTAGATTTTCTAACTGTTTAATTAATTTTGCCTTTACTTCAACTCTGTGCTTTTCTGACCAAGCATGAGCAGCTATTGCAGATTTTTCTACTTCTCCATTTTTTACACTACATCCAGGTAAATTTTGAATCTGATGTAAATGAATACAAACCAATAACTTTGACATCAAACATCCATCAGTAACACACACCATTTATGGAATTTCATAAGGATATTGAAAAGATACCGAATTAATGAAGCATTTATATGGACTATTTAACTCATGCCTCAAATGGGAGTCAATGACCAATCACGTTTCAATGAATTTTGTTTTACAACCAATCACAGTCATGTTTCACCTCGATATTTATCTACTTCTGTTTATCATATTAAAGAAAGCTCCTCCTTTTTTTAATATTCTGAACAGGTCAGAGCATCATTTTGCAGTGACTGACTCTCGAACAAATACGTTGAATGTAGCAAATGATGAACAGATTCCTTCAAACTACACATTTGATAATTGTGTGTTCGATAATGTGTGTTTTTAAATAATGATTTTACTGAGTTGTTTACTAAAAAAATTAATTAATAACCTATATTGTTGGTTATAATATACAGTTTGATGCATGGGGAAGGGTTTCGGTACCAACGAGGGGGCAGTCGGACAATATTGCGATCCTATTTGGAAATAATGAGATGATCAAGTGGCAATGAAGAAACAATTGAAACATAACCATACATTTTGTCTGAGTTAATTTTCAAACATCGCCATTTATATTAAATATATAATTATTTTAAATACTGGTAACTATATTTAAATAATGATTTTTGAGTAAAATGCTTAATTTTATTCATTTAATAGTCCTAACAAATGACACTCTTGATTTCCAAATCCTCTAGATAAATTGGGAATCAGTCATAATTTTACTTATGATAATTTATCGCTTAATAGAAGGCAATTGAGAGAAATATTAAGAAAAAGATCTTTGCAAATATGATGTTTGTTTAAGAAAGAAAAATTAACACTCGAACTGGTACTTGAACCCTGGATCTCTGATTTGTGCATTTAGCAACAAAAAGAATGAGCCGACTCTTGATCTAGAATATTTCAAGTTCTAACGTGCGATTCACACGAGTAAACTAATTGCACAGTTGAGCTACAATATGTTTCCTTCTTCCTTGAAGAGCATTCTTTCTAAACACAAGACAGCAAAAGCTTAGCTCAGTGCTTTAGTGGCTTGATTCCTATGCCAGAGGTCACAGGTTTAATTCCCGGTGAGGTTAATTTTTTTCTTCTTCTTCTTCCTTCCAAGTATTAGGCCAAGGCCTGTTACGATCCTATAGAAAATTTTCTCTTATAGGAAATTCTCGTATAAGACTTGAAAGCATAATAATAGTTCCTTCGATTGGTTGCTGGCCAAAGGAAGGCAAGACCAGTAATGGGGCTGCCATCTTATAGCCTCTGGTCAGGCTTTTCTGGAGAAGAAAAGAAAATAAAGGAAAGACAAAATGGAAAAAAGGAAGGACTCCCTAGCCCTCGGATGCCCTAATAGCGTTGGGATCGAAAAAACAAAAGTTAACCAAGAGAGGTTATATAGTAAAGTTAAAAGAGTGCAAAACACAAGTAAGTGGAAGAAATGTTTTGCACAGCTTGGGCACCTTGTGGTCGCCATCCACATATCCCCTAGATGAGGACCCCTGAGGGGGGTTAATTTTTTTAATTGTTAAATTGCTTTCTATTTTATTCTGCATGTTCCATTCTTAATGAAAAAAACACTACTAACTATTTGGAAGTATTATTATTTATTATTATTATTATTATTATTATTATTATTATTATTATTATTATTATTATTATTAATTAAATAAAAATAATTACACATTCCATGAAAGAATCATTCAAGTAAGACTAAAACTCTCACGAGGATACTTAACAATAATAGGAATTTGTGCTCCAATAGAAGGCAAATAAGAAAAAAATGACAAATTCTATTCAAAACTACAATCAATTGTCAATCATGTAAATAAATCAGATATGCTCTTAATCATGGGAGATTTTAATGGCAAGATAGGGAACAGAAAAATCCAGTGCCATATAGGAGGACATGGAGAAGATATATTGAATAGAAATGGCCAAAGACTTACTGATTTTGCAGTTTACAATCAAGTAAAAAATATGAATTCCATGTATGAACATAAAGATAGTCATAAGTATACCTGGGAAGCCACAAATTCTCGATCAATTATAGATTATATTCTTTGTAACCAGAAAGTATCAGATATGGTCTTAGATACAAGAGTGTTCCGGGGACCAGAAATTGAATCAGATCACTATCTTCTTGTCAGTACTATACGTATGAAACCAAGATGGATTAAAACAAAAAAGAAAGTTCAGAAATTGGATTTGAAGTTCAAAGTAAGCTCCCTCAGAGATCCCAGCACAGCTTGGCTTTATAAGACAAGAATGCAAAACATTATGAAGGATTGCCCTGTCTCCGAAAATATTGAAGAGGAATGCTAACATCTTAAAACAATCTGCAAAAGAAAGCCTAGGCACAAAAAGGAGATGGTTAAAAAAAATGGCATAACACATTGGGATGAAGAAATAGCACAAATTATCAAAGACAAAAAAGAAGCATACCACAAGTACTTATCAAATAAATCAGAAGAAAACAAAATCAATTACCACAAAACAAGATCAATAGCAAAAAGAGAAACCAGGAAGAGGCATAGAAAAAATTGGGAGGAATTTGTGTCACAATTAGAGAATGATATTACTAGACCCGCACCACAAATATACAAAATCTTGAAAAATTTGAATCATGAAACAAAAGGCAATCTCAACCTTAATGTCATCCCAGCCAAACAATGGTCAAATTATTTTCAAAATCTATGAACCCAAACTCCAAATACTCTCACTTTACCATCATCCAATAACACCTCTACAGACTTGATTACAGAGGAAGAACTATCAGAAGTATTAATGAAAATGAGAATCAACAAAGCTCCTGGAAAAGATGGAATCGGTATTGAACTATTTAAAAATGCAAATCCTCTGTTTTTAGACAGATTTCTAACATTCTTAAATAAACTATGGGAAAGGAGAGACATTCCTGTAAGTTGGACAAAATCCATTATAATACCAATATTTAAAAAAGGAGACAAGAAAAACTGTGAAAATTACAGAGGCATCAGCTTACTAAATAATGGATACAAAATTTATGCCAAAATAATTAAGAACAAATTATACAACATCTTAACAGCCTCCTCAGCGAAAAACAGAATGGCTTTCGTAAAGAACGATCCTGCTGTGATGGTTATTTCTCCCTGAAATTATTAATAGAAAAACACAGGGAGTTCAATGTAGAACACATTTAGCTTTTGTGGACTTCAAAAAAGCCTTCGACAAAATCAATAGGAATAAACTGTTGGAAATTTTAGCTGACAACAATCTACCACAACAGCATATTTTAAATTTATACAATATCTATAAAACAAATTTGATTTCAGTTCGAGTCAATAACACACAAACAGAATGGACCGAAATTAATAGGGCTGTAAGACAAGGATGTGGCCTCTTGCCCTTGCTCTTTATCATATACATGGATAGAATACTCCAAGATTGGCGACAGAAGAGACACGGTTTTATCCAAATTAATAGAAAACCATAAAATAGACTCTTTGCTTTTTGCAGATGATTTGGTATTAATAGCTCCAACAGAAACAGATTTACAGTATTCTATACACAATTTTAATATAATTGCAAAAAGGTACAATATGGAAATCAAAACAAAGAAAACTAATGTGATGGCCTTTTGTGGGAAATACCCTATACGTAGCAAAATTGTTTTGGATGATGAAATTTTAGAGGTTATCGCAAGACCAGTATTAAGATATGGTAGTAAAGCATGGACAATACGAAGAAGAGATGATAGCCAAATAACAGCAAATGAGATGTGATTTATGCGCCGTACAGCAGGCTACACAAAGTGGGACCATAAAAGAAATGAGGAAATGATGGAAGAGTTGGATGTAGAATCCATTCTTCACCATATACAAAACTACCAGAACAACTGGAAAGCCCATCTTCAACGAATGCCGTCTCATAGAATTCCAAAGCCATACTTCGCTACACCCCTAAGGCAAAAGATTGCTGGGACATCCAAAAAAGCACTGGATGGAAAATTCCTCTTTGAGACCGTAACGGCCACACAGCCTAATACTAGCATGGATGATGATGATGAAATAAAAATAAAACTTAGTTTTATTTGATTTTCATATTTATTTTTAATAAATATAGAATAAATATGAAAATCAAGTAAAACTAAGTTTTATTTTTATTTAATTAATACG
Organism: Diploptera punctata; assembly: GCA_030220185.1. Lineage (NCBI taxonomy): Eukaryota > Metazoa > Arthropoda > Insecta > Blattodea > Blaberidae > Diploptera > Diploptera punctata. The sequence goes on along the minus strand of JASPKZ010001299.1, from coordinate 778 downwards.
TATGGATTTTCATCAAGTAAACACCAACTCAATTGATTGTTGTTATTATTATTATTTATTTATTTATTTATTTATTTATAATCAGGTTTACAGTGTAATAAAACATCTTCCTTGCCCAAAGCATTTAAAATGTTTACCTTCTTTCTCCATTCTTCTCTATCTTCTCATTCCAATTCTTCCAGACCTAGTTCCCTCATACCACTTCTTACATCATCCATCCATTTAAATGTAGGTCGACCTCTCTATCCTTTTCCAAGTGGAATTCATTCCAAAGCTTCTCTGGGTAATCTTTTCTTTGGCATCCTACGTATAAGACCATACCATTCTTGTTGTTTGTACCTCACAAAGCCTAATATTGAATTTTGGACTTTCATTTGTTGTGTGATGATTGTATTTCTGAGTTTTTTCCCAATTTAGAATGTCTAGTTGAGAGTCTAAAACAATCCATTTCAGTAGACATAAGCTTTAAACTCAAATTTTTATTCAACCGACAAGTTTCTGCACCGTATGTTAAAGTGGCTTTGAATTATGGATTTATAAATTTCTAATTTGGTATCTATTCTAATGTTCTTAACCCACAAAACTCCATTTAACAATGTTATTACCGATCTGCCTTTTTGAATTCTATATTTTGTCATTTTCTTGGGTACATTTTGAGTTAAATTTGATCCTCAGGTAATTACATTCTTCACACCATTTGATACATCCCATTATTACTATTTTTATTATTATCATCACCACCACCACAACAACACCACCACCACCAACCCAAGCATTA
>JASPKZ010001298.1:0-75521 GCA_030220185.1 Diploptera punctata | reverse complement strand
AGACTGATAGTCTTTAGAATTTTATCAGAGGATGTCAAAATTTAAAAAAGAATGACGTACTCGAAGAGATGGAAATCATGAAAGCAGCTCACAACGACAGCCTGATAAACGAAAACGAACCCAATACATGCAACCCCCTCTACCAGATCTTCAGTGAAACATCAGTTTTGAATCCTGCCGATGATGGGACAAGTCCCGAAAGCGCTACAGTTAAATGATTAATTAAGTTGAGGAGACGGACCTTTCAGGTGAATATTCTATAATTGTATATTAATTGTCAATAAGTATATTTTCTGAGTATATGTTGTCTACATTTGGAACAGAGAAAGAAAATGGCTGAAAAACAATATGGCTCTCACACCAATGCAGTACATACACACTTCAACATTATATTTAATAATTAGAATAATTTGAAATACATTCAAAATGTTATAAAAATGATCCTATGAGAGTACAATAAGATATTTTAAAACATGCATCACACAGTGGAAACCTGAGCTGTACATTTGCTATAGTTAATTAACATATTTAATTTACAAATTCTTTGAACATGTACAAAGAATGCCTAATAATTGTTTATCAAACAGATACTTTAGATTTTAGATTATTTATTTAGCCTGGTAGAGTAAGGCCATGTGGTCTTCTCTTCCACTCACCAGGACAAACAAATATTACATCAGAATATAACAATCACAATTGGCTCTAATATTAAATATTAAATTGATCAAAAAGATAATATCTATTATGTTATGATCTATAATACAACCAATTAATGATAGTTAAGATTAAGACTAAAACTAACAATAAAATCTATACAAGCAAGACATATTAAATTGTTCCTGTCTAATGTATATAAAAAACAAAGAAAAATAATGAGATATAGAAAACTAATTTTACAGTTATACAATATTTTAGCAAATGAAAATATTCATTAATCTTAATATTATTTTCATACAAAATTTAATTTATTAATTGTTAAAAGAATACTATCAGTGAGGTGTATAAGTTAGTTTGTTATTAAATAATTCTTTAGTTTGTTTTTGAAGGATGTTATAGTTTGACAGTCTCTGACATAGGGCGGAAGGGAATTCCATGTTTTGGCAAGTGAGACTGTAAAAGATAATGAATAATACACAGTGTGATGAGGAGGGATATAAAGGACAATGTGCTGATGGGATCAAATGTCAAGATTATGTGTGTTGGATAGTCTGATGAAGCGGCATGGTAAATAATTAGGTGATGTATGAAGTATTTTATAGAGAAGGGATAGTTCTACGATCTCTTAGACGAAGCCACGATAATTGTTCCAGGGACGGTGTAACATGGTCAAATTTGCGAACATCACAAGCAAAACGTGTGCAAGGATTATGAACATGTTGAAGTCTTTGAGTGAAAATAATATTTAAGTCTGTAAAAAGAGTATCACAATAATCAAAATGGGGCATTGCAAGTGTTTCTACTAACATTTTCCTTATGATAGACCTGAATAAATGTAAGAAGACCAAAACGACGTCGGAAGGACGATCTGCAGCATATTGTGCAGCGGGGAGCGGAACGGATCAATAGGCCCATACCTCATTATGAATTAATTTAATTTTTATATCCATTTTATTTTTAAACGATGTTACATATATTTATATTTTATAACCTTTATTGCAGTTTCTAACGTCATTCCATTTTGGATCCGTTCAACAAATTCTATTGCACAGTAATCTTATTTTCTAAAGGACTTTATCTATGCTTTGACCCACAGAATCCACTCAATATAAAACTATGTTTTATATACAGGGTGTTGCAAAAAACACCGACAACGGAGGTGAGGGTGAGGTGGTATATTGTGATATGTTGATCATTTTTAATAAGGTATCAATGTCCGGAAATTATTCATTTTCACACAATGAGTGGCTAATTTCTCAAGAGTTCCCTTAGTTGGATTTCAAGACTCAATACTTGACAATAGTGCACAGTCATATTAAGTTTTCAAAATATCCACATCCCATCTCATTGTCAGAGCTTTACATCGGCGGTGTAGTGATTGGCGCACCTGTTCAAATACGCCCTGCCTCGTTTGAATTGTTTGTGCAGCGTGAATATGGGCTGTAAGATTCATACGTGACTGTACTGAAACCTAATAAAAATACTGTTTCATGTCGCCTCACAAAAAGTAGTCGAGAGGGTTAAGATCAGGCGATCTCGGAGGCCACGGGACAGGTCCCCCTCTGCCAATCCATCAACTGGATACGTGGATCAAATGTCTCCTCACATTGGCATGGAAGTAAGATGGAGCTCCGTCGTGTTTGCAGCCACATTGCTTTACGAAGCCACGTATCACAGGTTCCGTACCTGTGAGGTGCTGTCAAGTTATGAGTCCTCAAATCCTTCGAACTAACACTGATCTTGAGACATAATTAACTAGCCATAGTGTGAAAACGCTTACTTTCCGGACATTCGTACCTTATTAAAAATGTTCAACATATCTCAATATTACATCTCACCTCCTTGTCGGTGTTGTTTTTTTTGCAACACCTGTATATAAGAAATCTTTAAACACAACTATAGGAGGTAAAAGTTTTATAAACTAACCATCCTGTAGTATATATGAATTAGAACACTTATATCACTTCCATATATATATATATATATATATACATACACAGTGTTACAAAAAAACACCGACAGTGGAGATGAGGGTAGTATACTGTATTGAGATAAGTTGACAATTTTTAATAAGGTACCAACGTCCAGAAATGATGCGTTTTCACACTATGACTAGTTAATTATGTCTCAAGATCAGTGTTAGTTTGAAGATCGAAGACTCATTACTTGACAACACCTCACCAGGTACGGAACCTATAATACGTGGTTTCGCAACGGAATGAGGTTACAACATGAGGATACATTTGGATACCACGTATCTAGGTCGATGGATCGACAGAGGGGGACCTGATCTTAACCCTCTCGACTAATTTTTATGGGGCGACATGAAACAGTCCGTTTATCCGACTCCAGTAGTCACATATGGGTCTTATAGCTCGAATCCACGCTATTACAGAAATAATTCAAACGAGGTCGGCGTATTTCAACGTGTGCGCCAATCACTACACCTCCGATGTACGCTCTGCAATGAGATGGGAGGTGGATATTTTGAAAACTTGATGTAACTGTGAGAGTACCGAGTCTTGAAATACAACTAACGGAACTCTTGAGAAGTTAGCTACTCATAGTGTGAAAACGCATCATTTCCGGACATTGGTACCTTATTAAAAATGATCAACATTCTCAATATATACCACCTCCCCTCCGTTGTCGGTGTTTTTGGCAACACCATGTATATATGTATACAATTCCGCATTGTTGTAGTAGCTTTTGGATTTAGGCGGCTGCAGCCAGAGTAGGAATCCACAATCTGAAGGGATGGTTGAAGACTATCAAGGGACATCTAATGCAAGGTGGTTACAGTGAACAGAGAGATTCGGCCACCGGGATTCCACTGTTCGTACTGGTCTACCGTGCAACTACCCACGACACCCACCCGGAATGACTCCAGTCAAGAATGGTCTTAGGAAGAGTGTTGCGGCTTCCTTGCGACCTCCAGTTTGGTACTCCACCTTAAGCTGACCAGCCGGCAACCATTTACATATGGGAAGCTGATCAGAATGCTGGAGAGAACCTTAAGCTAGCCAGTGACAGTATGAAGATGCGTTTTGACCGTCGGGCTAACTCGAACGTAGGCGACTTTGTGGTTGTACCGCCTGCCGACCCGGACGAGAAGAAAATCACCGAAGCTGCAGCGATGGTCAAGAGGATCAACGATGTGGATACAGGATTTAAAACGTCAGCCGAAAAATATGGTGGTCGTTTATACAGGGTGAGTCAGGAGGAAAGGTACATGCTTTGAGGGGTGATAGTACTGGTGATTCTGAAAAAAAATCTCAAATATGCATATGGCATTTTTTTCTTAACCGTTCAGGGTAATTTAATGCAAAACAGCGAGGGAATCGGAAAAGTGCAGATGACAGTAAACGAAGATACTGTTATCCTTAAGTTTTAATTGTGTGCGTTTCCTTGCAAAAATGTTATCATCATCCATCGCTATCTTCAATGGATTTTGCTGGTATATAGACAGCTATAACACCTATACTGGCTAGATGATTGTCTACCTCTGTGATTAACACATGTGGATGTGAGCACAGCAGCCGCTAGGCCAAAGACCTTCTAGGTCTGTCGCGCTTCTTTTTTTATGTCATGTTTATTAAGGAGAAAGTCACCTGAGACTGACCACCCCCTGAAGATTGTGAATACATACTTAAATGTCTATTAAGCTAGTGGTTGCTATACTAATTCTGAGCTAAGTTTCAGTTGTACTGTAAACAAACTTGTGTTAGATATTACTCCGCCGACTCCGTCTATGAGAAGAACGTGGTGCTACTGTTACCTGCCATATGACTGAATTCTGTAAGGAACTGTCATCGATCGAAACATTGTTCTTAGGCAACATCAACATTTAATGTGAAATAAGAATTAATACATGATGGTACAAAACATTATGAGTTTCTCCCATTTTCATTTGTTTATGAAAAAAATGGGTCTATCTGATAAGAATATATTCCTTTTTCATGACGTAGATAGATATCCTTTACTTACCAGAACAATTTCATTAACGCAGAATGAAGCTCCACGATACTTACCTATAATCCTACTATTATTTTAACCACATCCTCAATGGATAATGCTATTTTTTTCTAATATTCTAATGGCTAAGATATTTTTGCCTAAACTGTTTGAAAACATTAAAAATAACATATCTTTTTTTTTAAATCGTTTGTTTTCCAATGTTTTAATAAATGCTACAGAAGTGGTCATTTTGAAACATAACATATGAATATATTCTGCATTGCCCGTGTGTAAGAATATGACAATTGTTTATTTAATCTATTAAATTTGTAATTATATATTTAAGATTCTCCCATCTACCGACATGTGCTAGGTAATATACATTTTTATTATTTTTATCTCAGCTATTTCGAAGTGTTAGAAAGCAAACTACATTTTCTTTTATGCTAAAGGTAAAGCCATTATTCGACGAAATGAAAATGCAGTCATATATCTGGTTTGTTATATTACAGCGGAACTTTACTCGGAGAGGTATATGACATTGGCTTACCAATAAGATATTTACTCCAAACAGATCATTTGACTGGTTTCTATTTACTATGCACACACATAATATATATATTATATATATATATATATATATGCATATTACATACTTTGTAGTAAATGACATCACAAATAAGAAAGGAATGGTTTCTAATTATTGAGCAATTCCATATGTGACTCGGACTAGCATTTACAATACACTTTTACTGTAAAATGCTTGCATAATATTACAATTGATTGAAATTAGAGGTTGTTTATATACCTGATATGATAGAGGAAAAGTGTCTGATTAAGATTGTACATAATATAATACGCCAATTGCATTTATAGTCCACATTCCATTGTACATTTCAAAGAAGTTCCATCTTATGTCAAAATCCAAATATGCAAGTAACAGTGCCAATTGCTAAATGTATAGGCCTATTCTATTACCTGCTGGCTCCAAACTGAAAATTATCACCAAGTTTTGGAAGAAATCACTATAGTTAAAACAAAAAAAAACACTTTTCTATAGCAAACATCTATAGACACACTTGCTATTGGTCACATAACCTGACAATAGAACAGTGTATTTCTTCTGAACTTCTCTGTCACATAACCTGACAATAGAACAAAGTATTTGTTCTGAACTTCCCTGTTACCTTCCATCTAAACTATGCAAACAGCAGTTAATATTGAGATAGGCCCTGTTGCTAATTTTTCCAATAACTGTCTGGATCTCATTTTGTTCTTTGTAGGTATAATTTTCTGAGAAATCAACAAATGTGGCTGCTTCAATTACTGACAACCTTTTTCCTGAATATATTTAAATACTTCCGCTAACTGTCTTTTAGCTCAAATTAACACACAAAAAGGGCCAGTAATTGTTTTATGGAACAGCTGGGCCAAACAGTCTACCAGATTTCCTAAACCATGTTTATGTTAATCCTCAGAGGAGTACAGCAACAACTGACTGAACCATGTATATAGCATATATATTCATATAAATTATATAATAGGACAAAAAGTCAGTCAATCACGGGACACTTAGCGGGAAAAATAACTGATTTACAAGAAAATGTCTTCAATACGTTTTTGATAGTTGTGTACCAATAACGTAGAATCCAAAAGGAAATCTTTATTCCATCAATTTTATGTGTGTACAGTCATTTTTATACTTTTCCGTGATCTGACTGACCACAGCTTGCAGTTAACAATTATAGGACACATTTAAGGTATATAAAACATTAGAATGCACTTAATATTATTACATTTACAATTAGGGAGAACCAAAGTATGGTTTAACAAAAGAGTTTGTAAAATAAAACGAATTCATATGACCAAATCATTAAACAACAAATTGGTTAAAATTTTGAGTTTTTAACAGGTTTGAATATGACAAGTCTCTACCAGTAATATTAGATTAAAATAATACAATTATGGAACATGATCTTATAGAATTAGATAATTTGATCCTTAAAGATATATATTACGCCAAGAAAATTATTCCTGTGTCAATTTCAAAATTTTCAACCTCAGTATGATATTTTCATGGAATTGCTCTATTATGTATACGTAAATGTTTATTAAGCCGATACTTCACAGCAAATGACATTTCACACAATAAACATTTGAAAGGTTTCTCTTTAGTATGTATACGTAAATGTTCAACAAGACGAATTTGAAGTTAAACGACTTATTACAAATAGAACATGTGAATGGTTTATCACTACCATGTACACGTAAGTGTACTTTAAGATATTGCTTGCTAGAGAATGACTTACTGCAAATGAAACATTCAAGCGGTTTTTCATTACTATGCGTAAGGAAATGAGCAGCAAGTTGGCATTTCCGAACGAAAGACTTATTACACAGTGAACATTTGAATGGTTTCTCACTATTATGTACATGTATGTGCCTAACGAGACTAGATTTAAAATTAAATGTTTTAGTACAATGAGAACATTTGAATGATTTGTCAACATTATGTTTCAATAAATGTTTAACAAGATTGGATCCTTCCTTAAAAGACTTATTACAAAAGGAACATTTAAACTGTTCCTCATTACCATGTGAAAGTAAATGTACATTAAGACTCTGTTCATCATTAAAAGGCTTATTGCAAACTGAACATTTCATTGTACTTTCATTACTGTGTGTATGATGTTTATGTCTTTCAAGGCTGAATTTAGAACTAAATGACTTATTACAAAAGGTACATTTGAATGGTGTCTCCTTATTATGTGTAAGTAAATGTCTATTTAGATGTGATTTACAACTAAATGACATATTACATACTGTACAATTCAATGGTTTATTGTTAGTCGGAACAGAAGAATTGATTGGATTTTCAGTATCATGTATATATAAATGTCTAAAATGACTGGAATTATCATTAAATACCACATTACCAACAGAAACTTGCTCTGTTTACAAGTCGAGACTATGTCTCCTGTTTCTGAACAGGATTAGAATAGTAGATTCCAAGTGACTCTCCTTTCTCCTCCACCTAAAATTGTAATATCGTATTAATAAAAAATTAAAAATAATAATATAATTTGTGGGAAATAAACAATTACATTGATTTGGACATATGAAGAGATGGGATGAAGGTAGATTGCCAGCTAGGAGTGGATTCCAAATCGGAGGAATGAAGGAAGAACCTAATAAGATACGGATAGAGGTGATTGTGAATTTGATGATGGGCAAGTTAATACCTTATGCAAGTTTGTTTACAGTACAGGTTGATCTTAGCTCGGGTACATAGGATGAGGATTTTTATGACAAAAGTCTCCAAAATATGAATATTTCTGAACAAAGTTATTTTTACATTGTTAGATTCACCCCAAAATTTCAACCTAGAAGGTTAGAAATTAATTCCTTGCAGGAAACCAGATGGAAAGCGTCTAGTAGATAGGCCCAAGAATGAGGTAGGAGAATATTAACCATGATTTTAGGGAAATGGATTATACCGGGGATAAGGAAATATTAGCTCAGGATAGGATGTATGGAGAGCTTATGTCCGCGCGGCCATGAACCTACGCGTTCGATAGTGCCAATGAGTTAGGGTTATTTTAATATCTCTGTTAATTAAGGTTCATCCAAAACATTTGCAGTTACACCCTACATATGAAGACCACACTATCTGCAAACAGACAGATAACAGACATTTAGCAGATTATAGGCTTATAGTTACATGGTAAAAATGATCTCGTGCATTAGAAACTCAGCATAATATCCAAGAAATTTGGACTGGAAGTAAACACCAATAAAACTAAATATATGTTCACACATGCAAATTAATAATATAATGGAAATGGATAATTAGTAACAAATTAGGAAATTTCCTTATTAATTGAAACACGACGTCGGATTATTATGGTCCTGTAACAGTCCACCGCTGTGGTCTCGAGGCAGCGTGCTGCCTTGTCACGCAGCAGGCCCGGGTTCGATCCCCGGTCGGGACAGTTCTTCTGGGTGAGGTTTTTATTGGGGTTTTTCCTCACCTGTAAGACAAATGTCAGGAAAACTTTAAGGCCCGAACGGTCCCCGAAATCATATGGCCATCATCATCATCTTCACCAGTGTGGAAAGCAACGGGAAGATACCACACCTACAATTTCCTAGTAAAGCTGCAAAGCATAGCATGAAAATGCTATGATTGCAGTGAAAGACCTGTCCTCCGGCGCAGAATTACTAGTGCGATGGATGGATAACAGTACTACCCCATGTGATTTAGGAACACCACGTAGAACATTCACATTAAGTGCTCACAATTTCGTGTGAACATCTTTCAGTGACACACAATGTAAACATCCCCGACATGAATGAGATTGATTTTTTCCATGTTTACCGACTGAATGGAAGTACAAGCGTGTACATATCGGCCCTGCCCATTCTCTGGAGAGGTCGGAATAAGTCGATAAATAATATCTTTATAACTCCCCAGAGAAAAAAGGTTCCATAGAGTACGGTCCATGAGATTGAGCAGACCAATGAAACGCCCCTCTACACGACCAATCCATCTCTTCCATTAATAAGGTGTCTCTTTATTAGAATGGTAACATTGTGATATCATTTTTGAACAGTCTTTGAGTGATTATTAAACGCATCGAAGAAAAAAATATATCGTGACATTGAATAAAACACAAGTTTTAACATATTTCATGTCTTGATAATAAACAATGCTAAAAAAGTTCATTAAAATCTGTATGATTCCCTTTCGTAGTGGACAACTTTTGTAAAAAACAAGTTTTCATGTGTGTAGATAAGTACAAAATTATTTCCATTAATCAAGATAAATGGGGACATTCTGTCATAACAATACGCCACAAAGAATAAGCAGTTAAAAATTTCTAGAAGAACAACTTTTGTCAAAAACGAACATCCACTATATGAGATACCAAAAAACTAGCATCTTTATAACTTCCTGAGTTTCTATAGTTCTTCATAGTGTGCAATGTTCGCCAATTTTTAAAATTCTATTCACAAATATATATGTCAAGTAAACTGATATTACCAAGCAAACAATTTCATAAAACTTATTTTGGGAAATAACATTAAGAGTGTCAAATTAATAAACGTGAGTTGTAATTATCTCCTAATTCAAACAACAACAAAAATTAAATGAATACACAACCCTACAATATGACCCCAAAAAACAAAAATCATTAAAAATATTATATACTATCCTTAAACACAAAACAAATTAAAAGAAAATCAAGAAATTCAGTATCACATTAGCACCGAAATATAATTTAGCCTGGGTAATCTACTAATACCTAATAATTAAGTTAATACCCAGATAGTAAAAAAGTCGACCACGGTGGACTAGTGGTTATGCTCCTTACCTCTGGTCCCGAGACTCGCGGGTTCAAACCCGGCCGGGGTTGATGGATTTTTTTAGGACGGAAAAATCCAAGGAGCAAGTCCTCCGGGAGGGACTTTAAGCCGTGGGTCCCGAGTCTGAAAATGTTCAGGCTAGTAAAAAATCCTTAAACCTGAATGAAAAGGCCTCTAATCAAAATATACCGGATTTTCCCGTCCTAGTACTACCTTGGTTTCCTAGATATCAGTATGAGGCTATGCGCTCAAATTACATCTATATGAAAACAAGTGTAACTAAGTTAGTATGGTTCAATTCTTCCCTGTAGGGGGAGAGCGCCTAAATCTTTGTAAAGGGAAAAACATGGGCTTACAAAAAAATCTAAAATTTATCAAATTAGTTGTAAAGACTGCAACAAAATTTATATAGGAAAAATAAAAACGAATTTAGACATTCACACATATTAACACTTTAGAAATATTAGAAATGGAGAAATGAGCAATTGCACCTCATAGTTTGCTAGAGAATCGTAAAATTGCAAAATAAGCTAAACTCTTGAAAACACTTGGCAAAACCCTAGGGTTTGACAGTGTGGAAAAATATATACATTAAGAACAAATTTACGTTTATGAATTTTCAAAATTCCCGGCGAGCAAAATTTGATCTCAGAGCTCATTAAATCAGCACTAGACAGCAGTTTAGAAGATGAAGACAAAGGCGAAAATTCAACAGTCGTAAAGATGGCTGAAGATATGAAAAATGTTTCCTTAAACCAGTCCTGTGTTTTGAAAAACATTGAGTATATGAGATAATCACGATTATTTAATTTATTAACTTATTACAGATTAAACATACAATGACTTTCTCTTTACTGTGAATAAGTCAGGATAAAACAACAGTTTTGTGAGCAAATGATTTATTATAAATACAACATTTGAATAGTTTACCATTCCTATGGATATGGAAATCAGCAAGAAGACTGATTTTCTAAACAAGTGACTTCTCACAATCCAATAATTTGTTTGTATAGATCCATGCCTTTTAAGGTTAGTCATTACAGTAAATAAATGACTTGAATTATTTATCATTATTACGAATATGCAAAAGTCTACTATACCGATTACGAACTAAGTTCCAGTTGAACTTCAATAAAGTTGCATAAGGTATTGCTTCTCGATACTACCTATTGGATGTACCATTGTGCTATTTTTACCTGCCATGTGACTGAATTGTTTACAGAACGGTCATCGATAGAAACATTTTTTGTTAGGCTACATCAATATTTAAGGGAAATAAGATTAAATGGTACCAATAATTAGGAATTCCTTCATTTCTTGTTTATATTTAAAAAAAAATTGGAAAATACCTATCAGATATTTACGCTTTTTCCATGATGATGATAGATATTATTTGCAACTTCATTAGTTCTATGAGCAGAATATATGCTCCATGCTGACTGACCCTGTAAATTGTGCTATTATTTTCACCACATTCTCAATGGCTAATGTAGAACATTTATCACTTAAGTATTTTAAAATAATTTGTTTCTCTTCGATTTACAAAGGTTTTCTCTTTTTAATGCTTCAAAAAATTATAGAAGCAACCATTTGGAAATACTGAAATTCAATTTTTTTCAGAACAGCACACGCATGAGTATTAAACAATGAAATGCTTAATAATTTTAATATTAATATTAATATTAATTTTAATATTAAAATTATAATTACTTATTACAAGACTCATCCATATGTAAACATGTGCTATATAATATATATTTTTATTTTATTTCGAACATAAGAGAGCAAACTACATTTTTTACATGCTTAAAGTAAAAGCATTATTTGACCAACAAAAACGCAGTCATACATCTGGTTTGTTTATATCACAACTGGACCGTATCTCAGAAGACGTTTCTGAATAAATGACTAGCTGTAAACACATTTGAATGGTTTCTCATTATAATGAATTCGTAAAAATGTGTATTAAGGGAACACTTTTGAACAAACTAAATTACAAACAGAACATTTGAATAGTTTCTGATCATTATGTACATGTAAAATGTTTAGTGAGAATGGATTTTTCTGCATATGACTTCTCACAAAGAACATTTGAATGGTTTTCTCACTATTATGTACATTACGTAAATGTCTACCAAGATGTTTCTGAGCAAATAATTTGTTGCAAAACTTACATTAGAATGGCTTCTCGTCATTACGAATTGAATTATGGAGGTTACTTCTGAGCAAAAGACAAAATACATACATTACATTTTAGTAGTTTTCTTATTAAGTATATGTAAATGTATGTTTTAGACTGGATCTCTGAGTAAACAACTTCTCACAAAAGATAACATTTAAATGGTTTTATCATCATTATGTATACGTATATGTCTAACATGATTAGATTTATCAGTAAAACGATTTGTTAGAAATTAAACATTTGAAAGGTTTCTCATTCCTATGTATACGCAAATGTGTACTGAGATCGTATTTCCGAGTAAATGGCTTATTATATACATCACATTCAAAATGTTTACATGTCAAATCTCTCTGTCCTATTTCTGAACACTGATTAGAGCCGTATATTTCAGCAAAAGTAACTTCAGACTGCTCCAACTGAAAATAATCATATGGCAACAAATCGTAAACGTCTGATTAGGTAGGCACATACTTTTTGTTTTAAATAGGTAAGAAATGGAGGAAGTTCCTAATTATTGGTAATATCTTGCTTGCATTCAATCTTATTTCCCATAAAATACTATGTTAGCTAAGAATAATGTTTCTATTGACGACACGTCCATAGACAATTCACTCGTGGTGATAAAAATAGTGCCACAGTTCCCCCAATAGACAGAGATGGTGGAGTAATACCTTATGCAAGTGTTTCACAGTACAACTGGCACTTTGCACGAATATAGTATACATTCAATAACAAATCTCAAATCTGAATTATCTAACTAACTCACCGGCACTATCGAACACGTAAGTTCATGGCCGCGCTAATAAGCTCTCCATACATCCTTATGCTGTTTTCCAATCGTCCCCTGTATAATCTACTTCATCAAATCATAGTTAATGTTATCCTCCCACCTCATTCTTGGCTACCAATAGCACGTTTTCCCTCTGGTTTTCCTACAAGAAGCCTCCATGCACGTCTTCCATTCGTGCCTCATGTCCCGCCCATCGCAGTCTACGAGACTTAACTGTTCTTATTATATCTGGCTTCCTATAAAGACCAAAGCTGAATTACTGAATTTTTAAAAAAAATTTATTGCAAAGGATGATATGCAAGCTATATTCCCCCAATAGACAGATGTGGTGGAGTAATAACTTATGTGAGTTTGTTCAGAGTACAACTAGCACTGAACATGGATATAGTATACATTCACTAACAAATCTCAAATCTGAAATTTCTAACACATCGGCACTATCGAACCCATAGGTTCATGGCCGCGCCAACAAAAAATCTCAATACACAAACATAAAATCTCAATACATCTCTATCCTGAGTTAATGTTTTCCAATCGTCCCCTGTATAATCTACTTCCCTCAAATCGTAGTTAATGTTATTCTCCCACCTCATTCTTGCCCTACGTGTTGGGCGTTTTCCCTCTGGTTTTCCTAAAAGAAGCCTCCATGCACGTCTTCCATTTCCCGTTCATGACACATGTCCTGCCCATTGCAGTCTACAGGACTTAACTGTACTTAATATATCTGGCTTCCTACAAAGACCAAAGCTGAATTATTGATTTTTTTAAATTTTAGTGCAAAGGATGATATGCAAGCTTCTTAAAAAATTCATGAAGTATACAATAATCTATAATTAATTAGTACTGAGTTATTGTTATATCATTCTCCACTGCAGTAATTCTTTATGCACGTTAGAGTTTTATATTTTGAAATATTCTCAAGTTCATTTCTCACAAGTGTTTTATATTATTAATTATATTATTTTTAGTCTGGACATCTTACCTCAATATTGGTGTTGCTAAGGTTTTGTATAACCATACTCTGGTATCTCAGTGGACTAGAAAAGGTTTCATTATTGAATTTGTCATTCCCATAGTTTTATCAAATAAAATTACTAATTTTAATTAATTTACTCTTTCCAGTATTTTTGAATCTATACAAATTTTGCTACGTACAGGGTACTTTCCATGAAAAGCCATTACTTTTGTTTTCTCAATATTAATTATCTTATCTTACTTGATGGCTATTTTGTTAAAATTATATAGTTAATATTGTAATTCATCCCCTGAAGTTGCACTAATCAAGTGTTATTTACGTACTGTAACTACACAGCAAATCTAAAATTAGTTTAACATTGCCAAAAAAAAAATTAAAAACTCACCTCTGATTCACTTTCTATAGAAGCTGCCAAATTTTCAGGTGTAAGTGTCTCTTCTCTAATATCAATGTCTTCAGTTTTTTGATTCTCGTAACATAATGTGTCCTACAAACATATAAAAAATAACCCTATAAACATAAAAAATCAAAGTAACATGATCCAATATATGAAGACAAATCATCTGATGCATGAGCTAGGATAGAATAATCATTTACTTGTATACAAGAATAATTAGAATATAATAGGTGGTTATATGGGAAAATCTTAAAATATATAATTAAAATTTTAATACATTAAATAAGGTATGTTTTATTCATATGCACATGCAATGTAGAGTATGTTGGAAATTTCAATTATTTCAAAATGGCAATATTTTTTTCAGATTTTCTTTAACATTGGAAAGCAAAAATTAGAAAAGCAAAAGGAAACAAATTATTTTCAATATTTTCAAACAGTTTAATGAAAAATATCCTACATTAACAATTGAGGATGTGATGAAAATAACAGCAGCATTTACAGGTGAGTCAGCATGGAACACAATTTCTGTTTCTAATGAAATTGTACTAGTAAATAAAGGTTATCTATTGACATCATGGAAAAAGCATAAACATTTGATTAGGTACGCACATATACAATGTTTTCTTATAAATAAAAAATAAAGGGAGGAAGTTCCTAATTTTTTTAAATGTAAAAGTTTATCACTCACCTCATATTATTATTCTCATTTTAATATAAACTAGTTTCAGAACTATGTTTCAGGTCCATCTTCAGTATCTTCACAACCATTGTTCTGCCGTCTTTCGCTCCTTCCATTGGCAGATTGAAAAACCTCAAAACCAGGTCATTGTCCCCGGGAATTTCGAAGTTCATCAACTTCTCCTTTTCGCTCCTTTGAATGTGATCTTTTCCCAAACAGTGAGTTCTTTTGGTTTATTTGTTTCAATAATTTAGCCTTCTTCTTGATAAGATGTTTTTCAGACCATGCATGGGCAGCCAGTGAAGACTTTTATACTTCACCTTTCTTGACGTTCCTGAGGTGTTCTTTCACTCTAGTTTTCAAATTTCTCTTAGTTTTTCCTATGTAGAATTTCTCACATTCTTCACATGTAATTTGATAAATCCCTGATTTGTTTTCTTCTTTTATTTTCTCATTTTTATTAGGTCTAATCAATCTATTGATGCTATAGTCATTTTTGGGTGCCAACCTTATGTTGAAATCTTAAAATTTTTTTTGAAACTTGTGGTGCTTCAATGGATGAGATGTGAATTTCCTGAATTTTACATTTTCTTCTTTTCCTTTTAGAAGAGTGCTTCGATTAATAAATTTTTGTCTTTAGAATTTGTTTATTTTCTTGTGTATCATTCTTTCTTCAAAACCATTTTTGTACCTACTTTGATTATGTGTTCTTTTTCTTTTTCATAATTTTCTTTGTTATGGGTATATTCACTAATCTATGCATCAAACTATTGAGAACTGCTTCTTTGTGAGCTATATGATAGAAACCTGTAGTTTTTATATAGTTATCTATATGTGTCTTCTTTCTGTATATTCCAAATTCTATCTTATTTTCCTTACTCCTTTTTAAGTTGAGATCTAAAAATAGTATTTCTCTATTAATATCCATTTCCATAGTGAACCTTATAGTTTAACTTTGAATGTACAATAACTTCAATGCAATATCTATCTGTTTATGATTTACTATTGCCATTATGTCATCCACATATCTGCACCAGAACTTGAAAATTAAAAGATGTCCACTAATTATGTAGTGTTCAAAATTTCCCCAAGAACAGATTATCTAAGAATGGAGATAAAGGGTTTCCCATCAAAAGTCCTTAATTTTGTTTATAGAATCTCCCATTGTAGGTGAAAAACATATTAACAATACACAATTCAATTAAAGTTTTGTATTTGACTACCTTTTCTTTTTCAATTTAATTACTCTTCAGCCAAATATCTAACATTTCCATAGTTTTGTCCTTATGAATGCTTGGAAACAAGGAAACAACATCAAAACAAACTAATTTGTCTGATGATTGTTACTAAATTGGTACCATCTTATGTTTTCTGTCTTGTTTCCAATAACATATATTGCTCAAGAACAATGTTTCTATTGATGACATTCCGTACACAATTCAGTGATATGGCAGTTAAAAGTAGCACCATGGTTCCCCCAATAGATAAAGTTGGCAAAGAAATATCTTATGCAATTTTATTTTATAATACAACTGGAATTTGGCTTGGAAATGATATAGCAGAATCATTATAAAGTAAGCAATGAATATTTGTAGGTGACTGAATATAACACATTCTCCTCAAATATTTTGATATTGGTATTGGAAATCTAATGAGACAGAAGTCTTACAATCTGCTCTGAAAGACAGCTAGAATTTTATTATTGTCTAATCAAGTATTAGAAGAAAAAAAATTGTAAATACATTGCGCAAGCACACTTTCAATCTCACACATGAAAAAAAATTTTTTTTACATCTCACCTTAAAATTGGTTTTTGACTGAAGTTGAAAACTAAAGTCTTTGAAACTAATATCATGAGAACACGGAACTTTATGAGGTGAGATGTAAAAAAACTTTATCCAACTTAATTACAGATAGAAAATTGTCTCATAGAGTTACTTCCCACTGTAATTTTGATTAGACAAAACCATTACCTCAAGTTTAATTTTCCCAGGATCAGGATATGCCACAAATTCAGAATCAATATCAGCAGTTTCTTCATCTATTTCTGTCTTTATTTCTACTTTCATGAACTGTAAAATTAAAATCACAAGATATCATCACAATGTAAAATGTAAGCTTCTAATGATAACACAAATCCAAATAAACTTTTGTACAGTAACTTACTTGTGGTCCAATTTCTATTTCTGACATATGATCTTCAAGTTTAATATCAAGTTGGCAGTTCATTGTAATCAGGGAGTCTGAAAATACCATTAACATAATTTTATACAGCACATTTATCTATTATATTATTTTTAGTCTGATCGTCTTACCTCAATATTAATGTTGATTTGTTCTTGGACATGTTTCAAAACAATTCTGTTTTATCGTCAGCTTGTCCAGACTGGTTTGATTTATGTTGCGTTATTTGCACACCCAGGATGTCGATGTCAGCTCCATCCTGTGGTTGGCCAAAGAACCTCCAAACAAAGGTCATGCTCCGTCGGTATTTCAAAATTCATAACTCTGTTTTTATTCCCAAATAGTCAGCTCTTTTGTATTTTCTAACTGTTTTAATAATTTAGTGTCTGAATTTATATTATGTTTTTCAGACCAAACATGAGCAGCAACTGCAGATTTTTCTATTTCCCCATTTTTAATATTTCTTATGTGTTCTTTGGTTCTAAATTTTAGAATTTATATTATGTTTTTCAGACCAAACATGAGCAGCAACTGCAGATTTTTCTATTTCCCCATTTTTAATATTTCTTATGTGTTCATTGGTTTTAATTTCATGTAATATAAATTCAGACACTAAATTATTAAAACAGTTAGAAAATACAAAACAGCTGACTATTTGGGAAAAAATCTATATTCAGAAGAACAAAAACAGAGTTATGAATTTTGAAATACCGACGGAGCGTGACCTGATTTGGAGTTCTTTGGCCAAACAGGATGGAGCTGACATCAACATCCAGGGTGTGCAACATAAATCAAACCAGTCTGGACAAGATGACAATTAAACAGAATAGTTTTGAAACACGTTCAAGAACAAATCAACATTAATATTGAGGTAAGATGATCAGACTAAAAATAATATAATTAAAATAACCTCAACATATCACTTCCTAAAATTAAATATTAATTACATTTATCTATATTTCTCTACACAAGATTTTCAACATTAAGGAGACTAACAAAGTTATTATAAGTTGTACAGAATCAGAGTGCACATGTGCAAACACAATATAACATCCACAAGGTAGCAGGCTATATATGTGAAATTCATACAACCAACTTTGACAATAAATTCCCGAACATGTCTATAAGAAATGGACATATACCAACTTTCCTCTTCCTAACGTAACAAAATAAATGACATGCATATTATTTAATAAACTATAAACTAATCTGATGTACAATAACTTGTCCCATCAGAACGTAACAAAATAAAGTAATTTCTTGAAATGTGGTTTGGAATTAATTGTGAATGTTATAATCCCAATTTCACAGATATGTCTTGCCATCTGGAAGTTATCATTGCACAACACACACTACTATTCTGTAGAACTTCTTGAGAGATAAATAGCACAATTTGCATAATTATACAAATATTTAATAATTGTAAAATATTACTTACGAATCATCACAAAATATTTAAATAGCACAAAATTTGGAAAAACTGCACTTAAACTAGCGTGAAATATTTTCGAAGTCCTATAGAACAACAGTGCGCATGCGCCAGAGTTTATACAGCCAGCGATAACCCCCAATCGAACCACATATCGATTATCATCCTCGATTACTATCCATCGCTATGACATTTAAATGACGAATATTTGCAATAAATCCCCAAATCTATGTTAAAAAAATATATTAATAATATTAAAATTACCAAATGTATAATAAAAAATGGGTGTACACTTACTTATCAACTCCCTAACACTGATCCAACCAGCGATAACCCAAAACAGTGATAGAAAAATCATAGAGTAAGTAATATACTCTATGGAGAAGAATAGCATCACAATATTGTCTAACAGTGTCATAATATTGTGATTTGCATATTATAAATAAATATTTCAAAATTGTCTAATAATGTTATAAAAACTGTGTGAAAAAGTTTAAAATATTAAATAATGTTAATAAATACAGAAGAAGAGTTATAGTTTACAACAATATAACTGAAAAGTCAAGCGCTAGTAGAAGTGCAGTTGAGCCCAAAATGTTTATTGCAAATGGTAAAATATGTAATGCGACAGTGGTATAAACACGTTGAATAAACATAGAATGTCCAAATCGAAAGTTCATCCCAACTTTCCAACATCTAATTCAACTTTGTTGATTCCCCTCCCCCAAAGAAAAATTAGCCAATTTTTAATGTAGAGTTTTCTTTTTGTTACCATCTTATAATATTTAAAAGTCTTCTAACGCTTCTTAAAAGTTCACAATTTTAAAACATGGATTTACCTTGATACGTGGTAGGCGTATTGCTAACTTTCAATGCAGCCAACAAATATTATCAAAGGCCGAGAGCAACCAACATAGTTTTTAAGTATATAAGAAAGAAATACCGATAGAAGATTGGGAAAACCACTTCACCCAAAATACTGAATAAAGGCAACAGAACTGAAGCTTACAAAGCCAATACTACCAGGAACCCAAGAACTCCGAATTTGGAAATGGAAATCATGGAGGATGAAATAAACAAATTCATGAAAGAAGCAAAAACCAGAAAAGCCACAGGACCGGATCAAGTAGCATACGAACACCTAAAGGCATCAGCTAACGTTTTAATATCAATATGGAAAGAACTATTTAACAAATGCCTAGAGACAGGAACTGTACAAGAGCAATGGAGAAGGGCTACACTGAAAATGCTGTATAAGAGTAAAGGAAACATGGGAGACATGGACTCCTACCCGAGGCGTGGTACTGGAGAACACCCTGTTCAAAATCTTTATGAAGATACCAACAAACTAATTGATGGACGTCACAAAATTAAACATCCCAGAAAATCAATTCAGATATAGGAAAGGAAAATACATTCTACAAGCAGCATCCACATTATTATACGAGATAGAAGCAGCCCTCAACAGGCCGAAAGGGAAATACTAGGTGGTCTTCATAGATTATGAAAAAGCGTTCGATTGCATTAACAGAAAAAAAAACTACTCACGAAGATGAGAGGCATGACTGGAAACGAGCACCCCATTGTTGGAATAGTACATGATATAATGAGGCGAAACTGGTTACAAATAACAGATGAGGTTGCGGCATCAGACAAGGTAAGCAAACTAACGGGATACTACAAGGAGACCCATCATCAAGCCCGCTACTATTTAACATAATGATTGCTGACATTGGGAAGGCAACTAACGGGACCACACTGGTAATGTATGTGGACGACATGGCCATTGGGGCAGAAAACAAAGAAGAATTACAAGGCATAGACACATACAATGATGGGCTATGGATAATGAGTTCACGATAAACAGTAACAAGACTGTACAAATGGTTTTTCTGGAAAAGGGGGAAGAAGAACAACGGTAAGTGATAATCTAAAACTAGGAGAAGAACCGATAAGAATGGTGAACAAATTCAAATACTTAGGCATAACACTGTAGCCAACAACAAAGTCTTTCAGCACACATGTGCAGGAGAGAGCAGCAGCAGCTATAAGAGCTATGTGCAATATCAAAGACATTACAGCATTAAAATTAGACACAGCCATGAAATTATTTGTATCAGTGATGACCCCAATCGCCACCTATGGGACAGAACCTATATTGGTGAAACTATCAACCAGGGATTTGGAGAGGTTAGCAAAAGTGGAAAGCAAGATACATAAAAAAGGTATTAGGTACAAATAAATACACACCAAATATAATTGCCTATATGCTAGCCAGAGAAACCTACTTCCTAGAGGACCTGAGAATAAGGATATTACTGCCAGCAACGGAGCCATATAAAAGAGTCACCGGAAAAAAAAAAAGGAACAGAAGGAAAGGAAAAAGAGATCGACGAAGAGTTGTATGCCTCAGACGCCATGGTGAACAGGGACTGGACCGGAAGCAACCAACCACAAAGGCACGTAATCGTAGGTCTGGTAACACATGGATATCACCATAAAATGTGCAAAAATACGAAATTCCACCAACCGAGTGACGTGTGAATGCAAGATATGCGAACTAAAATGCGAGCGATACCATTACAAATAATGCACAATATGGACGGGATCGATGAACGAACTGATAAAAGACAAATCATAAATCTAAAACTTAATGGGATGAGGTACGTTTTTTTGGCAGACAATTCTACACTTACATCCTTATGCCACTGATGCACTAAACACTTGAAAACACGTTTCGTACTATTTTAAACAATTTTGGAACCATTTTATAAACATTTCTTACGATTATTTTAAATAGTATAAATTACGCGAAACGCGTGCATCGGGTTCTAGAGACACGGAAATGCTTCATGTAACATCCGCTAGGTGAGCCTCAAATCGGAGTTACTAACATTTGAAAATAATTTCAAACCATATTTAGTGTTAGTGTACGTAAAATTAGTTTATTAAATAATACGCATGTCAATGTGTTTTGTTAGGTTAGGAAATGGGGAAGTTGGTTGACCTCCAATTTTTTTAGCATTTGGGAATAAATAAAATGCATGTAAATTGTTTTCTTTGGTTAGGAAATGGAAGTTATTCCCAAAGTTGGTGACACCGACTGCAGAGCCATCTACCGGAGGCTACATTAACCATTACAGCAACTCACGCATGCGCACTGGATTCTGTGGAACTTGGAAGAATTCGGGTCCGCCAAATATCCGACTTCTTCCACTTAATGCTCTTTCGAATGCCACTTACCTACATATTATTAATAATAAAATAAGTATATGGAGATTTTAGAGTGGGCTGTTATAAAATTAGGTGAGCCCATTGATTAGCGTCAATTCTAATGAAATAATTATTAAAAGTAATATTAGATATATAAACTTGCAAAATGTAACGAATATACTCGTATTCCAATTTAAATAATCGCCCTTGTACTACACAAGGTAGATAGGTTAGAAACTTGCAATTTGTTGTAATATTTAGTAACTTTGATTTTACATACCCAAAAGTATTTCTCACTTGAAGATTTGATACAAGGATAATATGAACAGTCATTCTTAAGTCTCTTGGATCGTTATTGTATAGCTAGATGCGCATTTATAAATAAAATAAGAAATGCACACAACGTGCAAAGAAGAATGTTTTTAGTCACTGCAGATTTTCAACAACGATTCTGATCTCATCCTACAGTTTAACACATGACATTTCTCGCACTGTTCGCCACATCTTGAACACACGCAGTTTGGGCCGGGCCGGGCTCGTGGAATCTCTGATTGCTGCACAGCTTGTGGTTACAAATTCAGATGATGTTTGTGAAATCTCTCGACCACGGAAACACACTAAGCCAAAGCTCTCTCTTTCATGTTGCTTAAGTGTGCACTGCATTAACTAGCAAACAACCCAGTACAATTACTGAAAACGTGTTGATGTTAATATGATCAACGATGTTCCCCAATCGGTTGATAGAATCTGCAGATGACTTTTTTTTTGTCTTAGGGTGTACACTAACTTCTCCCTTCCTAACCCAACAAAATAAATTACATGCATATTATTTACTGAAGTGTACACCAAAATGATGTACACTAGCTAACACTAACCTAACAAAAATAATACCACCACTTTTTTGTAAGCCCATGTTTCCCTTAACAGAGATTTAGGCGCTCTCCCCCTACAGGAAAGAATTTAAACAATACTAATTTATATTTTGAAGAGAAAAATTTTCTCTTCAAAATATAATTTATCCTTCTATGAGAAGTGTTAAATTAATAATAAAAATCGTCAATACTAATTTAGTTACACTTGTTTTCGTATAGATGTTATTATAGTGGTCCGTGGTCAGCGTTCTGCCTCATACTGACATCTAGGAAACCAAGGTAGTACTAGGACGGGAAAATTCGGTTAAATTTTGCTTAAAGGCCTTTTCATTCAGACTTAAGGATCTTTTACGAGCCTGAAAATCTCTCGGGTTTGAACCCGCGACCCTCGGGACCAGAGGCAAGGAGCATAACCACTAGTCCACCGCGGCTGAATAAAACTACCCTAAAACATATGTGTAATTGACTTGTTGATGGTGGCAAACATTGGAAGAGAGAAAATAGCTAAATGAGTTTTCACAATATTGTCTAAAAATGTAATGTTACCGTGTTTCCCGTAAATAAATAAATACTTTAAAAATTGTAAAATATGTTATAAGTATCGCTAAAAAAAGTTGGTAAAGACACAAGAAAGTACGTAGAGTAACAGTATTACAAGAATATTCTATTGAAAATCAAGGGAAAGATAATGTACTGTGAACCAAAAGTATAAGCGCGGATAAATCCAATACAACAAATGGATAATCTTTCCATTAAGCGCAGTGAAGAATTTTTAAGTCCCAGGTAGACACCATGCGCATGCGCCAACACACGCGAAGCGGTTTACTCTATGAAATATCCGCGATGCAGCCTACATTATACATTCTATGATGATCTTGATCATTGTATGATCATCAAGATCATCATAGCTACTCCGGCCGTGAAAGTCTACGTGAATACATTATACATTCTATTTATAAAAACCTAAAAGCTAACCTAACGCAAATTAAGTACTATAACCTGTGACAGGCCAACCTAAAAGCTAACCTAACGCAGTTTAAGCATTCTAACCTGCAAAAATAAATAGTAAGTCCTCAAATTCTGGAGTACCTAACCTATGTCGTACACATAATTCTTTACAATCAATATGGCTGCCACGTCTTCGTGTTACGTATATAAATATCATAGACAAACATGTTCAAATAATCGTTAGAAAAAATGCAAAATTTGTTGTAAATGGTGGGAAATAATTTGAATATAAAATCCTGTTGGTGCATGCACGTGGTGTCTGCCTCGGACATAAAAAAAATCTCACTGCGCTTAATGGAATCATCAGCCATAAAAGCTTTTCATACTGGTAGAAATGTGTGATAAAAATTTGAAATACCTTTAATAGTTCCGTTTCAATGTTCCACTCATGGCTACAGCTAAAGAAAATAACAAATTCCCTTCTAGAATACTCTAAGCAATTAAATGTAATATCCAGGCATTACACACTCATCTAATTTCAGCAATTATAAGATGTTCCACTGACCGTTTAAATATATTTCACAGACTCCAATTATATATTTCCATAGTAACATTCAACAAAGAGATTAATAAAAAAATGGGCATATTTTATTACATTGTATCACATAGAATTATTAATTGAACCAACATAAAATTCAAAATAAAAAACGGAAAAAAACGTACACTTTATTCTTCCAGCATGTGAATAATTACCTGAGAGAAATATAAATGTTGATTTTTTCGTCAAATTGCGAAAAATGCTTTTACAATAAATTAAAAAGTCGAGCTTTAAGTAATACAAAAACCATTGAGAACGAAAATCATATTTGTAATTTAAAAAGCCTATAGTCATTACTAACATGCGGTGTAGCCAACTTATCACAAGAACCCGCTACAAACTACTGAACGCTAAACTAATCTAATATGTTAACTATCGGTTCTTCTATGTTAACTATTATATCATTATCCATGATTTGTCCACCGCTGTGGTCTGCATTGTCACGAAGCGGGCCCGGGTTCGATCCCCGGTCGGGGCGCAGTCTTTCGTGAGTGAGGTTTTTTTTATCGGGGTTTTTCCTCACCTGTAAGACAAATGCTCAGGAAAACTTTAAGGCCCAAACGGTCCCCGAAATCATATGGCCATCATCCTTACCATTATCATTATCATCATCATCACTTCACCGGTGTGGAAAGCAACGGGAAGCTACCACACCTACACAATTCCCTAGTAAAGCTGCAGGCATAGCATGAAAATGCTATGATTGCAGTGAAGGACCTGCCTTCGGGCAGAATTACTATGGATGGATGGATCCATGATTTGAGAGAAGTGGATTACACAGGGGATGACTGGAAAATATGAGCTCAGGGTAGAGATATATGGATAACTTATGCCCACACGGGCATGAAGATACTGGTTCCATAGAGCCAGTTAATAGTTAGTGCATAGTGTGTCAGAGGTTATCATTGATACCACATATTCTGTTAAATTACCCCAACTTTAAACTATCTGAACGATATAGAGACCCAGGTTTTTAACGCGCACAGTGATTTAAATACCTTACACAAGTTCTATTTATTTTACTTTCACGGATTAATTTTTTTAATAATAACTATCACTTAAATCCTATTTTAAACGTTTTCTAATTATGTTTCGATTGTATTTTGGCGCATCAGCATGGAGTATGCCTCGGACTTAAAAAAGAAACTTAACTGTGTGTGGCTGGACGAGCAAACGAAGTCAGCGAGGAACAACGCCACGGCGAGGACATCCGAGACACGAGAATGGACTTCGGACTTCGAGATAGATATACCCAAAAAGTGAGCGAAATCAATTAGAAGTGGAAGTTTACACTGAAATCCGAAATTAAAAAACTGCCTAAAACGACTGGACCGATTATGTTCAAATTTCGTGTGTTTGTTTCAGCGGGTCCCTGGATGGTTTGGATTCACAATAGGACTCGGTATGTGGCACTGCAATCGAGTAACAGAGATTTTTTAAATGTCAGATATACAGTCATCTGCATTACCAACATATTCCTCGCGACAACAACAGATGGCAGTTAGAAGTTGTTTGTGAACCTATTAATTAGCGAATTTTATGGTAAAAAAGTAACTTATATTTTTATCGTCCGGCCATGACACGAGAATTGAACGTTCAGGCAAGACGTCTGCCGGATACGCTAGTATTATATATATGAATGTGTGAATGTAACTGACATAAACCTATTTTAATTATAACTCATCGCCCTTTTATTAAACTTCGTGCATAGGAAAAACCTGGGGAAACTAGAGCTCTGCGGGCTGAAAATAAATTAGCCATTTTGAATTGCCATAGAATAAGTGTGATGAAGAAGTAATTTTTTTAAAGTATTTAAACACATTTAAAATGTAACGAATCTAAAACCTAACCTAACCTAATTCAATTACTCTAACCTAGGCGAATTTCATGTAACGCCTCTTTTTTTTACACCGTTAAATATGTACATTTGTTTGTTTTACGCGATTAAATTCGGACATAAATCTTTGTTACCGTCAGAGAAGCACCGTTATCGGCAGAGCTTTGATACTGAAACCAATTATAATCGACAGAGATGCTGTGGCAGTGGATTTATCGCTGATTAGTAGTGTGGTTATCGCTGGTTATGACGTCAACACTCACTTGTTTGCCGATTGGATAATTTTAAACATTTTTCATTCAATATCTTAAGATGTGCAACGAGATTCACCAATCTGGTTCTTCAACTTTATCGTATTTATTTTATTCAATATTCCGTAATATATACGGGAATTAAATTTTAATTGTCCACCGCTGTGGTCTCGAGGTAGCGTGGGTGCCTTGTCAAGCAAAGGGCCTGGGTTCGATTCCCGGTTGGATTTTTAGGGGGTTTTCCTCATCTGTAAGACAAATGTGGGGTAGCTTTAAGGCCCAAAAGATTCCCGAACATCATCTGGTAATCATCATCAATCATTATCATCATCCCACGGTATGGAAAGCAACTGCAAGTTACCACACCTACAATTCCCTAGTAAAGCAGCAGGGCATAGCATGAAAATGCTATGATTGCAGTGATAGACCTGCCCTAGGGCAGAACACTATAGAATAGAATATTTCAATTTTCCAAAACAAGAAAGTACTCGAAAGAGGTCGTTTGAGAAACATTATGGGCACGAATCCGTTTCTTTAAATAAATCTGATTTTCCTATCTTTTCCATTTACCGAATAACTGTTAAAATTTAAAGAAAAATAAATAATAGTTTTAAAAAACTAAAGAAACACGCTTTATTAGAAAATCGAACTAAAAAATTGAAAAAATTTTTAATTTCCAACACGCTTGGGATAAATAATTTTACCATCAAAAGCGTGGGGTGCTTGTTTACCAATTAATATATTTGATAATAAACAGATATTGGTAAAAGTAAAGTCTCTAAGAAGAAAATGTAAAAATCATAAAAAGCACCCCGCGCTTTTGATGGTAAAATTATTTATACCAAGCGTGTTTGGAAATTAAAATTATTTTTTCAATTTTTTAGTTCGGTTTTATAATAAAGAGTGTTTTTTTTTTAGTTTTTAAAACTATTATTTATTTTTTTAGTTTTAATATTTTACAGAATAAGATAAAAATGTAAATATCTTTAAATTCGATAGGCTATTATTGTAGTATGAGCTAAAAGTAATGCTCTTCTAAAAAAAAACTCCCAGCCGGATTTGAACCAGCGACATATGGATTACTAAAATTATGTATCATTACAGTTCACCGCTCTACCATCTGAGCTGTTACAACAATTGACTAAAAAGTCGACAAGTCCGCAACCTATTATACCAGTTTTTATTTTTTTGATTTTCTGATGATTCTGGCCAGGATTTTAGAAACAAAATATGAAATTATTGTATTGTCACGGATCCTTTACAAGTACACAACGTTTCAAGTCGATCCAATGTTTCTAAGTGGGTGAAAATCGTGTTCAAAAATTCCGCTACGTAGATACAAAGACACTTTTTTTGATTTTCTGATGATTCTGACCAGGATTTTAGAAAATAAATATGAATTTATTGTATTGTCACGGGTCCTTTACACGTATACAAAGTTTCAAGTCGATCCAATGTTTCTAAATGGGTGAAAATCGTGTTAAAAAATTCCGTTACATAGCTACAAAGACACTTTTTTTTATTTTCTGATGATTCTGGCCATGATTTTAGAAACAAAATATGAAATTATTGTATTGTCACGGGTCTTTTACAAGTATACAAAGTTTCAAGTCGATCCAATGATTTTAAGTGGGCGAAAATCGCGTTCAAAGATTCAGTTACATAGATACAGGTCAAGTTAATATAAAGCGTGTAAAAACGTATAACTGAAAGCTCGTGCAATTACAGTATGTCCTAATATTAGACCTAAGGGTATCTTGAAAACAGATATCCATCAAGAATAATTGTTTTTCTCAATAATGTACAGGCCTTATGAGTAAAATATTTCCTAGTCTCAAAAATTATCACTCTGTGATTTATGATCACAGTTATAATATTTTATAGGATATGTATCGATAACTAATTAACTCACTAGCACTGTCGAACACGTAGGTTCATGGCCGCGTGGACATAAGCTCTGCAGGCATCCCTATACCTAGCTAATATTTTTTAATCATCCCCTGTAGAATCTACTTCCTTCAAATCATGGTTAATGTTATTATCGCACCTCATTGTTGGTCTACCAACTGGGCACTTTCCCTCTAGTTTTCTTATAAGAAGCTTCCAATTCCCTCTTCAATTCCCAATTCGTGCCACATGGTTCTGCGCATTACAGTCATCGAGACCTAACTTTTCTTATTAGGCCTTATATATCTGGTTTCCTATAAAGATCATGTAGCTTACTAGTAATTAGTCTTCTCCATTCCCCTGTCTGCTCATCTCTTCTTTAGTCCAGAAAATTTTTCTAAGAACTTTATTCTCAAATACTCATAATTTTTTCTCCTCCCTTAAAGTAAGAGTCCATGTTTCGCATTCATATAACTGGGAGAATGACAGTTTTATGTATTTTCAGTTTAAACTATTTTTTTTACAGAAGTTGGAGCGACAAGAGTACCTGTATTGCATAACAGCATGCATTTCCAGAGATTGAGCCAATGCATATTTTACACAACCTGTGGTCGCGAACCCCCAGGGGGCTCGTCAAAAGTTTTTTGTAATGGCGGGTTTCGAGGTTAGGTCTATTATTGTTTTCTTCATTTCTGCAGCTTTGTAATAATAATAATATAATAATATAATAATAATAATATCTTATTATTATCATTATTATTTTAAAATTAAATTAATCCTATAATGCTTCTTGTTACATATGTGTAACATCGGGAATTTATCACATTATTTCCACAATAAATTAATATTTACCGCGAATGCCTGATTTACACTTCTGTAACAACGTTAGGAATGCATTTGATTTCGCTATAACTAGGCCTACACGTTGTGTAACTTTTAAGCCGTAACTAGAGTAACTTTAGGTTTTAACCGTTAAGGGGTAAGTTAATTTATGGTTATTAAACATTTTGCTTAGAATAAAATGTTATGTATGTATATTAAAAAGTCAGTGGTTCACCCAAATCAGATCATTGTGGAAGGGGTTCGCGAGTCGAAAAAGGTTGGTAACCGCTGAGCCTAAGTATAATTTGTTCTGATATCTCATTCTTCTTCTTCTTCTTCTTCTACTACAAGGTTTAGGCTATGCAGCCTGTTCCGGCGAAGTTAAAAGTGGAGTCCATCTTCTACGTGGTCGGCCAACATCTCTTGTTCCTCTGGGATTATACAGGAAGGTTCTTTTTGGTATTCTTTCGTTGTTCATTCTCATTAAGTGTTCTGTCCATTTCTTATTATTTTCGCTGATTTTATCTTCAATTTTATATATATTTAATTCTTCTCGTATAGTTTTCATTCCTTATTCTATCTGCTTTTGTGCATCCTTTCACATTACGTAAAAACAGCATTTCCGCAGTCTGTATCCTGCTTTTATCCCTTGATTTCGTTATCCAATTTTCACTTCCATACAACAACAAAGGAGCAGCCATTGTTTTATATAATTTAAGTTTTGTATCTTTTCTTGTTTTCCGACCTAAGGTTATTTTTATGGTTCCACAAATAGCATGAAATTTATTTACTTTATTTTCTATATCTTCATTTTCTCTATAAGTTATATCACATCCTAAATATTGGAAATGTGATACTACTGTATCTCATTCATATTTGTAATTATTTTTCATACGTATTTGAATTCAGCCAATTATTAAAAATTGCCCCTAATTTGTCATTAATACTGCCCCATTTACTATAATATATTTATATGTGTGAACATATATTTAGTTTTTATCGATGTTTACTTCCAGTCCTAATTTGGTAGCGTTATTCAATAGACTTTGAATGTTGGCACTTAGTATCTCCTCGCTATCACCTAATAATAAGTTACTACATCATCCAGCATCACCATAAACTAACAACTTATTAATATCATAGAGTTGTAGCCTTCTTTATCCTCTAAAGATTTGATGGCATGCTCTAGTACAAAATTAAACAGCAGAGGGGATAGTGCATCTCCTTACTTTAACCCATGTGTGCATTTGAAAAACTATCTGAAAACCGTTTGCCCAAACGCAACCTATTTTTTTTTCTATGAGTTTAGACATATTCCAATAATTCCTAACTAACTTTCTTAGGAATTCCGACCTCCCAGCTGGATACTATATAACTTCTACTTAATTGAATCGGTATGCCATTTTGAAGTCTACATATCGTAGTTGATGCACTCCAGAACTCCAAGCGCGACGGGCCCTAGAAAGCCCTTGACCTACCAGCCGGCTGCTGGCCTCAGATCCACATGTGTTAATCACAGAGGTAGACGATCATCTAGCCAGTATAGGGGTGACATGTGGTCAGTATGTAGGGTCCCCCAGCCGTTATAGCTGGTCTTCTCTGCCTGGAGTCGCTACTTATTGTAGCTACCCAAATGCCTCACGAAGCTGGGTGGGCAACCGGTCCCATACTGGGCCGAAATTCCATGAGAAAATGTCTACCCCCATGGGGTCTCCAACCAGCGCCATGTCTCTTTATTAGTGTTCATTATATTCACATTTCTCTTTTCTAAAATGTGTCTTATACCACAAAAATCTATCTGTTGCAGACCTGTTACTTCTAAATAAATCACATTGATGCTAATAGAGGCCGTTTGGATTAACTATTTTTTAGACTCTCAGCAATTATTCATTCTGTAGTCTATGATGACAGGTCTAATTACATGGCCAGTCAAAATGTTGTGCAGGTTTTCCAGAAATTTATTATGTGAAATGTTAATGAACAGAAATACGTGAGGACCATATTGTATGAAAGGTAAAATCTCAAAGTTTAGTTGTCCACTCTAAGTTCCGCGTCTCACCCGCAAGATGTCAACAGCAGAGCAGTAAAGGAAAATGGCGTTGACTGGGGATCAGAAGTCTTTCTGTGTGCTTGATTACCATGTAAACAACTCTGTGACTAGTGTTTCAACGACATTTCCGTACCAGAATACGATGAAGACCCGCCGGATGGGAAATCCATTCGTAAGTGGTTACACACAATTTAGGGATTCAGGCTGTAATCTGTAAACGAAAATCGACTGGCCGTCCGTCGACGAGTGAAGAGACAGTCGAACGCGTTCGCACATGCTTCGTGCGGAGTCCACAGAAATCCACCTACCGGGGAGCGACAGAACTTCAACTACCACAAAAAACTGTATGGCGGATTCTCCGGAAACGTTTACAGATGAAACCCTACCACTTGCAACTGGTTCAAGCCTTAAAAACCCGCCGATTAATGCTTTGCGAGCGGTCCCTTTCTGTGTGTATTTCTCGCATTAATGGAAGAAGAATGAGTTTCCATGAGAGGGTAGTTTACAGTGATGAAGCTGACTTTCCACCTTTCAGGAAAAGTGAATAGACACAATGTTAAGGATTTGGGGAACTGGTAACCCCCATGCAACTCTGGAACATCACACGCGGATTCTCCGAAAGTGAATGTCTTTTTGTTGCCATTTCCCATGCAAAAGGTTTATGGGCCCTTTTTATTTCATGAACGTACTGTGAACGGACATGTTTTTCCTTGATATTCTACAACATGGGCTCCTTCCGCAGCTTGAAGCGGATAGTCCAGATTTCATTCTGCAGTTGGATGGTGCCCCTCCACATTACCATGGCAGTGTTCGAGACCCATTTGAATACGGCTTTACCACAACCGCTGGATAGGCCGTGTCATCTCAGGGTGGATCAACAAGTCATTCATTGGCCACCTCGTTCACCAGATCTAACCCCGTGTGATTTCTTCATGTGGGGTCTTGGTAAAGGATCATGTTTTACGTACCACCACTTCCCAACAAACACTGCATGAACTGCGTGCCCGCATCACAGCAGCCATTGCTGATATCCGACCGCGGACCTGCTACAGAAAGTTTGGCAGGAGATGGAATATCGGCTTGACATCTGCCGTGTAACAAAAGGCGCTCACATAGAACATCTGTGAATATTTAAAAAAAAACTTTTGAGAGTTTACCTTTCATACAATATGTCTCACAATATTATATGTTCATTACATTTCACATAATAAATTTTCTGAAAACCTGCACAACATTTTGACTTGCCCTGTATTTTCTAAGATAAGTACCAATGTTGTAAATAATATTATATATATATATATATATATATATTAAAGCTCAATTATTTTAAATTGATTTATTGAATTATCAAAACACATTTGTAACTTTTCTTTTTTAAAGAAGATGGAGAACTTATGCTAATTATAATCTGTACAAAAGAAGTCAGCTTAAAAAGATATGATCGCGAAGAAGAGAACATTTGTGGATTGTTTTGTTGGAAAAATGTTTGTATTATTGAACAAGTTTTCCTAGGTGAGGTTTTTTGGAGGGGGGGGGGGTTTCCTTACGTGTCAAGACAAACCTAATGGCCCAATTGGTCCCCGGACATCATATGGCATCCATTAACATGACCATTCATATTCGCTGTAGTAAAGTTTAAGATTAAGGACTCCTGGTGTACCATTATCATCTCTCTCATATCATCGGGGCAGCGTAACCCCGTCTTCAATGTGCCCGAACCTCAGAGGTGGGTTACAATGCCAGAGAGAACACCAGAAATGTCGAAGCTACAACCTCGGTCATTGGAAAAAAAAAAAAAAAAACACACACACAGTGGCGGCTCGTGACTTTGAAATTAGATGAAGAGCTAGTAAGAAACCAGATACAATGAGACCAGTAAGTCTCGTAGACTGCGATGGGCTGGACATATGGCACCGAATGGGGAATGAAAAGACGGTTGTGATCAAACTGTAATCAATCGATTGAGGACCATGATATAAGGAACCGGAGGACTGCGCAAAAGGAATCTTGTGAGGGAAGAACATGCCATCAACCGTCTTGCCTTGGCAACCAGTCGATGGATTTCGATTGGAGAAAGTAGTTTTCTCCGATGAAACAACCATTTCGAGTGAATACTGGTCCTCACCATGTATATCGTGAGATTGTCACCGACATAATGAACGCTTTTTGCATCGACATGCAAAGTATCTTTGTGGGGGTGGATGTCTTACGATGGGGCTGGCGTGATAGAACGCAGTGTGGATGCGCCGGTTCGATGGCGGAGATGTATGAACGTATTCGTAAACATGTATTCCTTCCTTCCGCCAGGACGTTTTCCCAATGGAACATTACTGTTCCAGCAGGACAACCATCCCGTGCACTATGCCGAAGCATTCAAAGATGGTTTTCGGACGAGGCCCGAGATCGAAATACATTCATTGGCCTCCCGAAGTCACCCATTTGAATGTCATCGAACATGCATGAACGAAATAGAAACAGAAGAGGATTAAGAAGTATGCTCGCCAATCCCCCCGAAATATGATGAGTTGTGGGATCAACTTCTCGCATACCTGGGAAGATCTCGTCCGGGAAGAGGACGAGCCTCCTCGTCAGATCATGCCGAATCGACTTCGAGCTGTAGTTGAAGCTGATGGCCTGTGGACAGATATTAAGTTCACTGGTCTCTTTTTTTTTTTTTTGCATTTTTTGTTGTTTTTTTAATTTAATTTTTTACTGTGAGGAAGTAGAACTTTAACTTCCATATATGGTTTGTTTTTTAAAAGCCAGGTCAGCCTAACCACAGAATTGAGTATACATTATTCCACTCTTTTTTTTTATAATTAGATAGTCCAGGAACTCTGAAAAAATAAATAAACTCACATTAATATTAAAAAATTGGTTTTACCTAGAAATCGAATGCGAGACACTCCCTTGATAACGTATTGGACTAAGACTCAACCATATGTGCTACGGGGACACGAAGGCAGGATTAGCAGCCGTTGCGCTCTTGGTCTCACAGCTGCATTGTGTTTTTCGAACAGAGGGAGACAATTTTCTTTGTGCTATGAATCATGACATGTGCACGAGCACTAGTCGACCCATTTTGGGGGGAGGGGGAAAGTGACCTTAGGTGAAATAGGATTTATAAATTTCGGATATTAAATAATAATAAATCTAAATACATTTGCGTATATGTTACCACTAATATAAGTCTTAGAAGATAATATTGCCAAAGAAAATTACAAACTGAACGTTTAAAGGGTTTCTCTTTACTGTGAACATGCAAGGCTAAATAAAACAAATTATCTAAGCAAATGATTTATTAATTAGAACAATTGAATAGTTTCACTTTCCTGTCCGTAAATAAAGCTGCACTCAACTTAAATTACCTTCCACTGATTTTGCACGCTACATTCCTACGTATACAGTTACTTCTACGCACTTTTCCCGTATTTACAAACATTTCATATAGTTTAATGTTTTTCTACAATTATTAAATATTTATCTACATACGCAATATTTCTTCGAAGTTTCGCAGAATCATAGTTCGAATGCGCCAACGGTTAAAGAAACTTCCCCAAGATGGCGAGATACATATGATATCGGAATGACCTACATTCGAAAATATATTTTAAGAAATAGGTGTTCACTCACTTCATTTTTTTAGGTTCCTATGGGGCAAGTTAGTATACATCAGTTTAATTTACACTTCATTAAATATAGAATTTCTTATATTTGGGCAGAGTGAATTTTCCTAAAATTATCGTCGCTGCCATTTGAGGATCAATTTCAATTTTAAAGTAAAGTAATCTCACTACAGGCCTCGGGAGGCCCTTGGGGTAGTAGGAGGTTAAGGCTCCCACTTTTTTGGACAATCGGCACTTGATGTCAGCCGGGTTATCAGCCCTGCGTGACGGCCGCTTTTATCCCCAGAACAAGTGTCTGGTACTCATTTCCGTTAGAGGCTGAGTCGACCCCTGGGTCATAGTTTTGTTTACACTTCATTAAATAATATGTATGTAAATTATTCTGTTAGGTGTAGGAAGGGGGAAGTTGGTGTACACCCATTCCTAATAAATATTTAGGAATTTATTGTGATGATTATACCTATTTCACAGCTAACATGGTTCTATCTACCTACAACTCTACTACATTTTCGTAGGATTCAAAGTTATGTGGTTCCATCTAGCGACAGCTCTACAATTGTTTGCCCATGTGCACTGTTATTCTGTAGGATTTGGAAGGTAAACTAAAGATTTTCCATAAATCTGTAGTGATTGATTTCCTGAGCAAATTAATTACAGGAAACCAGTAATTACATATGATATATCCTCTTTACTTTCAATATGTAAATGAAAAGATGTTTCTAAGAAAATTATTTAGTGCAGAGAATATTTTTTCATCATCATCCAGGGATTAAGCCTGTTGGCTCGTTCCGGTTTCATGAAAGCTGGAATTGTTTAAATTGTTCAGACCATCTTCTGTGTGGGGAC
This sequence comes from Diploptera punctata, assembly GCA_030220185.1. NCBI lineage: Eukaryota > Metazoa > Arthropoda > Insecta > Blattodea > Blaberidae > Diploptera > Diploptera punctata. Next base: position 39,950 of record JASPKZ010001298.1, on the reverse strand, counting down.
CAACATTTTTCCTTCCGTGCGGTTTATAATTTAGCAATAATTTTGGAAATCTTTCCTTCTGGCCATTTCTATTAATATGTTCTTTCCAGTCGTTCCTATATTAATTATTCGGTCTGGAAGTTTAGTTCCTTTCTTATATCTTAATTTATTTTCTTATCCAGTAGAGTACATCCTGCTATATTTCTTAAAAATCGCGTCTCAGCTGCTACCAATCTTTGTTCTTGTCTTTTAATGATCGTCCAACATTCTGATCCATACATCAATACAGGAACAGCCATTACTTTATCAAATTTAATTTTTGTTTCTTTTCTTGTGTTTTAAGGGTTCTTTTAATAGTGCCACACATTATATTAAATTTATTTATTTCGTCAATATCTTCAATATTTTTTGATTATTAATAATTATGTATGCATTATTTGATAAAATACACAACACAGAAATTAGGGACAAATGCCATATTCAAGACATAACCAAATTTATTATAGACAGACGAAAATATTGGGTCATATAGAAAGAATGGAAGAAAACCGGCTTGAAAAAAGAGCTAAAGAAGATAGACCAATGGAGGGTGAAGAACAAGAGGAAGACCAGCCAAGAGATGGATAGACAGGGAATGCATATCCAATACGTCTTCCTCCGAGGAGTGATTTTGGAAATAAACAGGATGAAAATCCTACAAATTAAGTTTAAGCAGAAGAAGAAGAAGTAGTATGCATTCATACACAACAAGATAATGCTTCTGAGCAAATGACATGTTACATATAGGGCATGCGAATCACTTCTCATTATTATGTATACGCAAATGTCTAACTAAATTAGATTTATCAGTAAATAACTTATTACAAAGAGAACATTGAAAATGGTTTCTCATTATTATGTATACGTAAATGTGTGTTCAGATGAGACTTCTTAATGAATGACTTACTACAAACTGAGCATTTTAATGGTTTTTCATTGCTGTGTGTCCATAAAGGTGTACTAAGCTTGTATTTCGAACAACGACATAGTTTACAACAACTGGCGGCACTTGAATGTTTCTCATTGCTGATGAATAGAAAAATGTTCTATTTAAGATGTACCTATATGAGTAAATGATGAACTTAATTGCAAAATGAACATTTGAATAGTTTTTCACTAGCAATACATACATGTGATTTAAGATTGTGGCTCCGAGCAAATAACCTACTGCAAGAAGAACATTTGAATGGTTTCTTATTACTAATGTACAAGTACATGAGAACTCAGATTGGACTTAAGAGAAAATGACTTATTACAAACAGAACAATCGAATGGCTTTTCAATACTATGCGTACTTAAATGTCTAACTAAATGACATTTATCAGTAAATGACTTACTACAAACTGAACATTTGAATGGCTTCTCATTAGTATGTATGCGCGTAAATGTGTAGTAAGGCCGTACTTTTCAGTAAATGACTTATTACAAACAGAACATTTATAAGGTTTCCACTATTATGACTACGTAGATGTCTTTTAAGTTGGTACGTTTCAGTAAATGATGGTATTACAACTGAACTTTGAACAGTTTCTCATTGCTATGCTGCTTTAAATGTCTATTGAGATAACACTTCCGAGTAAATGACTTATTACAAAAAGCACACATATATTGTTTACATAACAAGTTCTTATCTACTCTTTGTGAATACTCATTAGAACTGTATACTTCAGTAAACTTTTCTTCATTCTGCTCCACCTGAAAATGTAATATTATAATTATAATAACTTGATTGTTAAGATGAGCCATGTGCATTTTTTATGCATTTACAAGTGACATCTCCTGGTAGCTCGGGTGTATATTTATATTTTTCTAATGTTACAAAATGGTGTAGAGAAAGAAAATAAGTATATATCTATTTATGATTTAACCCAATATATACAAGAAAAATTTCAGTTTTCTTGAAATGTGACAAAATGGGCAGGACACATTTTAATACTCAAGAGCTCAAATATAAGTATTCTTTACTTCATAATAGCGTGTCCATGGAATCTGTAGAGAAATTCGACAGCTTTCCTATTATATATTTTTCGTGCCTGAAGTTCAAGAGCGAAATGAGTAATATCACGTGATCTGTTCTCCCTCCTGCACTTCCTTCCGCTTCCATTGGCGCGTGGCATTTTTCCCGCCGTCCTGCGTACTTGGTTATTTCAACAGCTTCTCTACGGATTCCGTACGGAACAGACTTTTGAAATCTTGTTTCAGCAGCAGTGTAAACATCTACCCTGTCACCTACTTTTTAAAAATATATCCTTAATACTATGTTTTATTTCATTTCTTCATACTATTATAAGATGACCGACAAATATAAATTTGAAGCACTATCTCATATATAGTAATATTGATAAAACATACATAACTATAACCATTACATGACAAACTTGATTGTTGAATATTTTTGTTAAGCTTTTGTGTCAAAGTTGAGATAAATTTCTTCTTTATCTTATTGAAGGTCACGGTATTTCCATAATATGGATCATCATTGAATAAAATTCAGTACCAGCTTTGGGGGATTCTATGCCATTGTACCAACTATATAAATTCAAATAATAGAAACACACACAATTTATTATTGCAGTATGTGAATAATTATGAGGGAAATATGTATGTGATCTTTTTCCCCAAACAATGTGAGAAATGCCTTATTATGAAGTAAGAAGTTAATCTCAAAGTAACCTAAAATTGCCATATTTTCAATAGAGTGAATTTTAATTAAATCGACAAACTGCAGCTACTGATTCCTGACTGTAAATGGAGGGAAAAATGTCCTATGAATAAGTGTCCATAAATGCATCGTTGCCACGGCAGATGGCACTGACAAATGACATTATTCTCTCGGCCTGTTGCATGGCCTGCTAGATAACCGGACTTAACCCGCCTGGCATTTTAACCTCTAAAGCGTTGTGTATGCTGAACCAGTTCCTGGTGTGCTTACCCATCAACAGCGTGTCCACGTAGCCTGTGACCCTATTCGGAGAGAGGCCGGAACATGCGAAAGAGTTAGGCAATCCATGATACTGATACGAAGTATCAACGCGCGCATTGCATCCCATGGAGGCCACGTTGAACATCTGTGGCGTGGATGCGATTATGCTATTTACTGTGTGCCGGGACGATATGTTGTCATTTCACGCACATCGTTCATTTCCGGACACATGTTAATATGACCTTTTTTCCTTCATTTTCAGTCAGAAATCAGTCCCCGAAGTTTGTCGGTTGTAATTACCGTTCACCCTGTATAAAATATTTATTCATTCAACTTGTCATTTCGACATTTCTAGTATCCTCCTCCTGGCATTGACATATTGTAACCCACTTCAGAGATGAGGAAGGCGGAGTCACACTGCCCCAATTATATGATGGGATGATGATGTAATGATGCAGCAGGAGAGACCTAATCCTAAACTTAATCTAATGAGGTGAATAAGATAATTCATTCATAGTGCTCTACCCAAGAGTAAGGTCTTTCACTGCAAACTCAAGCATTCTCAATTCTTTCGTTTACTCAGCTTTCCTTTTTGTATCCGCTTACCACCACAAGGATAATTATGATAATTAATAGTACACGGATAAGTACAAGGACTGTTGGGCATTTTAAAGTATCCCGACATTTGGTTACAGGTGGGAAAAACCCCGAAAAAACCTCATCTAGGAAACATGTCCCGAATGGGGATTGAACCAGGGACATGTTGCATGACGAGAAGAACACTAGTCACATACTGCAGCGGTGGATGTAATATGAGTGCCTCAGTTCCATAGGTACCCCCCCAAATAACTATAATTAATAACCCTACTATCCCTACTATTATATTCCTATTCTCTTTACACAATTTAAAAATGTATGCTTTTCCCTGTAATTGCACTAGAAATAATCATCTGTATCAGAGCCACATCTGCCTATAACATAATAGATGAGTTAAAATTAACACAAAAATGTTCTAAGCAGATGTGGCTCTGACAGAGATAATTATTTCTAGTGCAACTGCAGGGGAAAACATAATTTTTTAAATTGTGGGTTAGGCACCTATGGCACTGTGGCACTCATAAAATATGTGTTGGTCAATCCTCAGACTAAGTCACACACTATCGAACCCGTAGGTTCATGGCCGTACGGACATCAGATCTCCATAGATCACTATCCTGAGCTAATGTTTTCCAATCATTCCCTCAAATCATGGTTAATGTTATTTTCCCACCTCATTCTTGGTCTATCAATTGGGCATTTTCCCTCTCGTTTTCCTACCAGACGGTTGAATGCACATATTTCATTCCCCATTCGTGCCACATGTCCTGCTCATCACAGCCTACATGACTTAACTGTTGTTATTATATCTGGCTTCTTATAAAGATTATGTAGTTCATTGCTCAGACAATGTACCCAATTTATCATAAAACTCACTAACAAAAAATTAATGCTAAACTAATCTGATGTTCTAATCTCACTCTCGTTTTCCTACCAGACGCTTGCATGGCACGTCTTTCATTCCCCATTCACTCCACATGTCCTGCTCATCACAGTCTACATGACTTAACTATTCTTATCATATCTGGCTTCTTATAAAGACCATGTAGTTGCATTGCTCAGACAGTTACCCAATTTATCATAAAATCCGCTAACAAAAAATTAATGCTAAACTAATCTGATGTACTAATTCGCCCATTTTCTCATCCCAACTTGCTCATATAACACTATTTTGCCTATTTTCTCACTTTAACTTGCCCACTAATGTAGGTGGAGTCCTGGGATGGAATCCCAATTTATGTGAATAAACATGTTTGGCAATTGTCTCTAGTGGTGATGTGTATTATCACATGATAAACATGATGCTAGCAGTCACTTTTTTCTGATTCAATATTCACAAGAGGCATGGTCACATAGAATACCCCTAATTTGCACATTTAAAAATGAGGAAAAGAAAACAATACTAACAAATAAAACAAAAAATAGACAAATTAGAAATCATAATGTATTAGATGAAATGTGAGGAATGCGAACAATACATAGAAAATATATAGTACATATATTATATTAATGTATACAATATGAGACATATAGTGATTTCACCCACGGCAGACAAGATTTTGTGGATTCGCAGATTGTGATTGATGTTCTCCTAGCAGAGGATACAAACAAGAATTCTCGAAACAAATGTAACAGATAGCAATTCAAGCAGGTCTTGAAATTAATAATATTAATAAAACAAAATATCTCTATAATGTTCCTGACAATATTTCTAGCTATATTTAGTTGAATGGAACAAAATATGAGCAAGTAGGATCAAATGTTTACACAAGTAATGACATGATAGTAGAAATCAATGAACAATTGGCTTCTGGTATCCATTACCTAAGAGCATTAAACAAATTATAACTTCTAGATACATATACAATAAAATCAAAATAAGATTTTTCAAAACAATAATTAAAACTATAATTATGTACTATAAGATACATCTAAACTAACGATTGTGTAATAATGCAAAAGAAAATACAAACAAAATACTTACCTTTGATAGTGAGTGGAGAACATATTTTTATTGACTCACCTCATATATTTTCAAATTTCTTTGATAGCGACAGTTATAGACAATATCAACACCCCTCTTCAGTCATGGCTTCTACTTATGGCAGCACAAGAGGTGATGTCAATAGAGAAAACAACAATCACAGAATTTCATCAGTGGAAGCCATGACTGAAGCGGGACATGATATTGTCTGAAACCATCTGTATCAAAGAAATTTGAAAATATATGAGGTGAGTAAATAAAAATATTTCTTCACTCACTATTAATGATATAACTTCATAATGTTTACTTCCCAATATTAATTTCAATGTAGTTACCTTTGGCTCATTTTTCGTAGAAGGTACCATATCTTGGTTCTAAGTGCCTCATGTTTTATATCAAAGCTTTCAGTTTTTATTTTCACATGATATGAAGCATCCTGCAAACATGCGGAGAAAATACAAAAATTTATGGCTCAATTTTAGAATACTTCGACCAATGATTTTTCGATACTGCAACCATGGTGTTCAAACCTACAAAAACTGGAGTAGCTCAGTTCTGGCTAATTTTAAGACATGACTGCATTCAAGAATACCTTTTCAGAATCAAAGTATAATGGAGAGATTGTGCCAACTCTGTAACAACTATAATTTGATTCTGGACAAGGAACACCTACTCTGCTGCAGAAAATTAGATAAAAACTAGAAAATTGAAAACTTGGAAGCTCTTTATTCGAAGCTTGGAAATAAAATGTGTCAGGTCAACAAATCTAGAAACCACTAACAACAGCAGTCACTATATTGGATAGTAATCTCCCATCCTCTGTGATTAATTAATGTTAATATAAGGTTAGCGATAAGAACCTTTTACTTACTGGCTTAACAGCCCTTTGAGTCTAGCCATAACATCTTTTGTCAAGAGATTCTAGATCAATATAATTTAGTTATGTTTTATTTATTTTTTATAAATACTAGGAAGTAACATTAAGAGGTTTATTTAATAATTAAGACATGTTGGTCTGTGATCCTTACCTTTTATGGTTGTTTTTGTTGAACATATGTTTTCAAGGCTTGTGAGCCCCATCTTCAGCGATTACAGATTGTATTACTCAACACATAAGAAATGGTTAAAAAAGGGAAATAAAAAATCTCAGTGGCTGCTCACGTTTGGTCAGAAAAACACAAAATAGATGTAACACCAAGAGTATTAAAACAATTAGAAAAACAAAATGACCTCACCATATGGGGGAAAAATCTACAAACAGAAGAACAGAAAGAATTATGAATTTTGAAAATCCCAGAGAAAAGAATTTCATTTTCAAGTTCATTGGAACGCAGGCAGAGGGAGCAGGAGTCAATATCATGCCGACAGCTTGAAAAAATCACTGTGTAATTGCTGATATGTGGCTCACAAGCCTTGAAACATACATTCAACAAAAAACAACTATAAGAGGTAGAATTAGAGTGACCAAATATCTCAATTAGTGTTATGCTTATTTACCCACAGATGTCATGAGTGGTATGCTGTCGGCATACCAACCCAATGGGATATCTAGTAGCAACTGAAGTGTCATTTAAATGATATGGCCAATAAATTTTGCTTAAGGCCTCTTTTTTTCAGACTTAGGATTCTTTTAAAGAACCGGAAAACTTCAGAATCAGGATCAATGATTTGAAGTCCCTCCCAGAGTAACCTGTTCATGGATTTTTTTCCATCCTAAAAAATCCATCAACCCTAGCCGGGTTTGAAGCCACAACCCTCAGGACTGTATCCAAAGATAGTAAACTTCCAAGTGCTATTGCTGCCTGTGAGTCTTTTACCGTCATGCTAACAAATATGAAGAGCCAATAAAAACATTACCTCAAGTTTCATGTCCTCAGATGATATAAATATATCATATTTAGTATCAACTATGGCAGTCTCTTCTTCTAGTTCTGATTTTATTTCTACTTTGATGTTCTGTAAAAAAAAAATTAAATATATCATCATCAATCATATCAAACACAGTGTTTTATTTTAGGAAGTAATATTTTGAGGTTCTTTTAATTATATTATTTGGAGTCTGTTTATCTTACTTCAATATTAATGTTGATTTGTTCTTGACATGTTCAAAAACAAATCAACATTAATATTGAGGTAAGATAAACAGACTCCAAATAATATAATCAAACATAAGCTTTAGGTATTCTGTGCCAGCATGCCGCTTACATAAACTGAATTAAATAAACGGAAAAATATACAATTTATTATTGCAGTATGCGAATAATTGTAATAAATGGTAAACAAATTTTAACAAATTTTTGTTTTCTTAATGCAGAAGCCATTCATTGTGTATTTGTGAATGATGATTGGTTGCATTGAATATGGGACCAAGAGAGTAAGTTACAGGGAGGATTTATGCTTGGATGGGAGTGTACCCTGACTTAGCTCAGTGGTTAGAGCATCAGCATGGAAAGCTGGAGGTTCGGGGTTGAATTCCCAGATCAGGCAAATTTTTTTTTGCCCTTTACCATTGATTACAATACTTTAATTGGTGTATATTAATTTACTTATTACAATCATAGTAATAGCTTTAGTTTTTAATATTAATTTAATGTGAATAATTACTCGAGAGAAATAAATATGTTATTTTTTTTCCCCAATTTTTTTACAACTGGACCACAGAGAATCAGGAGCAGAGGCATACCATTAAAAGACTAGCCATAACAATTTTGATCGCAAAATATGCAAGAATAAGACATTCAACAACCCGAACGACAAATGTATGTGTGTGTGAGTTTTGCAGGTAGAGATGCAAACAATATCACATCACAGAGTGCCGTGAAAGAACAAAATCAACCTCCGATTATAGTAAAGAATAATTAATACTCATTTGGGTGAACTTTTCATTTTTATAACTTTTCCAAAAGAATAAGTGAAAAGCCTTAAATAAATTGAGAAATTGAGTTCAAAGTAACCTAAATCACAAAATATATATTAGTCTTGTTTTGACAGTGTAGCCCACTTATTACAAAATCCACTAACAAAAAGTTAATGCTAAACTAATCTGTTTGTACTAACTCACCATTTGGTCACCCTAACATGCCCACAATTAAGGTGGACACCTAGGATAAATCCCCTTATAATGTGAGTAAACATGTTGGCAATTGGCTGTAGCGGTAACATGTGTTATCATATTGGCCAACATGATTTTAAAAATCAACTTGTTCTCCAATCTAATATTCACAGCCTTTCTTTCAATTTGATGTTTTTCTGGCCATTCGGTGGGCTGCTACAGCATATTTTCTACTTTCCCCATTTTGAGAGAAGGGCTAAATTAATTATTAAAAAAATAGAGAAACTGAAGCTCACAGTTTAAGAAGAATCTACATTCATAAAACTAAAAGGAGAATTAATGAACTTTGAAATTCCTGGGGAAAATTATTTGATTTTGAGGTTTTTCAGTTTAACCAACAGAGGGAGCAGGAGGCAGCTCTTCAAGACAACCTAACAATGGTCGTGAAAGTACTGAGGATGGAACTGAATAAGGTTCCAAAACCATCTAAGAAGAAGGAGAAGAATATGAGGTGAGGTAATACAATTTTAAATTTACTTATTTCTATCATAGTAATAGCTTTAGCTAATTAATATTAATTTAATAAATAATGCTATAACTGTATGGAGTCCTTTATGTCTTCTTAATGTAGAAGCCATTAATTGTGTATTTGTGAATGATGGTTCATTGCATTCAATGTGAGATCAAGAGAGTAGGTAAAGGGAGGATTTATGTTTGTATAGGATGTAGCCTGAATTAGTTCAGTGGTCAGAGCATCAGCATGGAGAGCTGAAGGTTCAGGATTCAATTCCTGGTTCAGGCAAAATTGTTCTCTTTACCATTGAATACAATAATTTAGTTGTATTCATTAATTTACTTATTTCAATCATAGTAATAGCTTTAGCTTCTCAATATTAATTTAATAAATACCTCACGGTGTTAATTTCTAAAAAGTATTTAAATTAATGTTGGGAAGTAAACAATATGAAGTTATATGTATAACTGTAGGCTTTCACGGCCGGCGTCTTGATCCCTATTAGGTTCGTCTTCCGGGCATATAGGCCGTGGTCCAGTCGTTCTTCTACTCGACGTTTCGTCTACTGCTGCGGTAGACATCTTCAGGAGATACTGCGTGCTCTCTGTGAACTCCTCAACAGTCGGCTGCAGACTGGCTGGTCGTTGGAAACTCCCCTCCCTATTTATAGGCACGCCCCTGGTGGAGAGGCGGTTTTCGTGCGCGGTCCGTGTTGCGTGCTGTTTTGTCCAGGCTGTCGCTAGCAGAAGTCATAGGCTTCGTTGTCGTATTGTGCAGTGCCGGGATCCAGATTTTGTTTATCTTCATGTTTTTCTTCTTTTTTGTTAAAGGAATTTTTGTGTTTATATATTTCAATAGCTTCTCTGTACAGTCTGGTGTAATAATGTGATGTTTGGGACAATACCTGTGTTTCTTCGAATCTTATTATATGTTCTTGGTTGTTCATCCAGTGTTCCGCTACGGCTGATTTTTCCTTTTGTTTTAGTCTGCAATGCCTCTTGTGTTCTTGCAATCTTGTGGTAACCATTCTTTTTGTTGTGCCGATATAAACCTGTCCACAACTGCAAGGGATGCGATATATACCGGCAGTACTTAACGGATCTCTTGTATCTTTGGCTGGGCGCAGTATATACTGCGCCCAGCCAAAGATACAAGAGATCCGTTAAGTACTGCCGGTATATATCGCATCCCTTGCAGTTGTGGACAGGTTTATATCGGCACAACAAAAAGAATGGTTACCACAAGATTGCAAGAACACAGAGGCATTGCAGACTAAAACAAAGGAAAAATCAGCCGTAGCGGAACACTGGATGAACAACCAAGAACATATAATAAGATTCGAAGAAACACAGGTATTGTCCCAAACATCACATTATTACACCAGACTGTACAGAGAAGCTATTGAAATATATAAACACAAAAATTCCTTTAACAAAAAAGAGAAACCATGAAGATAAACAAAATCTGGATCCGGCACTGCACAATACGACAACGAAGCCTATGACTTTTGCTAGCGACAGCCTGGACAAAACAGCACGCAACACGGACCGCCGAAAACCGCCTCTCCACCAGGGGGTGCCTATAAATAGTGGAGGGAGTTTCCAACGACCAGCCAGTCTGCAGCCGACTGTTGAGGAGTTCACCAGAGAGCACGCAGTATCTCCTGAAGATGTCTACCGCAGCAGTAGACGAAACGTCGAGTAGAAGAACGACTGGACCACGGCCTATATGCCCGGAAGACGAACCTAATAGGATGAAGTTATATCATTAATAGTGAGCGGAGAACATATTTTTAACGACTCATCTCTTACAATTTCAAATGTCTTTGATACCGACAGTTTCAGACAAGATATTGTCTGAAACCGTTGGTATCAATGAAATTTAAAATTGTATGAGGTGAGTCATTAAAAATGTCTTCTCCACTCACTATTAATTCTAAAAAGCAATTTATACAGTAACTTACTTGTGATTCATTTTCAAATTCTGACAGATGATCTTCATTTCTAATAGTAAATTGCTGATTCATTGTTATGAGTGAGTCTGAAAAATTCAATAAAACTATTAAATAGGTTTATACAGTAGCAGAAACACTTTTTACAAAAAAATTAATAACTACACTGTTTCTGAATGGACTTTCTTCGAAATTTGCACATTTATTCTGCATGAATTTATCTTTAAGTTGATAATTTAATAAACTAATTCATTGGCACTATCATACCCTTAGGTTCATGTCCGCAAAGATATAAATTCTCCATAGATCTCTATCCTGAGCTGATATTTTATCATCCCTTGTACAAACTACTTCCCTCAAATATGGTTAATTTTATTCTCCCGCCTCATTCTTGACCTGCCTACTGGGTGATTTCCCTCTGGTTTTCCTTCAATGAACCACCATGCCCCTCTTTCATTCCCTATTCTTGCCACATGTAATTTATTGCAAGAAGTTAGTCATACCGATTTGACATATATATATATATATATATATATATATATATATATATATATATACTGCCAGCTGATGGAAGTTATATTAAACAGTCGTGCATGCCCCTATGATTATAAAGATTTCATTGATTAAGTGAACATCAAATACTTAAGTTTTTTTCCATTTGTTTATTAATATTGGCATGGTAACAATTAGAAGGCTCGCCTCTGATCATTCTATTGAATTAAAATTCTTGATTAAAGGTTAGTAAATAATTACCATTATATTCAATTTTGTTTGGTTAGCTCTTAATGGTGATTGGCTATTCTATGTCACCATGTCCACTAGTGAATATTCAATAGGAGAACAATTGACTTTCAGAGTCATGTTGGCCAGCGTGATAGCACATGTTCCTGCTAGAGCCAATTGCCAACATGTTTGTTCACATAAAAAGGAATTCTATCACAAGAGTCCACCTACATTAGTGGGCAAGTTAGGGTGAGAAAATGAGTGAGATAGTGCACTGGATAAGTTTGGCATTCACTTGTTTGTTAGCAGGTTTTTGTGATAAGTTGTCTTCACTGTTTGAGCAATCGCTAGTACATATTTTACATTGCAAATATGCTGATTTTAGGTTACTTTGAGCTAAACTTCTCACTTTATTTTTAAGGCATTTTCCAATATTTTTTGGAGAAAAATGAATATTTTTTCTCAAATTATTATTCATATATTGCAACAATAAATTGTGTTTTTTAATTTGAATTTATGTTGGTGGCATAGAATCTCCCAGTGTTTTATTAAAATTTATAAATCGCTTGTGACAGAGATCGACATCAATAGAATGACTTTTTTTAGATGAATTAACCTAATGGGTACAACTAGGACAGGACACACGTCCAGTACCAAGGTTGAGATTAAAAAAAAAATCCCTTACTCCACCGGGAATCGAACCTGAATCGCCGGAGTGGAAGGTAAGGACTCTACCGACTACGCCACAGCGACAAACAATAACAAATAATTCTGACACTGTTGTTCACTGAATTGCACTAATTCAAAAGTGGTATCTTCCTACACAATTGCCTTTAATAAATGTCACAATTACTTGAATCTTTCACTAAATTAAATCCTTCAGTAAAATTTACTAGTTCATATCCATGTTTATAGATTGAGACGTAAATGTGAATGTTATATTCTGACATTTCATAATGATTTAGTAGCATGCGGTATTATGAATAATAATGAGAGTGGTGTAGAAATAACCTAATTCACATTCTATAGGAGAGATAAACCAATAAAATGTAGCAGTGGCATGAAAACACTTTCAAAATCTTACGATAATTTACTATTCGGCTCAACTTTCCATTAAGGCACAAGTTGTGGTAAAACATTATGGAAAAATTATAGTTAGATTTCCGCCGTAAATTTTATAAGACCTATAGAATATCAAATTTTAATCCATGGTTTCGTTTATACTATCTTCTACTGTTTTAAACGTTTAAAAATATAAATAAATAAAATTTGTAATAACCTGGGCATTAAGTCGCAATCATATTGTTTTTTAGCTTTCAATGCAGCCAACATATGTTTTCAAAGTATCTATAATACGTTCCAACGAAGTTAACATGTTTTTTTTATTAAACTAATTGAAGCCTGATACTGATTCTGTCATAAACATAGAGGTCATAAATTAGAGTCAAGGGCTCAAAGTTTAGTGGGTTATCTCTGGGGTCAACTATAGATTAGATTAATTCAATTTTAATTAAACGAATAATTATATATATTAATTTCAAATATTTGTAATTTAAAGAATATAACTTATTTTATACGATTCTATACCACGAGAACGCGAACATTTAGTCACCGTTCAAACAGAATAATCAACTTTTCCTTATCCAAGAAAAACTGTCAAATAATCTGGTATATTCTAACTTTCCCATTTCTAAACCTTACTTGCCAATTTTTTCACCTTATGAAATAAAATGAATATAGGTGGATTCCTGGCACAGAAAAACCTTTATTTATTTTAACTGTAAATTAATGACGTTATACAATGAACAGTCGATAGTCTATATACCTTTCCAATTTTGTACTTATATATTATTTTTAAACATTTTGATTTAACATCTCATGGCGTCCATTAGGTTGTCTATTTTAGAGGGCGATTCTGGGTTAATAATTTGTACCTTCATTGTATTTTGTCTCAACATTAGATTGTGACTTTTATGATTTTTCACGTAACTTTGTTATGAAATTATTGCACTACATACTTTTACCATTTTAATAACATTTCAAATTATTTTAAACATTTTGCCACGATTCTTAAAACGTATTTTACAATTTATAAATATTTATTTATCTATGTAAGCAAATGGAGGTATTTCTCTCTCTAGAATCGCAGTGCGCAAGCGCGAACGCGTATAACTTCCACCAAATAACATATTTTCTTCCAGCGCACATGGACATGATTGCATTAAAAATTTGTGTCTTAATAACCGATTCGCTATTTGACTATATTTGATTTTCCTCCCTTTCCTGTTTGCCTAAAAATTCTGCCAATTTAAACTGCAACTCAATAACCTTTAAATTTGCCTTCCTTTTAATGTACCAATAGGCACTATCTGTAAAAATATATCTTGTAGCAAATCATTTTTCTCTTTCTTAATACATTCAATATTCGTGTTAAAATTTAATAACCGTTAAAATCCTCTCAAACTATAATTATTGTCACATTAAGATCACGATTGAATATTTTCTATCTATGATATGTAGAATAACTCACTGGCACTACGTAGGTTCATGGCCATAAGCTCTCCATACAACTATACCCCGAGCCAACTTTTTCAAATCATGTATAATTTACTCCAAGCGCGAAAGGCTTAGAAGGCCCTTGGCCTACCGGCCGTCTGCTGGCCTCACATACACATGTGTTAATCACAGTGGTAGATGATCATCTAGCCAGTGTAGGGTGTACATATGATCAGCATGTCGGTCCCCAGCCGTTATAGCTAGTCTTCACACACCTGGAATCGCTACTTAATTTAGCCACTCAAATGCCTCACGACGCGGGGTGGGCACCGGTCCCATTCTGGCTGAAATTCCATGAGTAAATTTCTTCCTCCAATAGGGTTCGAAATTTGTATAATTTACCTCCTGAAATCAAGGTTATTTTCCACCTCATTGTTGGCCAACATACTGGGCACTACCTGAATAGTGATATTTTAAATAATATATATGCCTAAGCCATTTCTTAAATATATATTTTTTGAATAACCAAAATACAAAGGTAGCTTTTGGTTTTGAGGACAAAATATAATCTAGGGAAAACAACTGGGCTTAAAGATGACATTCTGTGAAGAATAGAAGATCTGGCAACCCCAATGTTGGTGTTTGATGGAAAAATGTTTGTATACCTATACCGAGCTAAGTTCCAATTGTAATGTAAACAAATCTGTTGTATGACTGCATTTTTATTGGTTGAATAATTGCTTTACCTATGAGTGTGTAAGAAAATTTAGTTTACAAGTCTCGCCCAGTGGGTAGTACATGGGTAGGGCCCCGTCCACAGGGTTACGTGGGGAGAAGAGAAGTCCCCAAAGCCGTAGTGAAGGCAACTTCTCTAGGAGACGAACACTCCGAAATTGCAGTTCCCTGCCCTCCAGGAAGAGGGGTTTGGCTAGAGGCTGGTAACCTCTACTAGTAAAAAATAACTTACTCATAAAATAGATACATCCAACCATAGTAATTCTGCCCGAAGGCAGGTCCTTCACTGCAATCATAGCATTTTCATGCTATGCTTACAGCTTTACTAGGGAATTGTGTAGGTGTGGTAGCTTCCCGTTGCTTTCCACACCTGTGAAGGATGATGATGATAATGATAAGGATGTTGATGATTATGATGGCCATATGATTTCGGGGACCGTTTGGACCTTAAAGTTTTCCTGACATTTGTCTTACAGGTGAGGAAAAACCCCGATAAAAACCTCACCCAGAAAAACTGCCCCGACCGGGGATCGAACCCGGGCCCGCTGCGTGACAAGGCAGCACGCTACCTCGAGACCACAGCGGTGGACAATAGATACATATAGGCAAAAATGGAAGCAACACAGAGACAGAATGAATGAAGATAGATATCCAAAACAAATAACAAATACAAACCTAAAGGCAGCCGAGATGTGGGCAGACCTAGAAAGAGATGGGCTGAAGTCGGAACGGATCAACAGACCTAATCCATGGATGCAGATGATGATGATGAAGTCTTTATTCTCAGCTTCTTTTAAAATTCCTATGTCTTCTAGGATGCTAATCTTCTTGTTATTCTTACTGTGTAATTTTGACATAGTATTATCGATTTTGTCGAACTGATGACCCGTTTCTAGTATATGTTTGGCAAAATTTGATTTTTATTCGTTATAATATATTTTTTTAATGTTCAGTATATCTTGTGTTAACATTTCTTGTTGTTCTAACCGATGTAAATCTTGTCGCAATTTTGTACTTTAGTTTATAAACACCTTTATTTTCGTATTTATTTGTTACTTCAACTTTGTTTGAACGGTGTTGTTGAGTTTGTTATTAGTTTTAAAGGCGCTTTTATGTTTTTTTTTTCCATCGAATTAGTTAATTTAATCGTTTCAAAATTGGGAGAGATATTCTGTGCAAAAAAAAAAAAAAATACGAAGACTTGATTCTCGCAAGGTCTCCTTGCTGAACGTAGCCATGCTCATCCTTGCGTTTGACGTGTGAAACTGATACAAGTCACCAGGTAGCGTTACCTGTCCAACGGAGCGCTCCCGGTGCATATCGGAGCGCACCGTCTCACGGAGCTCGTGTTTTACATCGCTGGCGCAGCGCATGTCTATATAAATTATATGAGATAATCTTAAAATATATAATTTAGAATTTTAATAGATTAAATTAAGCATTGTTTATTCTTATGCATGCACTATGTAGAATACATTGGAATTTAAATTGTTTCAAAATGGCTGCTTTCTAAAAAATGTCTTAAAACATTGAACAGAAAAGCATTTGAAGAATGGAAGAGAAACAAATTATTTTGAACATTTCCAAAGTTTAGTGAAAAATATTCTACATTACTATTGAGGATGTGGTGAAAATAACAGCAGAATTTATAGGCGAGTCAGCATGGAGCATATATACTGCTTGTAATGAAATTGCAAATAAAGGATATCTATCGGTATGATGATATAAGCATAAACGTCTGATTGTTAAAACACAAGTTACCAAAAATGCATCAAAACATTTTGAAACATGACAACCCAATAGTACGCACGATAGGACAATTGCCACAATGACGTACAGTGCATAAAAACATATTTTCGGAAGAACAACCTCCATAAGGGCTTAAAAAGTGCAAAACTTAAGCACATGACGCTAAATAACATCACAGCGCATGCCAAACATCTTCGTAAAATATCTCACAAACACCTAATAACACCATTTAGGTAAGGGTTACACTTCAGAAAGCCACTAGATATTTTGCTGCCGAAGGAATAAGACCATTCCCGGAAACAGCACATTGGACGGCAAAAAATGCTGTCAGCAAAAGAGGAACAGGAAGAGAACAGATAAGCGCATATAATGAATCAATCAGAAAATAACTTGAAGTCTTTATATTGGACAATTGATTTCAGATAAAAATAAGAATTGTATGCTCATTTACAAATGATTAACCAGACAGGACGCTAAATAGCATATGAATATAGACCTTTTTATTTTATTTAGAGCCCACCACCTCCCCCCCCCGGGTTACCCTCGGGCATAATGCCCTTATCCCCGGGTCTACTCTATGTCCCTAACTACTATCTAATCTCTATTAAATAAATAAGCATATGAATATAGACGTTACAGGATGCTGTGATATAGGATGTCGAAGGAGGATATGGATAGATGAATTGGATCCTGTATGAAATGAACAGTTCAAAAGATTCACCATGAAGACAAAGAAGAATTATTCTGTATTTCAGTTTTATTACTATAATAGGTGTCACGCCACATAGGTAACATGAGTAATAAACAGACATGATTCAGGTCTACATTTCCTGAAACAATAAACAAAAATCAATTATGTACAGCCTTTGAAATAATTGATGGCGCACAGATAATTCTGAAGTCCCACAACGAAGCCACTGCGCATGATCAGAGGTCAGCTAGTTGGTTCATAAGTATACAACTATTCGTTGTGTGTCGTGCAATGGAAATAATTTCGCGTAAATAGTAGTATAGTAAATGTTGTAATAAAAAAAACAAAGAAATTATTGAAATAAGGACGAGAGAGAGAGAAAGCACGAAAGCGAGATCGAACATGCGACCTCATGCATGGGAAACAGAAGCTCCCTCCACTAAACCACAACCGTTCCTGCTAAAAACTGTCTGTACGAAGCGGTGCAATACCGGACTTACTTGCATAATGAAATGAGATATTAACTCAGACGAGTTTTGCATTAGTAATGGAAATAAACAATCTTGTTATGCTTTGTTTTGTAAACGAAGTAATGAGACGTTACAATCGTTATTCATATTCTAAGTGTGACTTGTTTCTTTTATATTTATATATATATATATATATATATATAATATATATATATATTTCCTGACTATTTGTCCTTACACGTGAGGAAAAACCCCGATAAAAACCTCACCCAGAAAAACTGCCCCGACCGGGGATCGAACCCGGGCCCCCTGCGTGACAAGCAGCACGCTACCTCGAGACCACAGCGGTGGAATATATATATATATATTATATATTATAAACACATAATTTATTTATTTAACGATGCCTGGTAACATGTAGGAATTATGAAAATTAACGATATTTTAAAAAAAAATCCTTACCAGGATAGAATCTAGGCCTGCGTCATCGCAAGAGAGCATCTTATCGAGTACTCTACTGAAGCGAACGATTCGAATACTGCATGAAGAATTACTTATACCATCGGATTTGACCTCAAGGAGACAGCACATGTAACAACTTACTAGTGTGAATCGCTCTTCAAAATATTAAATTTCCACCATCAAAAAAGTCGTGCCATCATTTTTTTCAAAGGCTGTACATAGAAGTTTTTATCTAAAGTCATACCACGTAGAAAAATTGCCTAAAATGCCCTGTTCAATCCACTGATGCCTATTTTGAACTTTTAAACTAAAATTGTGTATCTAAATTTTCCTGTGCCCAAAGTTCCATTGGTACCTACTTTGTGTATTAAACATAAATCTTACATTTTTAAATTTTATATAATTTGTCCGAGTACATCATTGTCAGAACTTTGGCAATCTTCGGAATTTTATCAAAAGAAATATAGAAAGAAAATATAAAAAGAAAGAAAATAATTATACTTTATACTCATAAATTTAAATAGGATGTAAAATTATGAGGTTCTTCTTAATAAATAAGTCTGGAAAAGTTGATGATAGGCACATTGAAACATGTTCAAATAGAACACAATAATTTACAGGATGATTTCTGATTCATCTTATTTATACTTTATACTGTTTGTTAATCTGAAGGAATACTTTATAGTTATGTGCAATGAAGATAAAAGGCAATAAAAGGTAGAGTTTAATATTCTGATTTGTCTTTGTAAATAATGTTGCCATTAAAAATATGTCTTTCTTCACTACAGCTGAAGAGAAACATTTATGCCTGAACCAATATTTGAACCTAAAATCTCCAACTTAACACACTGGTGTTCTTACACTTTAACTACTTGGGCAGTCCAGGAACAGACATACATCTTTCTTTCTTAGAAATCACAGCATACACATATTAGAGAACTACTCTCATTATAACAGGGTTCCTTCTGTGTTAATATTATTCTTTTTTAAACATCTTAATGATGGACAAATTCCCAATAAAAAGTCTTCTTAATAAAGAAACCGCCATTTGCAAAAATCGTAGCAACGGTTCGTAGCATTTGGGGTTAGGGAATTAACTATAAGAGAAAAATACGCGTTTAGATTGGAGGCCTAGGTAGCTCAGATGGAAGAGCAGTGACATAGAGAGTCTAAGGTCCTGGGTTCAAACCCCAGTCTAGGCGTATATTTTTCTTTTCATATATAGTGTGTCCATCATTAAGATGTTTAAAAACGAATAATATTAACATTGAAAGAAGCACTACTGGCTTTATAAGTAATGTTTAAATTTCCAATAAAAAGTCTTCTTAATATAGAAGCCGCCATTTGCAAAAATCGTAGCAACGGCTCGTAGCATTTGGGGTTAGGAAATTAACTATGTATAAGAGAAAAATACGCGTTTGGATTGGAGGCCTAGGTAGCTCAGATGGAAGAGCAGTGACATAGAGAGTCAAAGGTCCTGGGTCCAAACCCTAGTCTAGGCATATATTTTTCTTTTCAAATAGGGTTTCTTTCACTAAAAAAGACAATGTGATGGGATTTATTCCATGTCATATCAGCCAAATACAAATATAATATTGAAATTAAAATACACAGGCAATCTATTTGCATGCAATAGTTAATGCAACAAAAGAAAATTTCTCTTTAGTGGTATTGCCTACTGCACAAGAAATAGTTTACCTCAATATATCAATTTCAATATTATATTTTTTAACTATTTGTTAAGGCACATTTTTAGGTACAATGAGTTTGCCAGCCATTTTCTACTTTCTTCTTCATGCATAAAGAACAAAATAAGAAGTTTTCCATAAGAGAATTATAGATCTTTATATGTGGAAAGAATTGTTAGTGTTTGTGCCGGTGTGGAAGGTGTAGTGGGCTGCACACTATTCTGGAGAACTAGAGGTCCACGTTCGATTCCTGGTTCACACATTAATTTTTCTTTTCACAATATCATTATAATATTTTTAATAAGATGTAATTTTTTGTTCCACTGAGAACATATAATATTTATACAGAATACCAAGAAACTCTCTGCAATTTTTATAACTCAAAAAAGTGTTGGAATTCTGACTTAAGTACCATTTCTTTTAAACACTGAGCAGCAAACGTCAGGAGATTTTTTTTTGACTTAATTCCTCTTACAAATTATATAAGGTCAGTAGATGGGAATGTCAAAAAAATAGTTGATATAAATGAAATGTTTTTCATTTCAAACATTTCTTCTTATACTTAACAACAAAAAAGTAAAGTGTGCCCAACAACATACCCCACCGGAGGCCCCTTGGGGTAGTAGGAGGTTAGGCTCTCACATTTTCTAGACAATCGGCACTTTATGTCAGCCGGGTTGTCAGCCCTGCGTGACGGCCGCCTTTACCCCCAGAACAAGCGTCTGGTACTCATTTCAGTTTAGAGGCTGAGTCGACCCCAGGGCCATAGTGCCGCCAGAGGGTTTGGGTCAGTTTAAAAATCCTGACCCCAACGGGACTTGAACCCTCGACCCTCCGGCTTGTAGCTCAGTGCCTTAACCACTACGCTACGGCGTGCCCCCTTATACTTAACAAGAAGGGCAAAAATAATTCCATGTTGTGATAGATTTAGAACCCCTTGACTGCCAACCAGCTACTGGCCCCATGCACAGAAATGGATGATCATCCAACCGGTAAAGGGGTGAAATGTGGTTAGCATATCAAAAATAAAGATTTTCAGGTATTTTCTTTACTATAAACATAACAAATTAATAGTTTCTAGTTCCTGTAATTACTTAAATGTGATTAACATTGATACCTCGGGAAATTATTTACAATAAACAAATGTATATGCAAATGTCAGTAATTATTAAGAAACATATGAATAATATAAGAATCTGTTCATTTGAACTACCTAATGAACAATGATTAACATTCATTGTAACAAACTATTGTCCCTGTTTGTGTTGGTTTCACTCTCATTTGCAATATGGTGGTGATACAGAATAATATATTTTAATTTTTACTTAATAATTTACACTCATTTTGTAGTTTTGGGAAGAAGTTTATGGGAGACAAAGTCCCCTACCATTTAGGTTTTTAAAATGACACTATCCTAATTTTTAACCATGTATCTTGCAATATGTCAGATATTGGTTAACACACATTAACCTATTACCGATATATAGAGAATAATATTTGAGTTATACATCACTTTTAAATGTCGGTCATGATTTAAAAATCAAATAACGTAATAAATTTACACTAAACCTTAGTCTTTTTTGTCTAGAGTTAGTTATTGGTTAAATCACATTTTGGATAGGTTTTGACCCATTCGCCTAAAAAAAACGAGGTAGACTCGCTGGCAGTTAAACGGCCTCAAACCCAGAAGATGAGGTACACTCACTTAACTCTGCAATATTTTGTACATCCCTTGGCAGGATAATCTTTTGTTAACATTTACGAATAGTAGAGGAATATATTTGCCTTCACCCTTATTCTGATCTCAAGTACCGTTATCTTTTGTTTGTTTTGAATGTCTGAAAATAGACAATATAATTTAACGGTAACTTAAATCCGGTTTTTGGGAAAATCCATTGAGCATTTAAACCTGAAGCGAATGGGTTAATATTGCACAAATTGTTCAAATAATATTTCAGTTTCCTTCACATGGACAGGCATCAAACTTTTTTTTTTAAATTACCTAAAATAACTCACACTAACATTACATTAATCCATTCTGTATAACTTTGGTTATTAGGTCACATCTTGGTTAGATTTTTATACTACTTCAATTAGAAATGAAACACAAATAAAACCACTATATTACTAACACAACATATGAATGTTCAGTATAAACAATGAGAATGACATCATGGTTATATCAGAATAGTAATTCTTCTTTTCTGTACCAATATTTCTACATTTCCATAAAAAAACAATTAATTTCATTATTTATGTTTTTATTATTGATTTAACACTTCTCACGGAAGGATAAATTATATTTGAAGAGAAAAATTTATATATATATATATATATTAAGAGAAAAATTTGCGTCTAGATCGCAACTCGCCTAGGTAGCTCAGTTGGTTAGAGCATTTGGCCCGGCAAGCCAAAGGTCCCGGGTTCGAGTCTCGGTCTATTCGAAAATTTTTCTCTTCAAATATAATTTCATTATTTCTCTATGTGAGAAGTAATTTACATGTCGTTTAAAATATTAAAATCCAATTTTAATTTTCCAAAATCTGGTCAACAAGTAAGGCTTATAAAATCTTACTTTTCCAATGTGGCTAATTAACCAAGATCGTTAACACATGGTGCTACACAACTGAAAGTGTAGGGTTAGAATCTTGCCATTGTCCATGGTAAGTAGTAGTGTTATTTATAATGTGTATAATGCAGTTTGGATGGCATAGAAATTGGATTGAGGTAGATGTTAAATAGAAAAACAGAATAAAGGGAAAAGAGAAAAGGGAGAATATAAAAAAGACAGAGAGACATCGAGTTTCAAAAAGTGCAATTATTTTTTTTCTACAAGAATCAAGTCCAAATGAATGAGAATGATTATATACCGGGCTTTCCAATATAAACCCGGACCGGCCTCACGGGGTTTTTTACCGTCAGCAGCGCTCTCTCCTCGTCCGCATTTCACTCTGCCAGCCGCTCGTCCTTGAACTAGTCAGTTTACTATCGTTCGACAAGATGAGACGTCAGCTGACATTAGAGCAGCGCATTTATGTGTGTAAATGTTATTATAAATACGAATCAGCTCGTCGCGTTCGCGAGGAATTTATTCGGAACTTCCCTGGACAATTACCTCCTTCCAGATCGACAATCAACGATCTTGTGACTAAATTTGAGACCACTGGTTCAATACAAAATAAGAAACACTCGCTCCCCAGATCTAACAGTGTGTGATTTTTATTTGTGGGGTAGCCTGAAAGACAAAGTGTACAAAACAAATCCGCACACATTGGAAGAACTGAAGAACAACATAAGAAATGAAATCAGAAACTTGACAGTGCCCGAACTACAGCGTGTCAATCTAAATGTGTTTACTCGGTATAATGCCTGTTTAACTGCGGGAGGACAACATTTCCAGCATTTTCTATAAGGTAACAAACAGTTCAAGGACGGGTGGCAGGCAGCGTGAATTGCGGGAGGAAGAGACAGCACTGCGTGCCAGGTGAAACTCCGTGAGGCCAGTCCGGTTTTATATTGGAAGCCCTTTAGTACAGTTATCGCTCATTATTATTAAATCGTTGACATATTTCTTTATAATGTCTACTAAGTATGGAATTGAGTGAAAATGACTTCCTTGAACGTTTTTTTAATTTTAATAACACATTTATGTCCTTGAAGATGGTGCTTTTGAATAAATGACTTACTACAAAAAGAACATTTGAATGGCTTTTCATTATTATGTATGCGTAAATGGGTATTAAGACTAGATTTTTGTGAAAATGACTTACTGCAAATTAAACAACCGAATGGTTTGTCATTATAATGTATACGTAAATGCCTAGTAAGAGTGCTTTTCTGAGAAAATGACTTATTTACAAATAGAACATTTGAATGGTTTATCATTATTATGTATATTACGAAAATGTATATTAAGATTGCCTTTCTGTTTAAATGACATATTGCAAAGTGAACACTTGAATGGTTTTTCATTACTATGTGTATGTAAGTGTGAATAAAGTTGTTCCTTCTGATAGAATGCCTTTTCACATAAAGAACATTTGAATGGTTTCTCATTACTATGTATATGTAAATGTCTAATAAGACTGGATTGAAAAGTGAATGACTTTTTACAAACTGAACATTCGAATTGTTTCTCATCACTGTGTATACGTAAATGTGCTTTAAGAATGTGTTTCATTTTAAAGGACTTCTTACAAACAATTGAATGGTTTCTCATCACTATGTATACGCAAATGTCTAAGGCCGACCTTACGAGAAAAGGACTTATTACAAATGGGACATTTGAATTGTTTACATGTCACATCTTTTTCTTCTTTTTGTTGAGAACATTGGTGTGGGATGTATATTCCACCAGAATATTCATCACTCAATTCCACCTGAAAATGTAATATTAAAATATTGTTTAAAAATATGTCAAATTATAAAACAAATCTAAAATCATCTCAAAAGTAATGTGAAATGCTAAACTTTATCATCACCATTTTATTTCTTTATTTGAACTATGTAAAACCTGGACATTAACAAAGGCAGATAGTAAACAAATAGAGGCTGCTGAAATGAAGATGTTGAGAGCAGTAGCAGGATACCAAAGGCCCGATAAAAAGAAAAATTAAGATATAAGAACTGAACTTAATATATTTAATCTCTGTGAAGGAATAAAATATTATCAAAATGCTTATCTTCAGCACGTATTACGAATGAAGAATGAAGCGCATACGAAGAAGAATGTATAATTATAAACCAAAAGGGAGAAGAATGTTGGGAAGACCATTGAAGAGATGGAAGGACCAATTCGATCAGAACAGGCCATTGGGCTTAATTCTTGTTGTTGTGATGATGATTTGAAACTATATCTATTTGAATCCATTAAAAATGTACAAATGCCAATTTTTAATGTGTGGTGATTTGGGGGAGAGGGTGTCCAATACAATATTCTGTCACTACTTTCAGAGTCAAAATCATCACTCTCACACATGGAAAAATAATCCATAGGAATCAGCTTTAAATTAATTAAATGCTCAATTAAATTTTTGTCATCTATGCCTTGTATAAAACTTTGCTAGAACTGCTAACCAACGTGGCTTCAAAATCCACATTTAACATCTGCAACTGACCAATCTCACCATTTACACATAAACCCTTGTGAGTGTCCAGAACACCATCATTAATATATTGAAGCATGGTGAAAATATTCTCCCAACAAGTAAGTTGTATTCCCTTACAATAGGATCCCAAAAAAATTGATAAACAATGCAAGATTAAAGCATCTGTTCAAATCAACACTGTCAAATTAAATGCTAGAGCACTAGAGCCAGTTGGAATGGCTCTGGCACAAACAAGCTTGGTTCTAATTGAATTCAAATAGAGAGACAGGAATTTATCAGATGAAATGTAGGGTAGATACAAAAAATTTACATAGGTAAAATTAAACAAATTCTGATTAAATGGAGTAAAGGATCTTCTTAGAAATATTAGATTTGAACATATATCAAAATTTGTATTAGGCTCCTAGGGTCGTATGTTAGAACATTACTCTCTACTCAAATTACTTCCAATCACTAGTGAGCTGATTCACCGTGAGCAATTGCTGAGAACGAATTAACGGCCGACTTACCGGTCATGCATGAGAGTCGACGTTTTCGTAATATTGGCAACGAATTACCCAGAATTCTCAGCGATTAAACCACTTCCGTTATTTTCGTCTGCTATAGAGGAATGCATTTATGCTTGCATCCCGCAAATAATACCGTATACAAACACGTCTGCGACACGCAATATATACGCCGATTCTCCTGTTCTTCCAGTTGAATTCTTGGTAGACTCTATCAAATTCCTCTTCTCCGTGTATACCGAAAACATGATCGAAGTCTTCAAGGTCCGACATCTTGGATAAATGTTGGATAAAGCAGCAAAGTACATCGATATACCATCGGTTCCCTTCGGGATTTTAATTTGAGTTTGCTCATTTAAGCTACCTCCGCCGGTAGCTTTACAAATTTAAACCAATTATTTTCGGCATGAACAGATTTCTGAGTAAGCAAAATCGTATTAGCATACAACTTGCTCAGCAGAGAAGGCATTTTACTGTCTAATGCGTCCAAACATGCGACCCCTAATGCATAATATCATAGAATTTAGGAGAAGTGAAAATTGTTGAAACAACAGAAAAAAAGCAACATACACTTGTAATACAAAAAAAAATAGATAAATAAAAATACAGATATATAGCTTTGTTAGTGGCAGAGTTTATGTTCATAAACTCCTTTCAACGGCCACAAGAACAATGAACTGTATTACTAAGTTTTGGTTTAAAGAATACGCAATTCAAAATTCACTGTGGTTTATTTATTCACTTTAACATTTCCACTTCACATTAAATGCTTGAAACAAAACTTATTAACACTTTATGTATACTTCACGCTTTACTTACGGAGATGGGAAGTGCGTTATGACTTTGCACGAAAATTTAACCACATCTGAGGAACTTGAGGGCAAGGCAGTTCAGGGACCGAAAGCTTCCAGAAGCTTATAATACCAAAGGAACTTATTGCAAGGACAAAAATTGAGCACGAAAAGCTACAAGGGACAACGAAATATTATATTTTTAATTGTTTACCACCCAACTATGGTAAAAAGAAAAAGGCACGTAAGCATGACTTGCGATATTTTTCATGATGCACGTGTTCTAAATTATTATATAAGAACTTTAACGCTAGAAGGACTTATAGTACATGTATTACACAATTAAATGCAAGTCATATAAAACTTTCAAATAAACTTTATATAAAAAATCAAATAAAATTTGAATTATCCAGATATGAAATATTGAATTTCAAATTTCCTAGATATATGATCTAATTGTGAGGTTAGCCTGCCAACCAACAGAAGGAAAGAATATATGAGACTGTAAACAGATTCTACATCAGAATCTAAAAGATGCTCATTTAATTATGTTCCAGGGATAAAAAAAAAAAAAACAAATGTGACGTGGGATCTCTACACATTAGATTAATTGGAAGGTATTATGCATCAACCACCTATGCACCATTATGTAAGTTTCGAGAAAAATACATTTAAAGTTTAAGTCAATCTTCACTATATTGTAATGACAAACTAACAATACTGGATATTGCAAGTTTATTTTCCTTGTTTGACAGTTATGAATCAACAATCTAAGAGTGGGAACATTTTGCACTTAACTGCAATGATTCAAAATTTAGATTAGCATTTATGAAGATATTGTTTCATAGAAACACAGAATCTCTGATGTCATTTACATTTTTCTTTAATAGTAAGGTTACATTTAAATATTTGGCACTAAAATTGTGCTTATACTTACTTCATGAGCCAATGCAAACAGATAGCTTCAAATTTAAATTTAAAAAAAAAAGATGCTTACCCAGTTGATGCATAACATTGTTCTATTAATGAACAGAATTTCACACAGAGAAACATTATAAGAATCCTAGCAATAGAACACAGCTTTGTTAAATTATACTGAAAGAGTTAAAGGAATGACAGATGTAAATGAACGGTGATTATATTTAAAATAATTAGGTAATATAACAACAGATTGCCTACATATTTCAATCCAAAGTGAAATGAAATTAATGGCAACAAAATTATGCTTTTGTAGATTTTCTACAAAATTTTCAAATATCATCATCAACATCCAGGGATTAAGCCTGTTGGCTTGTTCCGGTTTCATGAAAGCTAGAATTGTTAAAATTGTTCAGACCATCTTCTGTGTGGGCAACATTTCTCCTTCCATGCAGTTTATAATTTTCAAATATAGGATAAACTTTAGAAAATATATAGATACCACAAACACAATTTATGTAACTGAAATATATAGTACCATTTACATATGCTAAAAGCACAAAAACAAGTTTCAATTCCAATTGAAATTAAACTGAAAGACACAGGTTCCCTAAGTCATATTTATAAACAGTGATTGCCTATATTCAATTCTAACGAAGATTTCAAGTGTAAATGAAATACTATAACCAAATTGCATAATATTATAAAAGAGAATCCAACACAAAATATTTACCTTTGATTCACTGTTCACAGAAGCTACAAAATTTTCACCTATAAAGGTCTCATTGTTAATATCAGTGTTTTCAACTTCTGTCTTCATGTTTAATGAAGTTTCCTGCAAACATACAAAATAAGTTTAAGTAAATTAATGAACTGATAAACATCAAATCGACAAAACATATCTCAACAAATATAAACAGACACCTGAAGCATGAATAAGGATAGCACAACCATCTACGCATGTATAGGCTTATTTTTATTTGAAATTAGCAGTGTCAGCATTATGTAAGCAATGAATATATCCACCCATCCATAGTAATTCTGCCCAATGGCAGTCTTTCACTGCAATCATAGCATTTTCATGCTATACTTTGCAGCTTTACTAGGGAATTGTAGGTGTGGTAGCTTCCCGTTGCTTTCCACACCGGTGAAGGATGATGATGATGATGACGATAATGATAAGGATGATTATTATGATGGCCATAAGATTTCTGGAACCGTTTGGGCTTTAAAGTTTGCCTGACATTTGTCTTACAGGTGAGGAAAAACCCCAATAAAAACCTCATACAGAAGAACTGTCCCGACCGGGGATTGAACCCGGGCCTGCTGCGTGACAAGGCAGCACGCTACCTCGAGACCACAGCGGTGGACACCAATGAATATATGTAAGTAACAAATTACAACACATCTTCCTTACACAGCTTGCTTTGAATATTCACTGTTTTTACAACAGCAACATTTTGTGTACTGGACATTATCTAATCTTTTTTTACCAAAGGCTCCAGGTTGTCTTCATGATATTTCTGATATTCTTTCGTGACATAGTGGAATTGTAACCCACTTCTTAAGATGGAGTGATGATATGATAGGTGATGAAAGATGAAGAAGTGCCAGAAGAGTTCTTAAACTTAAACATAGTCTAAATCCAGACCATGGACAACCATAGAAATAATTCCAATTAAGAAAAATGTCCTATAGTGTGGCTAGGAATCGAACCTGGGACCCCCTGAAATGTTGTCAAAAGCTTTGATCTCTATCCCATGAGACTGGTCTCATCTAATCATTTTTTTTATTTTTATACAAATGCAGGTAACTTGACAAAAGTCACTGTTCACAATTATAAGTAAACAAATAACTGATAACAGTAAATTAAAACAATAAAACATCATAGTAAAAGAAAAAGTTAGGCTCTTGCTTCCCAGTATCTATCCTTCAGCATAGCAGAGTGAACTGCCTAACACTGTAGCAGGTGATTTCTGTCAAAGTTAGTGTTCGTGGGGGACAGTGGGCAATGAGGACTTCTGTAAATTCCAATTCGATGAAGATGAGCTGCAAGACAATCACATCTTGTGTTTGGTCGAAAATTTGCTAGAGCTTCTTTTGAAGTGTATCTGTCGTAGTATCAACAGTGTTTTTCTATTGTTTTCATTGTATTCAGATCTGAAGATTGGTTGAAAATGTATGTTTTTAATATTTATTTGATATAAATGGTTACTGAACGGTAAGATGTGTTTGAATTGGGTTGCTGTATACACATTGTTCCTCATTTTGTTGAAGATGATAGCATTTAACAGGAATATATTGGCTGTCAGACATGATCCATGGGTTTGAAAGAGGAAAAATCCTATTTATTTATTTCTTCCTTACTATGCACTCTCGCCATCTCTACTGTAAAATATCTGATTCTTTGTTTTGGAAGTAACAGAAATTTTGCAACAATATTTTACATGCTAGGCAGTCTTTTATTATGGATCCTATTGGTTCAGCACAATTCAAAATGCTTGAAATTAAGGGTTTTGATGGTGCTTGGTTGTGTGGTTTCTTTAAAAAAGTTTGATAAAAATATTTTTTTTACTGAAAAATATATATTTAATTTTGTAATAAATGGATTAAAACAATATTTCAGAATCCAATTATATTCCAACATGCTGAAGCACAAAATTTGCATAAGCAGAAAAATTACCATGGAAGACAGACAGACACTAACTGTTGTTTGAGAAATATCAAGGTATTTATCATTAAGCACTGAATCCTGATCAACATTTCCCAAGGATATTTGGAATGACGCTTTCATCAAACATTAGTTTTAAAAAGTGCCTTAACCCTTTAGGTGCCATGAGCCAATTAGATCAGCTCTGGTTTCTACCTATTACCTGTCAGACAATATATTTAAACTACTTACAAAGCTGATCACATCAGCGGATGTGATTTAAATCTCTGACACAATAGATTTTAACCAGTGGCATGCAGTGGGTTAAATTGCTAAATCTATTAATCTTTTATTTTAATTGGGTGAGATGTAGTTTGGTATTTCTTTTTCATATTTATAATTCATAATACATTAATAAATATATCAGTGGAAATTAAAATATTTCAAACCAAATCTATGTTTCTTGGCAGCCACTATGGCAATGATTGTTTGTAAATAGGTCCAGAAAATTTGAATAGATTCTGAAGACACCAAACCTTTATAATAAAAAATACCGACATCTCTTAGCAACAATATGTATAAGATCTTTTGTTAAAGAGCATGCATTCACTTACATTTTTGACAGCTATAAACAACAATCTGATTTTTATTTTGTCCAATGCAAACCAGGTTGTATTTTATGACACTTCCGGCTTTTTCCTCTAGCATTGGCAGAATTATATTCAATTTCTTAGGTTATAAGGCAGAGTTATGTTACTCCAATGATATGATGGGTGATGAATGATAATGAAGCACGAGTCCTTAACTTAAACTTAACTAAAGTTCCAGACCATGAACAATCGGAGGAATAATTCCCTTTTAAGAAAAAAAAATTATAATCTGACCGAGATTCGAACCCGGGACTCATAAGCTGCAGTCAGAAATGCTGACCACTATCCCATAAGGCTGGCCACCTGAAAAAAATTGAATCCTACATTAGTCGAGAATATAAGTTCAGAAAACAAGTTATTATGGCTTTTGGACCCAATATGTATAACATAATAAACTACTATAATGGTTGACGATTTTATTATTAATTTAACACTTCTCATAAAAGGATAAATTATATTTGAAGAGAAATTTTTTTCGCCTAGACCGGGACTCGAACCCGGGACCCTTGGCTTTCCGGGTCAAGTGCTCTACCAACTGAGCTACCGAGGCGAGTTACGATCTAGACGCAAATTTTTCTCTTATGTACGTTGTAATTCCCTCGCGTCAAATGCTTAAAACCATAGCTTCTATCTTTTCTCTTCAAATATAATTTATCCTTCTATGAGAAGTGTTAAATTAATAATAAAATCGTCAATAGAAGCCCTACTGGCTATAAAGTAGTGTTAAATTCCCAATAAATGTCTTCTTAACTAAGAAGCTGCCATTTGCAAAGATAAAGCTATGGTTTCAAGCATTTGGCGCGAGGGAATTACAACGTACATAAGAGAAAAATTTGCGTCTAGATCGTAACTCGCCTCGGTAGCTCAGTTGGTAGAGCACTTGGCCCGGAAAGCCAAGGGTCCCGGGTTCGAGTCCGGTCTAGGCGAAAAAAATTCTCTTCAAATATACTATAATGGTTCATTAATCGCCACCTCAATGATCAAGTCATGTCAATATAATGTCAGCAGCCACCTAGTACCGGTATGCCTCCATGCTCTTTCATAGCCTCTGAGTTTTGATATCATTCTCACAAAATCTGCACAAACCAACAAAAATATTACCTTAAGTTCAACCTCCTCAAAGGAGGAAATGTTTCATATTCAGTTTCAAGATTGGCAGTTTCTTCTTCCACTTCCTGTTTTTATTTCTACTTTCAAAACCTGTAAGATGAAAACCACTGTATATCATCACAATATCTAACTTAAGCTTCTGATGGCATAAAGCTAAATAAATTTTTTTACAGCTACTTACTTGTGGTCCAATTTCGATTTCTGACAGTTGACCTTCAGATTTAATAGCAAATTGGTTATTCATTGTATCCAGAGAGTCTGAAAATGTCAACAATATAATTAAATACAGTAAATTCATGCAAGTCCCGCGCCATAGCTGAGTAGTTAAGGCACGAAGCCTTGGCGTAGAGCTATGGGACTTGCGCTGGTTCGAGTCTTCATGGGGGAGAAATATTCTCATGGTATTTCGGCCAGTATGGGACAGGTGCCCACCCAGCATCGTGAGGCATTTGGGTAGCTACAATAAGTAGCGGCTCCAGGTTGAGAAAATCAGCTATAACGGCTGGGGGACTCAACATGCTGACCCCTACACTGGCTAGATGATCATCTACCTCTGTGATTGACTCGTGGATGTGAGGCCAGCTGGTAAGCTAAGGACCTTCTAGGCCTGTTGTGCCAGGAGTTTACTAAATTCATGCACCTTTATCTACATAATATTTTTCATTAAAGAGAATAACAAATTCTCATTTATAAGACAGAAGCAATTAAATATCTACTCACAGGTCATATTGGCTATCATTCTTGCCAAGACCAAAGGTATTATAGGACAAACCAATAAGAAATATTGCTCCAGAAATATATACAATATGGGTAACTTCATTAATAACGGAAGTATACAATAAATTAATAGAAAAAATGTGGCAATATGAACATAGTAATTGTAATGTAACCAATATATTCACACCTGACTTGCCATATTAAGTTTAATGTAAAAGTGTATTAAATAACCCAACTTAGAAAAGTAATATAAATACAAGACGATACATAGGCCTACATAAAATACAAAATGATAGGCGATAAGACTCTTACAAGCATTGATACATAAAATACTATCATTGCCACAAGAACCTTAAAATAAATACAAGATAAAAAAGTAAGATATCATCACAATTTTCTGTCTTATTATCATTATTATGCAAGAAGAGAGGTTACCCAGAAAAATATTGGAATGGTGTCCACCCGGAAGAATTATAATATCTATCTTTTGGTTTATTATACAGATTCTACAAGAATAGCGTTGTGATAAATCAATTTTTTTTTTCAAATGCCCCAGGTTTGTCTTTCGACATTCCTGGTTTCTCTCCTGGCATGGCGTATTTGTAACCCACTTCTAAGGTTGGGCGCTGGAGGCGGGTTACATTGCCCCAATGATATGATGGGTGATGATGATGATATATAGTGTGCCAGGAGAGTCCCTAATCCTAGCTTAACCCAAGATGAATATGAATGATGATGATTGCGATGGCCATATGATTTGGGGACGTTTGGGCCTTAAAGTTTTCCTGACATTTGTCTTACAGGTGAGGAAAACCCCGATAAAACCTCACCCAGAAAAACTGTCCCGACCAGGGATCGAACCCGGGCCCTGCTGCGTGACAAGGCAGCACGCTACCCCAAGACCACAGCAGTGGACAATAAATCAAATATACATTCCATATTTTTCTTCAGATCTGAATATAATTTGTGAATGTGATTTTATACAACTAAAAGGGATGCCACACTGTTATGAGTGACATGGATTTTTAATAAATGTTGTATATCATCCAATTTCCAAGTACAAAATAAGTTTAAAGTAACTGACCACAATTCAACCTAACTAATGATAAACATACACAAAAGACAAATGTAAGGTTAGTAAGTGTGAGCTGTTCTATTCAATTTTTTAATTAAAAACTGTGATGTATAAGTGAAATAGGTTGGAAGTGGCACATTTTGTGCTTCATTCCCACATATGACCTAATGGATATGAGACCTAACAAATAACCCACAGTAAACAAAATGGGCACTCTATGCCACCATAAGTTAAAATAAAAAGGAAAAAACACAATTTATTGTTACTGTATGTGAATAATTACTTCAGAGAATATGTATGTTGATTCTTTTCCAAAACAAATGTGACATGACTTAAAATGAAGTGAGAAGTTAAGATCAAATTAACCTAAAATCGCCTCATTTACAGTGTAAAGTATGTATTAGCCATTGTTGAAACTGTGTAGCTAACTTATTGCAAAAACCCATTAAAAACAAGTGAACACTAAACTCACCCTAACTTGCCCACTAATGTAGGTGGATTCTTGGGATAGAATCCCCTTATATGTTAGTAACATGTTGGCAATTGCCTCTGACAGGAACCTGTGATATCACATTTGCGAACCTGATGCTAGCAATCACTTGTTCTTCAATCATATATTAATATGTGGTACTCTGGTATAGAATAGCCAACAAAAAGACAAATGTTAGGTTAGAATGAGTTATTTTGGTTTGTAGCTTTTTTAAGTTTGAGAAAGATGTGTATAAACATGAAATAAAATGGTTATCATGGGTCATAGTTCAAATATTATTATTGGTATCAAGAAACACAATATCAAAATGACTCATAAGCATATTATTTGCTATTAAGGGGGGGATGGGTGAAATTTCTATTTTCTACATTTTTTAGCTAGAGATTTGAGTTTTTTGTACAAACATTCACCGCATGATACATAATGATGTGTTTAAGTTTCATTCGTCCACTGCTGTGGTCTCGAGGTAGCGTGCTGCCTTGTCATGAAGCGAGCCCAGGTTCGATCTTCGGTCGGGGCATTTTTTCTGTGTGAGGTTTTTATAAGGGTTTTTTCCTCACCTGTAAGACAAATGTCAGGAAAACGTTAAGGCCCAAATGGTCTCCAAAATCATATGGCCATCATCACAATCATCATCCTTCACCAGTGTGGAAAGCAACGGAAAGCTACCACACATACAATTCCCTAGTAAAGCTGCAAGCATAGCATGAAAATGCTATGATTGCAGTGAAGGACCTGCCTTTGGGCAGAATTATTATGGATGGATGGAAGTTTCATTCTTGTGAGACATTTATTTTATGAGTTATTAAATATTATATAAAAAAAAAAATTGCATATAATATAATTAAATGTGTTCCGAATATTTTTTAGTAAAATGTCTGATTTTTTTTACAAGACCCTAAAATATTTAGAAAAACATTGTGCATTAGATCTTATAATGTGAATATAAAGGGGGGGGAAATGTACCCTATACGTGGAATTACAAAAAAAAAATTAATAATTGCATGCATTTTATTTTTTATTTCTTAAATACTACTTCAATCATAAAACCCATGCACTACTTTGTTACTCATTGTTTTAGGACATGCAGTAAAATTTGAACCTTCTAGGATAAAATTTGTGAATTCCATTCAATTTTGAATGTACAAAATGCAGTGAAAATAAAAGTGTGGAAAAACAAGTTTAAAAGATGTGAAAACAAATTAATCAGGCCTAATCAGCACTTCAGGGCACTTAGAAGTGTCACAAGCCTTTGAAACTTTGCCAACATATATATATTTTTATTATATACAACTTTCCCTCATTAGAGGATTGCCTCAAGGACAAAGTGATACAGACAACTAATTTTTGAATTTATGAAATACATTTTGTAAATACATTTAAAAAAATCAAATTATAGGCCTAATTGAAGTATACATACTACAAAGTAGAAATTTTATAAAAATGGTTTCTTAAAATTGAAATTGATCCTCTAATGGCAGCGATGGCAATTTTAGAAAGAACACCCTGTCCAAATCTAAGGAATTCCAAAATTTGGCTAGGAATCCTGGTATAGTACCTCTTGCCCCGATCATCAATCCTGTGAGTTATACTATCTAGTTGGTATTTATCTTTGTAATAGTCAATTGTTGGCTCAAATATGGCTTTCTTTTCAGAGTCAACTTCCTCAGGTTGAGTATAGGCTATTTTTTATTACAAAAAACAAAAAATGCCAATTTTGATCTCAAATGGTCAATTTTTCACCCTTAAATTGTCATGGTAACAATGAGGTAGTTCACCTTCAATCATTAATTTGAACGAATCCTTAGTTGACAAGTAAATAATTAATGTTTATGTTAATTTTTATCATTTAGCTATTAAGATTTTGGGATTCTGTGTAAGGAATCAACCTACAATAGTTACTGTTCAAACAGAATAGCCAACTTTTCCTTATGGTACCCCAGATTATCCAGTAAACTGTAAACCAAACTGGTGTACACAACTTGCCCATTTTGCTCATCTAACGAAATAAAACGAGCACTTGTGGTCCCTAGCATAGAATAGCCAAGATTTATTTTGTTGAAAAAGGTGATTTATTAAAACTTGTAGATTGTTCATAACAAATAGTTACACCATCAGAATAAAATAAATCAGTTTTTACATTGTTGTTCACTGAATTGAACTAGTTCAAAAGCTGTACCTTTCACACAAAACCATAAATGAACATGTTATGATTACCAGAATCCTACACTAAAATTTATTAGTATATATCCATTTTTACAGACTGAGAGGAATAATATACACATTATATTCTGATAATCCGACTTTTTACTAACTAAACGATAGTGATTTCGGTATTGCATAGAATAATGAAAATGGTTACAGAAATAACCTAATTCACATTCCCTCAATATTAAAGGGAACATAAACAGATAAAAATTAGTTTTACCATGAAAACAATCAAAATCTAACAGTTTATTGTAATAGGAAAACGTTTGGGGGTAAAGACGGAAAAAGTACAAAGAACAACAGTATTACAAGAATTGTAGTATGGTAAATCATTGATCGAAGTATTCTATAGTTGAGCCAATGATATACCATTCGGCCCAACTTTCCAAATAAGATAAAAATTTTTGATGGAAAGCGTGATCTCAAATTTTAATTTATGGTCTTGTTTATACTAATATGTCCTACCACTTTAAACATTTTAAAATATCTGATAAAAGTAAATTTGTTTTTACCTGGGCATGAACTGGTAGCCATAATAATGATGTTGATATCTAATATAGCCAACATATAATTTCAAAGTCTCTAATAAATTCCAATGTAGCCAACATCGTTTCTAAGAAACTAAGGTTATTGTTGCCGATATCTATTCAACGAAGCGCAAAGAAATTACATATTCTGTTACTGTATATGTAGTCATAAAAATGCTAAAATGTGGACGAATTACACTTAATGCACCCTTATTCCAAACTTTTAAATTATAGGATGTATATGTTTTTTTTTAATTCCATATCCTTTTAATTTTTAATTTTCCTTCTTGCATTTTTGCCTCATATTTTCTATATATTTTATATTTGTACAAATTGTATTCGTACCTTTTTTTTAAACAATGCATGCCGGAGGCCTAAATAATCTTAACGTAATTTTTAAAGATTTTTTTTCTTTTCTCTCTGTACTAATGTATATTATTATTATTATTATTATTATTATTATTATTATTATTATTATTATTATTATTAATTATTATTATTATTATTATATTATTATTATTATTATTAATTGGTAGCGTCGCTGTCTCGTATACAGCAGACCCGGGTTCGATCTCCGGTCGGGGCAAGTTTCCTGGGTAATGTTTTTTTTTCGGGGTTTTTCCTCGCCTGTAAGACAAATGCCAGGAAACTTCAAGACCCAAACGATCCGAGAACATCATCTGGCCATCATAATCATCATTATCATATTCGCCATGTTTACTATAAATGTAGGCCTATGTGTGAATAAGTGTATGTTTCGTTTTAATTGTCTCGGAGGAAGACTTCACATTCTGCTGATCACTCGTTCGGGAAGCCCCTCCATGCCCTTGTGTGGTCAAAAAAGTATGTAATCCATAGTTAAATCCTCTCCGTCGACAGGTCGTGTCACTCAATGTTCGCGTGGCACATGGCACGTTAAAGTAGGCTACATAAAACGCGAGATGTTAAACTGCGCCAATGAAATGAAGTATTTTCTCTTTCTGAGCAGTACGTTTAGGTCATTCTGATGGTGTTTGTCTTTCAGTTTCTTATGCGCTTTATTAACTTAATCTTAAAGCTTATTTTAAGAGAATGTATTGAAACCCCAGAGAGTTTAGGGCAGGAGCCGACACTGTCAAAAAGTTATCTTCCAATATATTTTTAAACATTATAATGTAATAATGTCCACCGCTGTGGGTCTCGAGTAGCGTGCTGCCTTGTCATCAGCGGGCCCGGTTCGATCCCCGGTCGGGGCAGTTTTTCTGGGTGAGGTTTTTATTGGGGTTTTTCCTCACCTGTAAGACAAATGTCAGTAAAACTTCAAGGCCCAAAAGGTCCCCGAAATCATATGGCCATCATCATCATCCTTATCATTAATCATCATCATCCTTCACCTGTATGGAAAGCAACGGGAAGCTACCACACCTATAATTCCCTAGTAAAGCTGCAAGCATAGCATGAAATGCTATGATTGAAGTGAAGGACCTAGCCTTCGGGCAGAATTACTATGGATGAGATAATGTAATATCTTATTGTGTATATTACTTATATATTTTGGATGGCGATTCTTCTGATTTTGTGACTTCATTTTATTTCTTTCCCCACAATCTATATTACATTGTGGTGCCAGATTTTAACTTGCAAAAATATGGAATGCGGACATCGTTATAAGAAAAATGTATGTCTTAAATAGGGGTGACTATTTAGGGGAAGTAGGTGAAGTACCACTTCACCATATTTTTGCCAGAATTATTTTTTAAACTTTATTTTCCTTACTACCAGTGACCATTATTTTTACCACAATTATTTTTTAACCTTATTTTTCCTTATCCTAAAGTAGAAACCCATTTCTGTATTATTCTACGAGGCGGTACTCATCGCTGTGACACAGAGCGCCAGCACCACGTGGTGTCATTCTTGTCTATGCTCAGGAATGAAGTGAAGGATTTTTGCTCCTACCTATGGAGGTAGAACTTACCTCGCTGGATGTCCTGACAACCATGACGTCATAAGCGTCTAGCGTTACAAATCCGCAGATGAAGTAGCGGAACAAAATTGACATCTTTTTTGTTGCAAGTGTATGAAATTATTTCAAATCGCGATTCGTTTATTGCTGTGCGCATAAATAAGAATCCTGCTTATGATGTTTTGTGTGCTTTATTGAAAACACTATTTTCATGTTGGAAAATGAAGATAAAAGGGTTTGTAAATTGTGGGCGTCCTAGTGAATCTCTACAAATATGTGGACAAAATAAGTTAATCATTCAGTTAAACGCTATAATCTTAGTTTGAAAATGGTCCATGGTTTAAGGAAGTCCCTTAGTTATTTCCCCTGTCCCTCTAAACAGCGTCTGTGGAAAGGAGCATTGCGTATAAAAACATACTGAAGAATGCAATTTCAGAAAGGTTTGCCTCCTTTGGGAGAATTTATAATTCAAAGAAATTCTACTCAAGTTGAGGAAGAAACCCCAATCCAAGAAAATATCACCACGAAGTTTGCAGATTTGGGAGACAAAAGGATCGATTAAATACACCAATTAAAAGTTTAATATACTAAAGACAAGAATTTATCAAATATTTTTCTTTACTAGAATTAACCTAACTTCAAGCCCGAAACGCCACTCAGCGGAGTTACGTGCTGAAAAATTTAATAGATTCCAAATCCCCTTAAACAGTAAGTAATATTAAGTACACTCTGTTGATGCAAACTTAACTACTTTCTATCTACGTTAGGGTGCCATTTCAGGCATTGTAGAAGAATTTAAAAATAATGTGGATGGCATGGATAAAAATCACTTCTTCTATGAGATCTTGATGACGATTGGGGGGTCCGTGGCTGTGTGCCTTGTCGTGAGGCTTGTAGTTCCCCGACGTTTTTCTCCAGAGGACTGCTCTGGTTACAAGCCCTTGAGGATGCACACATGCGCAGTTCTCTGGCCGAAACGTCGTGGAACTGACCAGCCTCACGACACGGCCTACATCCCGAAATCTTCAGCAAGATCATCAAGCAACTCCGGCCGTTGAAAGTCTACGTATCCACTTCTTCTTCTTCTTAAACTTCATTGTAGGATTTTCATCCTTTTTATTTTCAAATCAACACTCCTCGGAGGAAAGACGTATGGATGCGCATTCTACTGTCATCCATCTCTTGGGCTGGTCTTCCTTTGT